>CAWUFQ010000314.1:0-245000 GCA_963921405.1 Cepaea hortensis | reverse complement strand
TTAATTTACGTATTTGGTGAATGTCCTATGTCTCGAAATAACCAGTTCACTGTCTTCATACTACCAAACCATCAAATCATAGTTTCATCTGATGAAACTGATTGCTGCTGACAATTTGACTATCAATGTAGCAAATAAACACAGTGGTAGATTATGTAACTCATAATTTCATCTTAATATGTTGCAAGTGTGGGTAATACTAATTGTGCATGAAAACAACATTGGATTGGGATACTCCGTTCATCATAACATGACCGACAAGGTCAAATCTAGCTAGACAGACATACAGATAGATAGACAGACAGACGTGTATGAGTGTCTTTCTGTCCCTGTTTGTCTATCAATCTATCTCTCTATCAGCCTATCTGTCTATTGGTTCGTCTGTTCGTCTGCTTGTCAGTCTCTGTGTGTGTTTGTCTGGCTCGCGTCTAACTGGCTGTCGGTATATATGAATAGCTGTCATAGACAGACACATGGACAGTTAGACACACACACAGGCTCACGGAAAGATAGACGCACACAAACACACACACGCAGACACACATACAGTTATACACAGTCAGATAGACACAGACTCACGGAAAGACACACATACAAACACACACACAAACAGACGGAAAGACAGAGAGACGGATACGCGGGCTCACGGAAAGACATTCACAGACAGATTTATACACACACGCACAGACTCGCGGAAAGACACACACACACACACACACACACACACACACACACACGCACGCACGCACGCACTCATGACTTAATGTGCTACTGACCTGAGACGCTCAGGCTGTGATGTGCCACAAGCGGCAAATCGGAGGCGTCGGCTCACATGTAGGGTCACATGTAGGGTCACATGTAGGGTCACACGGAGCCAGGTCTGCCAGACATGGAGGCTGTTGAAATAAGCAACAGGTTGTGGTTCTCAAACGATTCTCATTGATCTGTCAGAATATCGGCAATGAAGGATGATGACATGTCTTCTACGTCTGTCTATGTGACTTTCTTTCCTTCTCTGTCTATCTGTTTGTCGGTCGGTCCGTCTGTCTCATTGTTTTCCCACCTGTCTGTCAATATGTATGTCTGTTTAACTGTCTGTCTGGCTAACTGACTGACTTATTTCACTCAATCTATCAGTTTGTGTGTGTGTGTGTGTGTGTGTGTGTGTGTGTGTGTGTGTGTGTACGTGCCTGTGTGTCTCTGTGTTTGTCATAGACGGACAGACAGACAGACAGACAGACAGACAGAGCGACACATGGACACACACACTTACAGAGAGAAATATAGACAGATACACATTTATAGACGTACACACACATACAGACACGTGAAATAATGTGCTACTGATCTGAGACTCGGGTACCAGACCCGCCGTAAATAGCACGCGCTGTCTCACATGGAGAATCACGCAGATCCACGTCTGCCAGAAGTGACGGCATGCACAAGGATGAGGTTCTCCGGCGACTCTCGTTTATCTATGCAGAATGTCGGCAGTGAGGGATGACATCTCTGTCCCTCTGTCTGTCTGTTTGGCGAAGATAGCCTTGTGCAAGGTGGAAAACACATTAACCAATAAAAAGATGTAATGTCCAACGAGAAAAAGAGTGTTGAGGTGCTACATAGAAGCTGTACCTTTGTATGGATGTGAAGCGTGGAGATTGAGAAGACAAGCTGAAAACAATCTGATGGCTGTAGAAATGTGGCTTCTGATGAAAATGCAAAGAATACCATAGACAGACTGAAAAACCAATGAACAAGTCCCACAAGAAACAAATGAAAACTAAACTGGTTAGAGAAGTTAGACGTAGACAGTCACAGTTTTTGGCGTTATACGAAGAATTAAAATAGAGAACTTGGTGACAGCTGGCAAGATTGAACGGAAGAGAACAAGGGGAAGGCAGAGAGGTCAATACTTGGATGGCTTGACCACGTTCTATTGTCGAGACAAGAACACTGAGCTGATCCACGACTCTTGTGATCGAGTGAGATGGCGAAGCATGACCGCCTACGCATAATGACATGGCACATGATGATGCTGATGATGATGATGACGTCATCTATGCCATACTGTCTGGTACACACGTCTTCTATGTTATCATGTCTGGTACACACGTCTTCTATGTTGTCATGTCTGGTACACACGTCTTCTATGTTATCATGTCTGGTACACACGTCTTCTATGTTATCATGTCTGGTACACACGTCTTCTATGTTATCATGTCTGGTACACACGTCTTCTATGTTATCATGTCTGGTACACACGTCTTCTATGTTATCATGTCTGGTACACACGTCTTCTATGTTATCATCTCTGGTACACGCGTCTTCTATGTTATCATCTCTGGTACACACGTCTTCTATGTTATCATGTCTGGTACACACGTCTTCTATGTTATCATCTCCGGTACACACGTCTTCTATGTTATCATGTCTGGTACACACGTCTTCTATGTTATCATGTCTGGTACACACGTCTTCTATGTTATCATGTCTGGTACACACGTCTTCTATGTTATCATGTCTGGTACACACGTCTTCTATGTTATCATGTCTGGTACACACGTCTTCTATGTTATCATGTCTGGTACACACGTCTTCTATGTTATCATGTCTGGTACACGCGTCTTCTATGTTGTCATGTCTGGTACACACGTCTTCTATGTTATCATGTCTGGTACACACGTCTTCTATGTTATCATGTCTGGTACACACGTCTTCTATGTTATCATGTCTGGTACACACGTCTTCTATGTTATCATGTCTGGTACACACGTCTTCTATGTTGTCATGTCTGGTACACACGTCTTCTATGTTATCATGTCTGGTACACACGTCTTCTATGTTATCATGTCTGGTACACACGTCTTCTATGTTATCATGTCTGGTACACACGTCTTCTATGTTGTCATGTCTGGTACACACGTCTTCTATGTTGTCATGTCTGGTACACACGTCTTCTATGTTATCATGTCTGGTACACACGTCTTCTATGTTATCATGTCTGGTACACACGTCTTCTATGTTATCATGTCTGGTACACACGTCTTCTATGTTATCATGTCTGGTACACACGTCTTCTATGTTGTCATGTCTGGTACACACGTCTTCTATGTTATCATGTCTGGTACACACGTCTTCTATGTTGTCATGTCTGGTACACACGTCTTCTATGTTTTCATGTCTGATACACACGTCTTCTATGTTATCATCTCTGGTACACACGTCTTCTATGTTATCATGTCTGGTACACACGTCTTCTATGTTATCATGTCTGGTACACACGTCTTCTATGTTATCATGTCTGGTACACACGTCTTCTATGTTGTCATGTCTGGTACACACGTCTTCTATGTTATCATGTCTGGTACACACGTCTTCTATGTTGTCATGTCTGGTACACACGTCTTCTATGTTATCATGTGCCACGAAGTGTTGTTGACGACTCGTCTAAGGGCCTGAGGACTAATACGTTTCTGTCTATTCAAACATTTCATCGCTCCTTATACTTGAAATATAAAACGACAACCAAGAAACTGCTACTGCAACAAACCTTTACAAGACGATATTATTTCATATCTTGCAGACTTTAATCTGGCGACTCCTTTCACAATGTCGACAAACCCAATCGCTCCACAACGAAACACTTGAGAATACACACACACTAGATTAACACAAAGAGCGGCGTAACTGACTGTTAGCCATGCTCAAAAGACATGCTGCGTCCAAACAGGACGGCAGCCCAAGTCCAACTCCCTAGTGACGTTTTTTCGTGACGCTTCCCTAGTTTCCATGTGCACTCTATAATTGTACATTTCGGTGCATGTTTTAGGGAAGCTCCCTTCAGCCTTTCTCAGTCTGCTATGTGTCAGTGACTGATATGTGGCATTATGCCCCCCCCCCCGCCCTACAAATTAAATGATATTATCATTTAATTCATATACATTCATTGCCTATGACAAATAGCATCACTGACAACTTAAGTATCAATTGCTGAACATGACATTATGGTTCCCGTTAATAACCCTCAAAAAAAATAAAATTATTGACGGGCATGCCCTCCTGCTCACACCCACGGTGAGCGTCATGTGGCCGGCCTATGGGAGGGCCGGACCAACTAATGATACCATTAGTCCCTAATGTCCTCACTCTAGGTCAAAACCGGGAGTTGTGGACGAGAGTATCAATCGGTATCACGCCGTCTGTATCAGTTGCCGATCCTCGTTGTCGCTGGTTCTGTATATATCTTGCATTCTCATTTAATGGTTGTAGGTGAGGTAGAGGCTGTCGCTGATCACATTCTAATTTAAGGGATATTTCTAATATTATTAAGTGCTGTACCAATAATACAACAATATAATTCATTCAACTAGCAATGTCATAATAGCACCAGCTCTCTTTGTGTAAATAATGATCACCTAACCAATCCTATTTCCGTAAATATTCTAATAAACTAATACTCTTCTTCTTCAATATGATACATCTTCTTCTTCAATCGACTGTTGTAATGTGGTATCATTGCCTAATGCTCATACCTGTATGTAGAGAAGCTAACTCATCATGCTTTAATCTACCCATCGGTGCCTGTAAAATTGCTGACATAACCATCTAAGTTAGTATCCATAAATCATCTTTAACTTTCTGGCGATGATATGTCGGTATGATATTGACTGCCTTCACCATATCTCAAAGAGAGTTTCCCCAAACCTCTAAGATTAATGACGCTGGTTAGTCCACATTACACCTCCATATTCACATATCTTGGTACAATTCTAGTGTTCTGTTACATCCGCTCAGGGGAGTTGCTTCTATCCCAGTACACCTCACTGCACCCTCACATCACGTGTGTTTTCCTCTGTACCTTTATTATAACAACAATTGACAAACCTTTGCGTATGATCATGCAGTAAATCAAAACTAATTTGTAAAACCACATGCATAGTCTAAAAACAATATGTAAGGATCTGTATACTAACATTTAGCACAAATACAACAGATTAAATGACCATCACCAACGAATACAACAAATAAACACCATTCACTTAGTTTCCTATCATTGGACTCGTGAACACCCTTAATCAAGTGCTGGATTCACGTGAGAACAATATGAAATTCTTTTATTTATGATGATGTAAATTAAATTAAATTATTCCCTAACTTTCAGGTGTATTAGCCGTTTTTAAATGTCATTCATATTTTAGTATCTAGATTTCATTCTGATAACAGTTTTTTCGACCAAATCCCTGTATGTTTTCACTCAATTTAACAACGTCATGTATTTCTAATTTGTTATTAAATCCATCGTTGACCCAGAAGTTTGTCCTCTAGTATTCGATATTCCAATATCGACAACTGATGTAATGACTGGGTAATTGGGCATCCATACTGACTGGCCCTGCTGGAAAAGTTATCGCCTATCCTGAACACGATCGGAATTTTTTCTAGACTCGATATAAAGGAGCACGGTTGATATAATGGACGTGAATGAGTAACCATCTGCGGTTTGGTGATTCGATGTTGTAGAACATTCCTCCAGAGTAGAAAGAAGCGAAAAGATACCTTTAAATTTGAAGCATAAATGGATTTCTTTCAGGTTTAACAATGTTGCTAAAGAATTTCGTAACTTGAGCAAAATCTGGTCTCGATTTTAGCTTAATAATATCAATTGAATGTAGACTGGCCACTGTTGGCTGTAGCATGGTCTAAGAAAGTTTCATGTATGCAAATCATGCTTTCATAATTGACGTATGTGTTTTAAGACTCCAGCAGCTCTGAAATTATATTGATTATTGTTCGGCTTTCTGAAGATTGCTGTAATAAGTCCTGTGGACGTATCGACAAGCTTTTGTTTCTTCAGTGATATTTGATGCGAGTTATAATTATGTAACATTATTATAAAATATAATTCCGTTGTAGACCGATTCTTTCAAAGTCAAAATTTCGATTCTATATTTGTGTCGTACTGATTCTATACACAATTAGTTCTCGGTATGTAGCGTTTATAAACTTCCTCTGACAACTGTCTGTAGATTAAGCGCTAAAGCAACACGATCCAGGTTTTCCAGGGGTATTCTGGGTTAACGCTTCTCGTTTCCCAGGCCTCTTAACTGTCATTTGTAACCAAGCTTATAATACATACGTCTAGTTGAAGTGAGTACTTTGTGCCAGTGTAATGTCAATGAACGCGCTCCTCCGATTTGACACAAATGGAACCGCAAAAGTTTATTTGTCAATTACTTTCCCGTTGAAACTGTATTTGCTGTATCTGTGTAGACGAATGTAAATTGAAGACGTGCACGATCAAAATGGCACACAGCACAGTGATCTGAGTCCAACATCTCAAATCTTCGTTATGTGTAAGAAAGATGCTGTATCTTCAGAACTATCAGGAAACGGTACAACACTGAATTGAGGATGGATAATCGGGCAGATAGAATCAACTGTCGTATGTTTCCATCAGTGAAACTGGACCACTCTTAATCTTGCTAGCTGATGTTACAATGTTCATGTCGCGGGAACATCAAAATACCACAGACGAACGTTTATGCAGATCAAGACAGTTCGGAGACTGTAAATTCCCTAGTAATGCTACCAATCCGTTGTTTGTTCGAGTAAATGTACATAATAAATAATGGTGAAATGAATACTTCTTATTGGCTGTATTAACGTTCTCAAGTCATTTTGTTCTGTTAGCTGACTGTGACAGATGTTGAATTCTATTATTGATAAATGTATCGTTATTCCTGTATACACCTCTGTATGGTGGTCCTGAAGTGGCCGGTGTCCACCAAAGAATCCTTGAATGAATCACGTGTATAGTCCCGCGTGAACAACTGGTATCACGCGAATATAATCAGTGTTAATCAATCCGTGTATGGATGTGTAATAGCTACAGTGTAGCTCGTATGCTGACGTAAGAAGTTAGTGTTCGGTCTCGATTGACCGAGTTGCGTTCCTCCAATGTAACGACATCTTCAGCAATTTGAGAATAATACGTCCTCGTGTAAGTTTGCGTTAAAGTTCTCTATTACATAAGTATTGTCCTTGCGTGTAATGTTGGATCTTGTTTTTGTTCACCCGGTAAGTCTGTTGTCAGTCTGATATTGTTTTGTATATTGTCAATGTCTGTCCGAGAAGGTTGATCACTGTTCTTTCGATCTTGAGCTCTTGTAACTGCATTCGTTCGTGCGTGTTCAATCTTCCATTGCATTCGAATTATTTCATAAGATTTCTTAAATTCCAAAATAAACAATATGTTCTGAGAAATTTCTGAGAAGATTCACTTGATTTCATTCAAATGTTCAATTCTCAATGTTCACGTACCAGTTTGGATTTCATATAACTCATCGTTTCCAGGAATTCAATTTTAATGACTGAAACTTTCAAAGTTCAGTGTATTTCTACTGTTTATAAACTGTACATCCATAATCTTGTGTCGTTGTAATTCAAGAAATTTCTTGCGAACGTTCTTGGATAACTGCGTATAACTGTAATTCCTCTGACAACTGTTTGTCTTTTTTATTTTTCTGACGTAGTCTTATGTGTAATAACAGACATGTTGGCACCTTCATTCAAGTATTTGAGACAAAAAATGTGAACTGGAGTATCCGGAATCTGACGTGTGAATCAACCAGTTCGATGCCGTGTTTTTAGCATCTTTTTACGAGTTCCTATCAGGTAATCGGTAGCTGTCTCCTTCAAAGTGCCTGTTACACCAGGTCAGCATCTGAAGTCCATGAGAACAAGCGGTACGGATTCAACTGATGAACCAGTAATACCGTAGATCACAGTCGAGATTTTCGAATACCGTCGAACAACATCCTGGTCCAAACTCAATTTTCATGCTCTTCTATCACACATACGTCTTTGAAGAGTACTAATTTACTGTCCATGTACGCTTTCTTTCACTTTAACACAACTATGATGACTACCACAGTTTATAAGTCGATTGAATTTTTTTGTTAATCAAATCTTCCTGTATCTGTGTAAACGAATAGTATCTGTATATGATCAAATACAAAAGGTATCGTGATCTGAGTTTAACTTTCAAATTTTGAATAAATATATTGTATCTTCAGAATAAGTCTTGACGACATGCTAGCTAATGTTCTGATATATGATATTTGTTAATTTTCCTTACTTGATCCATCAAACAAACTGCGATTAAATATTATTAGTTGAACAGTTTCTTGAATCAAAATCATAAGATACTTTCCGGGTGTTTTGTGTACTGCTCAAAATTGGCTATTTGGTTCGAGACTACATCACCAAAATCAATTATATATAATGACGTAATCGATCTTTTATGATGACGACCTTGGCCTTCTCAAGTATATGGCTCGATTCGTTAGCTTACTGCAACAATGTCATAAATTGATAATAAATCTCGAGTTCAGTTAATACTACCGGTACGAATCCCCATTTGCGACGAAGTGTTGTTGACGACTCGTCTAAGGGCCTGAGGACTAATACGTTTCTGTCTATTCAAACATTTCATCGCTCCTTATACTTGAAATATAAAACGACAACCAAGAAACTGCTACTGCAACAAACCTTTACAAGACGATATTATTTCATATCTTGCAGACTTTAATCTGGCGACTCCTTTCACAATGTCGACAAACCCAATCGCTCCACAACGAAACACATGAGAATACACACACACTAGATTAACACAAAGAGCGGCGTAACTGACTGTTAGCCATGCTCAAAAGACATGCTGCGTCCAAACAGGACGGCAGCCCAAGTCCAACTCCCTAGTGACGTTTTTTCGTGACGCTTCCCTAGTTTCCATGTGCACTCTATAATTGTACATTTCGGTGCATGTTTTAGGGAAGCTCCCTTCAGCCTTTCTCAGTCTGCTATGTGTCAGTGACTGATATGTGGCAATAATGTTATCATGTCTGGTACACACGTCTTCTATGTTGTCATGTCTGGTACATACGTCTTCTATGTTGTCATGTCTGGTACACACGTCTTCTATGTTATCATGTCTGGTACACACGTCTTCTATGTTATCATGTCTGGTACACACGTCTTCTATGTTATCATGTCTGGTACACACGTCTTCTATGTTGTCATGTCTGGTACACACGTCTTCTATGTTATCATGTCTGGTACACACGTTTTCTATGTTATCATGTCTGGTACACACGTCTTCTATGTTATCA
This sequence comes from Cepaea hortensis, assembly GCA_963921405.1. Taxonomy (NCBI): domain Eukaryota; kingdom Metazoa; phylum Mollusca; class Gastropoda; order Stylommatophora; family Helicidae; genus Cepaea; species Cepaea hortensis. The sequence continues at coordinate 235,833 of CAWUFQ010000314.1, read as the reverse complement.
TGTCTGGTACACACGTCTTCTATGTTGTCATGTCTGGTACACACGTCTTCTATGTTATCATGTCTGGTACACACGTCTTTTATGTTATCATGTCTGGTACACACGTCTTCTATGTTATCATGTCTGGTACACACGTCTTCTATGCTGTCATGTCTAGTACACACGTCTTCTATGTTGTCATGTCTGGTACACACGTCTTCTATGTTGTCATGTCTGGTACACACGTCTTCTATGTTATCATGTCTGGTACACACGTCTTCTATGTTATCATGTCTGGTACACACGTCTTCTATGTTGTCATGTCTGGTACACACGTCTTCTATGTTATCATGTCTGGTACACACGTCTTCTATGTTATCATGTCTGGTACACACGTCTTCTATGTTATCATGTCTGGTACACACGTCTTCTATGTTGTCATGTCTGGTACACACGTCTTCTATGTTATCATGTCTGGTACACACGTCTTCTATGTTATCATGTCTGGTACACACGTCTTCTATGTTATCATGTCTGGTACACACGTCTTCTATGTTGTCATGTCTGGTACACACGTCTTCTATGTTATCATGTCTGGTACACACGTCTTCTATGTTATCATCTCTGGTACACACGTCTTCTATGTTTTCATGTCTGATACACACGTCTTCTATGTTATCATCTCTGGTACACACGTCTTCTATGTTATCATGTCTGGTACACACGTCTTCTATGTTATCATGTCTGGTACACACGTCTTCTATGTTATCATGTCTGGTACACACGTCTTCTATGTTATCATGTCTGGTACACGCGTCTTCTATGTTATAATTTTTGGTACACACGTCTTCTATGTTATCATGTCTGGTACACTCGTCTTCTATGTTATCATCTCTGGTACACACGTCTTCTATGTTATCATCTCTGGTACACACGTCTTCTATGTTATCATCTCTGGTACACACGTCTTCTATGTTGTCATGTCTGGTACACACGTCTTCTATGTTGTCATGTCTGGTACACACGTCTTCTATGTTATCATCTCTTGTACACACGTCTTCTGTGTTGTCATGTCTGGTACACACGTCTTCTATGTTGTCATGTCTGGTACACACGTCTTCTATGTTATCATGTCTGGTACACACGTCTTCTATGTTATCATGTCTGGTACACACGTCTTCTATGTTGTCATGTCTGGTACACACGTCTTCTATGTTGTCATGTCTGGTACACACGTCTTCTATGTTGTCATGTCTGGTACACACGTCTTCTATGTTATCATGTCTGGTACACACGTCTTCTGTGTTGTCATGTCTGGTACACACGTCTTCTATGCTGTCATGTCTAGTACACACGTCTTCTATGTTATCATGTCTGGTACACACGTCTTCTATGTTATCATCTCTTGTACACACGTCTTCTATGTTGTCATGTCTGGTACACACGTCTTCTATGTTGTCATCTCTGGTACACACGTCTTCTATGTTATCATGTCTGGTACACACGTCTTCTATGTTATCATCTCTTGTACACACGTCTTCTATGTTGTCATGTCTGGTACACACGTCTTCTATGTTGTCATGTCTGGTACACACGTCTTCTATGTTGTCATGTCTGGTACACACGTCTTCTGTGTTGTCATGTCTGGTACACACGTCTTCTATGTTGTCATGTCTGGTACACACGTCTTCTATGTTGTCATGTCTGGTACACACGTCTTCTGTGTTGTCATGTCTGGTACACACGTCTTCTATGTTGTCATGTCTGGTACACACGTCTTCTGTGTTGTCATGTCTGGTACACACGTCTTCTATGTTGTCATGTCTGGTACACACGTCTTCTATGTTGTCATGTCTGGTACACACGTCTTCTATGTTGTCATGTCTGGTACACACGTCTTCTATGTTGTCATGTCTGGTACACACGTCTTCTGTGTTGTCATGTCTGGTGCACACGTCTTCTATGTTGTCATGTCTGGTACACACGTCTTCTATGTTATCATGTCTGGTACACACGTCTTCTATGTTGTCATGTCTGGTACACACGTCTTCTATGTTATCATGTCTGGTACACACGTCTTCTATGTTATCATGTCTGGTACACACGTCTTCAATGTTGTCATGTCTGGTACACACGTCTTCTATGTTGTCATGTCTGGTACACACGTCTTCTATGTTATCATCTCTGGTACATGCCATAACTATGATGCTGAAATTGAGGCAATCAAGATAGCAACAGAGAAATTACTAATTACCAACTATGGTACACAACCTGTGGTGCTGTTGACAGATGCAAAATCAGTACTCGAGGCGCTCCTGTCTGGGAAATTGCCAGTACTAAGGACACTACTTTCTTATGCAGTCAGCATAAGGTCACCATGCAGTGGATACCATCCCACTGTGGAGTACCCGGAAACGACCGAGCTGATCAATTGGCTAAGGAAGGAGCAAAAGAAGAACAGCCTGATGTGTCCGTTACATACCACCAAAAGAAAAGAATGATCAAATCAGTCAGAAGGCCACCAAAACCTGCTCAAGACGACTACCACGTTATGGACAGACCAGAATAAGCCATTATTCTGCGCCTTAGAACAGAACACAACAGATTACGCAACCACATGTATACAAAATTCAAGATTGGTGATTCAGCCACGTGCACATGTGGTTTGGCGCCGCAGACAGCAGAGCACATACTCCAAGACTGCCTAAACTACAACATACCCAGGCATACCTTCTGGCCTAGAGAGACAACAGTGGAAGATAAACTCTATGGACCGCTGAGTGAACTAAAAACGATTGTTAGATTCATACAGGAGACAACATTGCAGTTATAGATGTATTTAAAGCGAAGAAAAGAGGACGAAGAAATACAAGAGACAACATTGCAGTTATAGACATATTTCATACGAAAGAAGAAGAAGATGGCTGGTACGCACGTCTTCTATGTCATAAAATAACACATCCATACCTGTCGAAAGCGGGGCATTGTCATCATCATGTAAGCTACATACACTCTCTCATGCACACTCGTCTTCGATGTCATGAAATAACACATCCATGACTGTCGAAAGATGAGAATTGTCATGTAAGTCATGCCAGTCCAGCCTGGCACACACGTCTTCTACACGAATGTCCTCACTCTTGTCTCCTAAAACATATGTAAGCGTCTGGTGTCATAGCACAGTTGTCAGATAAGCTTACCACTTGTATGCTATGAACAGTGCTGTCTGAGAGAATCTCTGAGCTTACCACTTGTATGCTATGAACAGTGCTGTCTGAGAGAATCTCTGAGTCTACCTCGGACGGTATGTCTTCCATCGCTGCTGTCATCGCTTTGCCATGCCTATTATATTATTATTGTAATTATTCTTCTAGTTAGTTAGTTAGTTAGTTAGTTAGTCGAGGTTCCAACTTCACGGCAACGGGTCGACCCCATTATGCTTCATTCCCGTGCCAGCGAATATCACACAAAATGCTCCCCACTGTCCAATGTGAAAAGTGGAATAGACAAGAGTCTCGGCAATCCAACGGCCCGCACAGGTACACTGTGCATAATGCCGCCGTCAGAATGCCAACACAGAATTCATCCACAAATACCACCGTTCATCGTCGATGGACTCGGCAGTCACCAGAAAGACCTCATTGACCCAGATTTTCTCACATGGCTCGGTCTCTTACCCCAGGGCGACCCGCCGAACGTGTCGCACAAAGCACAATATCCGCAGCTTCAGTGCCGACTCCCAGGAGTCTCCCGAAAAATGCACTCGTAAACCGAAAGGGCAAAACAGTCAATTCAGCAACCGCCGGTAGCCATTGTTCTGAACATGCAGTTCACTGTACAGTACATATGTAAAAGCATTCCATGCGAATTTCACAGCTCACGGTGTCGCCCACGCACTCACTCAGTAGCAGAGCGACGGAACCATGTACTACCAGTCCAACATGAGGAAAATGCGATTGTAAACCGTAGCCACAAGCATAAACGCGCCACAGGCCCCAACGGTTCAATGCCTAACCGCCATGCTGGCGACCGTAATCCTTATACTTATATCTGTAATTATTCTTCTTAACGCCTCTGCCTCTGTGATCTATGTCAAAGACTGGGGCATGGTGTTCAATATCCCTGCTTTTGGTAAGAAAGCTGGGACAACAACACGACAGCAGCTTTCGGTAAAAAGATTCCTTTTTACGTCTCAGCTCCTGTTTCCTTGTGACCGTGAAATCAATAATCGGTTGTTGTCGCGTCATGGAAACGCTTTGACGCCGGTGCTAAGCAGCTGAAAAGTCAATCAGCAACAGTGTTGAACCGTATTTGAACAAGGCTGTCTCTCGAATGCATTAGGTGTGCAAAGCTGTGCAATAAGTTGTTGCGTATTCCATCATCATCAAGTGCCCTGCCCACCGACATGGAACATGTATGCGTCTTCACATTTTGCGATCGACGACGGCATGCATCAATCATTAAACAAGACTGTCAAAGAACTGTCTTTCGCTGTCCGCCCCCTTCAAATCTATTGTCATAGCTTTAAAACTCGCCACAAGTCTGGTGAAACGAATTGTATAGAACACTGCACAGTTAGTTTAATGTTAATGAGGCATGTGACTAACATCCTGATGAGAATTATAATGAGATGGATTTGAAACAAAATAAAACCAGAAATTGGAGAAGAGCAGTGGGATTTGTGAAAGTTAAAGACGTTTGTCACATGTATCTGGAGAACATTAACTGAAAGAATGATTAAAAAGAACAGATATCTATATTTATGCTTTATTGACTACGCTAAAGCATTTGATAAGGTGAAACACGATGACATTATTAGAATGCTTTCTCTTCTTCAGCGTTCCGAGCATTCTAATTATTATTAGAATGCTGGACATTTTAAACATTGATGATAACGTTCAGACAATAATAAAGAGCACGTATTGGCAACAAAGAGCAGCCATAAGAATTGACAACCAATGAGAAACTGTTCAACACATGAAACAATGCGATAGACAGGGTTGTGTATAATCACCATTCACCTATCCATCGAGCTCATTCATTTATTCATTCAGTAGCATGTCCTTTGCAGAACCTCGCGCCCATAACAACCTTCCGGAGAATTTCTCGATCACAAGGATGATGTCCCACGTCCGATATATCCATCTGGAGATCATCCGCCACATCCTGCACACATCCTCTCTTTGGCCTTCCTCTTCCTCTCTTCCCAGGCATATACCCTTCCATTATTGTTCTCTCCAAACTTTCATGACGTATCAAGTGACCAAAATATTTCAATTTTCTTTGTTTTATCGTCTTTAATAGCCAACCCTCTTCAATATTCAGCTCTTGTCGTATGGTTGCATTTGTTCTTTTCTTTACCCAAGATATTCTTAGAACTCGTCTATAACATTTATATTTAAAGGCATTTATGCACTGTTCAGCTTGTTTAGTAAGTTTCCAGGTCTCACAGGCGTATGCTGCAAATGGGAAAATGCATGATCTTAAAAATCTAATTTTTGTAGTTCTATCTGTCCCACTCCATAATTTATTCAGTGGTTTTAGTCTCTGAAGAGCAATCCATAGTCGTCGTTTAATTTCTTTCATTGTGTCACAATTGTTGCTAATCAATGACACAAGATATTCAAAATGTTCCACCACCTCCAATCTTTTCTCATTCACATATATTTCTTTCTCCATAGTAGTTGTATCTATTGGCATTATCTTTGTTTTTGGTATGTTAAGATATAAGTTGTGATTTTAACTATTTCTTTGGGTTGCGGTTATTAGGTTTTCTATACCATTCTGTGATGTGGATAGTAATCCATCATGTGCCATGTCGATAAGCGTGGGCGCCCATGATTTGTCATCTCACTCGATCATCAGAGTCGTGGATCAGCTCAGTGTTCTTGTCTCGACCATGCCACGTCGCTAAGCCATCCAGATATTTACTTCTCTGTCTTCCCCTTGTTCTTGCCAGTTGTGATCAAGTTCTCCAATTTATTTCTTCTCATAATGTGACCAAAAAATTGTGACTGTCTATGTCTAATTTCTCTAATCAGAGTACGATTTGCATTTGTTTCTTGTAGGATTATATATATATATATATATATATATATATATATATATATATATATATATATATATATATATATATATATAGCTGACCCGGCCCGGCTTCGCCCAGTCCCTGGTGGGGAGCATCTCATTTAATTCATATAAATAGTCATATAAGCTCCCGTTCCTGTTGCCGACTATCTATCTATCTGTCTGACCCGGCCCGGCTTCGCCCAGCTCCTAGTGAGGAGCATCTCATTTAATTCATATAAGTAGTCATATAAGTTCCCGGTCCCGACTGTCTGTCTACCTGCCTGTCTGACCCGGCCCGGCTTCGCCCAGCCCCTGGTGGGGAGCATCTCATTTAATTCATATAAGTAGTCATATAAGTTCCCGGACCCGACTGTCTGTCTGTCTAATAATTTATTGGTTGCAGTTAGAACAATCTTAGATAAACGAAGACCAACTTACAAAAAGCAATAGAAAGAACACTTGAAAGATCTTTACATCTTCCCCCAACAATTAACTTGGGTAAATGGAGCGGCAGCAGCAGAAGCAGATGAAAAAAGAGGAGGAAGGAGGAGGAAGAGGGAGGTGGAGGAGAGGAGGAGCGAGGAGCAGGAGGAGGGAGGAGGAGGAGGAGGGAGGGGGAGGAAGAGGGAGGAGGAGGAAGAGGGAGGAGGGGAGGAGGGGAGGAGGGAGAGGGAGGAGGAAGAGGAGAGAGGAGGGAAGAGCAGCAGCAGCAGCAACAGAAGAAAAAGGAGGAGGAAGAGGGAGGTGGAGGAGCGAGGAGCAGGAAGGTGGAGGAGGAGGGGGGAGGAGGAGGGAGGAGGGAAGAGGAAGAGGGAGGAGGAGGAAGAGGGAGGAGGAGGGGGAAGGAGGAGGATGGAGGTGAAGGAAGGAGGAGGGAGGAGAAGGAGGGAATAGGACGGAGGAGGTAGAGGGAGGAGGAGGGAAGAGGAGGAGGGAGGAGGAGGGAGAGGGAGGAGCAGGAGGAGGAAAGAGGAGGAGGGAGGGGGAGGAAGAGGGAGGAGGAAGAGGGAGGAGGAAGAGGGAGGAGGAGGAGGAGGGAGGTGAAGGGATGAGGAGGGAGTAGGAGGAGGGAGGAGGAAGAGGGAGGACGAGGAGGAGGGAAGAGCAGCAGCAGCAGCAGAAGAAGAAAAAGGAGGAGGAAGGAGGAGGAAGAGGGAGGTGGAGGAGGGAGGAGGAGCGAGGAGCAGGAGGGTGGAGATGGGGGGATGAGGGAGAAGGAGAGAGGAGGAGGAAGAGGGAGGAGGAGGAAGAGGGAGGAGGAGGAAGAGGATGAGGAGGGGAGGAGGAGGGGGAGGAAGAGGGCGGAGGAGGAAGAGGGAGGAGGGGGAAGGAGGGAGGATGGAGGTGAAGGGAGGAGGAGGAGGAAGAGGGAGGAGGAGGAGGTAGAGGAAGGAGGGAGGAGGAGGAGGATGAGGGGAGGAGAGAGGAGGAGGGAGGGGAAGGAAGAGGGAGGAGGAGGAAGAGGGAGGAGGAGGAGGAGGTAGAGGGAGGAGGAGGTAGAGGGGAGGAGGAGGAGGGATGAGGAAGGGAAGAGGAGGAGGGAGGATCAGGAGGAGGGAGGAGCAGGGAGAGGGAGGAGGATTTAGGTGGAGGAGTATACGCTTATGCCTGTAGATAACTGTAGCGAAAGGGTCCACCTATTTGAGAATAATGCAACAATTTTACATATATAGCAATGCTATTAGAAGTTATGTCCCCTCGCTATATATACATTATAATTTAAATTGAAATATTAAATAATATTAAGTAAAATAACCGTTTTTACACTAACAAACTATGACAGTTGGCAGCACAGGAATGAGAGGAAGACGTGTAGAAAATTTCCATCTCAATCGGATGGACCGTTCGCGAACGTATAAAGGACATACATACATACAGTCTCTTTTATATATATAAACTAGCAGACCCGGCCCGGCTTCGCCCAGCTCTGGTGGGGAGCATCTCATTTAATTCATATAAGTAGCCATATATGCTGCCATTCCCGTTCCTGTCTGTCTGACCCTGCCCGGCATCGCCTGGCTCCTGGTGTGGAGCATCTCATTTAATTCATATAAGTAGTCATATAAGCTCCCGTTCCCGACTATCTATCTATCTGTCTGTCTGTCTGATCCGGCCCGGCTTCGCCCAGCCCCTGATGGGGAGCATCTCATTTAATTAATATAAGTTCCCGTTCCCGACTATCTGTCTGTCTGTTTAATCATTTATTGGTTGCGGTTAGAACAACCTTAGATAAACGAAGACCAACTTACAAAAAGCATTAGAAAGAGCACTTGAAAGATCTTTACATCTTTCCCAACAATTTTTTTTTTTTTAGCATATCCTTTTTACAGGACTTAGCTGTCAACACCAGCATCTTTCAGCTGTATGTTGATCTCTTGGCAAGATTACGCTCAGTAGTTTGCCATTGCTTTCTGAGCGGCCGGCTCAGTATCCCGCAAGTCACGAGCGGGGGTCGAACCGCCTCAGTTCTCGCTCCGCCACGAGACTCTGCGTGATAAACGGATTACAGAGAGAAAGTGCTGTAACCCCACAGCCAGAGAGACCGGCCCCCCAACAATTAACTTGGGTAAATGGAGCGGCGGCAGCAGCAGCAGCAGAAGAAGAAAAAGGAGGAGTAAGAGGAGGGAGGAGGAGGAGGGAGGAAGAGATAGGCGGAGAGAGGAGGAGGGAGGAGTAGGGAGGAATAGGAGGGAGGAGGAGGGAGGATGAGGGATTAGGAGGAGGGGGAAAGAGGAGAAGGAGGAGGAGGGAGGAGGAGGAAGGAGGAGGAGGAAGAAAGAGGAAGGATGAGGAGGGAGGGAGGAGGAGAGGAGGGGTGGAGGGAGAAGTAAGAAAGAGGAGGAGGAAGGAAGAGGAAGGAGGAGGAGGAGTAGAGAGGAGGAGGAGGGAGAAGGAGGAGGAGGAGGAAGAGGGAGGAGGGGAGGAGAAGGGAGGAGGAAGAGGGAGAAGGAGGAGGAGGAGGGAGAAGGAGGGGGAGGAGAACGTAGGATGATGAGGGGGAGGGAGAGGAGGAGAAGAGAGGAGGAGAAGAGAGGAGGAGGAGGGAGGAGGTGGAGGGAGGAAGAGGGAGAAGGAGGAGGGAGAAGGAGGAGGGAGGGGGAGAAGGAGGAGGAGGAAGAGGAGGAGGAGGGATGTGGAGGAAGGAGGAGGGAGAGGGAGGAAAAGGGAGGAGGGAGGAGGAGAGAGGAGGAGGATGGAGGAGGGAGGAGGAAGAGGGAGGAGGAAGAGATAGGCGGGAGAGAGGAGGAGGAGGGGAGGAGGAGGGAGGGGAGAGGAAGAAGGAGGGAGAGGAGGGATTATGAGGAGGAGGGGGAAGAAGAGGAGGGGAGGGAGGAAGAAGGAGGAGGAGAGAGGAGGAGGTATTAGGAGAAGGGAGGGGGGAGGAGGGAGGAGGGAGGAGGAAGAGGGAGGAGGAAGAGGGAGAAGGAGGGAGGAGGAGAACGCAGGAGGAGGAGGGGGAGGAGGGAGGAGGGAGGAGGTGGGGAGAAGGAGGAGGGAGGAAGAGGAAGAAGGAGGAGGGGGAGGATGAGGAGGAGGAATGATGAGGAGGGAGGAGGAGAAGAGGGAGGAGGAGGGATGTGGAGGAAGGAGTGGAGGGAGGAGGAGGGAGGAGGTAGAGGAAGGAGGAGGGAGGAAAAGGGAGGAAGGAGGAGAGAGGAGGAGGAGGAGGGAGGGAGGAGGAGGGAGGAGGTAGGAGGAGGAAGAGGGAGGAGGAGGAAGAGGGAGGAGGAGGATGGGAAGAGGAAAGAGGGTAGGAGGAGGAGGAAGGGGAGAGAGGAGGAGGGATTAGGTAGAGGGAGGAGGAGGGAATTAGGTGGAGGAGGAGGAGTGAGGAAAAGGGAGGGAGGAGGAGGGAAGGAGGAGAGGGGGAGGGGAGGGGGAGAGGAGGAGATGGAGGAGGGGGGGGGAGGGGGAGGGGAAGGAGGAGGGAGAGGGAGGAGAAGGAAGGAGAGGAGGAGGAAGGAGGGAGAGGAGGGGGAGGAGGAAAGAAGGAGGGAGGAAGAGGGAGGAGGAGGAGAGGGAGGAGGAAGATGGGAAGAGGAGGGAGAGGGAGGAGGGGAGGGGAAGAGGAAGAGGGTAGGAGGAGGAGGAGGGGAGAGGAGGAGGGATTAGGTAGAGGGAGGAGGAGAGATTAGGTGGAGGAGGAGGAGTGAGGAAAAGGGAGGGAGGAGGAGGAAGGAGGATGAAGGGGGAGGAGGGGAGAGGGAGGAGGAGGAGGATGGAGGAGGAAGAGGAGGGAGAGGGAGGAGGGGGAGGGGAAGCGAAAGAGGGTAGGAATTGGAGGATGGGAGAGGAGGGAGAAGGAGAAGGGAGGAGGAGGTAGGAGGGGAAGGAGGGAGGAGGAAGGAGGGAGAGGGAGGAGGAGGGAGAATGAGGAGGGGAGGAAGGAAAGGGAGGTGGAAGAGGAGGAGGGAGGAAGAGGAGGGAGGAGGGAGGAAGAGGAGGGAGGAGGAAGGAAGTAGAGGGAGGAGGAGGAGGAAGGAAAGGGAGGAGGAAGAGGAGGACTGTAGATAACTTCCTTACACATAAAAAGATGAATTGTTATTGATATTGCCGTGGCATGGAGGCATATATATCAGCAGCAGAGTTGATCCAGAAAACCAAAGACTGAGATCTATGGGTAGCCATGAACGCCTACGCCAGCCGGCACGGCACTTGATGATGATGATGATTGCCGTCTGACGATTCTGTGTAGTCACATCATTTTCTTCGCTTGTCCTAGCGTTTTGGTTCGGGGATTCTTTCATCATCATCATCATATATTTACGTACGTATTTAGGGAGGGGGAGAAAGGAGGAGGAGGAAGAAGACCAAAAAAATATCACAGTTGGCTGCGCGGGAATAAGAGGAAGACGTGTAGAAAATTTCATCTCAATCGGATGGGCCGTTCGCGAACGCATAAAGGACATACATATCCACACACATCCTATTTTATATATAAGATATATGGAGGGATGGGGATGGGGATGGTTCAGTGGTAAATCGTGAACTGAGTGGGTGGGGCTTTATTGCACACGTTGAGAGATGTGTAAATAAAAGGGGTTAGAGGTGTGAGCATGCAGGTGTAATGACTGAGTTCTATTGGCTGGAGAATGGTTTATATAGAACGACATATCCTGGATTTTCTGTCCAGAGCATGCGGGTGTGCGGGGAAATGAACAGACCGGTAGACTGGCTATTGCTACTCCTTTGGACAAGGTAGATTATGACAAGACTGAGGTAGTGGAGGGCCTCTAGGATCAAGTGGAAAGTGTACTGAAACAGGGGACTAACATCTGGATAAGCTAATTCGGGAAGGGGTTTGGTAGTTGTGGTATGTGTGTGTGACAGAGAGAGAGAGAGAGAGAGAGAGAGAGAGAGAGAGAGAGAGAGAGAGAGAGAGAGAGGGAGGGAGAGAGAGAGAGAGGGGGGGGGGGAGGGGCGCTGGACGATACTCCACCTGTTGATGAAAATGCAGACGGACGTTCCATCAAGGCTGCCACTGGTACATCAGTATGAAAACGCTTCGAAGGCCACTGACGAATGGACAGAACACATGTATGCATGTCCCGAGTACAATAGTTCTTGATGAACTGATTCTGTTCTCCCTTCTGACGGTCCCTAAACGGTAGTCAACACAATACCTGCAGATATCCAAACCTCGATACTCTGTCCTCCATATCCAGAACTACAATTGTTCTTCCTCCGTCAACAAAGACCTAGTTATAAGCATGTAAACAACTGTTTTACACACTTTAACTGATTAATTGCCATAGGATGATTAATCGCCTTAAGCGAATTACTGTATCTGCCATGGGCTTATGTACAATAGTTTTCTTATCTGTTTGGTTTGCCAAATAGACCATTACTTTGAACTCTTCAATGTAGTGGTCAGTTTGTACAATCAGATTAGCAGAATGCCAATTGAAATTAAGTTAGAGCATTCAGTATATCAGTCTCCTCCAACCTCCACAGTAGCCTTACTTGCAAGCCTGCTCATTTCCTGGTATAGCCGCATACCCTGGCACGAAAATGAAACTAATCGTTGCCAGCCGTGACCGCGCCAGAGACAACTACTATCTTCCTGAGCATACTTATTGAGTCACTAAGGAAACATGCCCGAGTGAAGGTCTGTCTCGAGTCATGTAACTGCTTTAATTACTGCCATGACTTCCATAGTCAAACTACTTATGGTCAAAGCAAAAGCACCAGAATCTTCCTTCACATTTCTCTCTCCAGCTTGAGCCATAAAGGCCCATGAACTACTCACATGTCGAACAACTGACCCATCTGTCTCAATGACATCCTCACCCTCTAAAGAATTCTCGAAGATCAAAGCCTGTATTTTCGCCTCCACAGCAGCCAGATTTTCTTGTCTGCATTTTCTGTCTAGTTGGATGCAAACTGAAAAGGACGTATAGAAAGAACTCTTCTGGCACTTGTACCCACTCCTCGCCAGGCTCCAAGTCTTAAAGTGAACACACCTGTTGAAGAATGTCTTCGGCTTGACCCATCCACGACTTTCCTCTTTATAACCTGCCGCCCTTTACCTTCTTAATTTCTCTATGCAGTGGATGTTGTGTGTTTACGTGGACTCTGAGGTAGGCCCGTGTTTGGTAGATCTGTATTCTGTCACCTATGGTTGGAAAATCAAGAAGGTAGCACATCACCCTGCATGCTTATCTTTTGTACAGCCTAGTATAATATGCATGGCTTCGTTCTGTATCCTCTCCATCTGCTTATGACTGAGAGTCAGGATCACTATTGCATACTCAAAAACAGAAAGGACCAGACCTTTGTAAACAAGACATAGATGGTGCTGCTCAGAGTTTGCCACCGTCACCACCCGCATCGCAGCCAAACCCCGCTTGGCGTTTATTATCACCTGGTCAATGTGCTCAGTATAAGCAAGGCTTCGATCAAATCGTACCCCCTGGTATTTCATTGCTTGCGTGCTCAGTTGTTTTTCTCAGTATAAGCAAGGCTTCGATCAAATCGTACCCCCTGGTATTTCATTGCTTGCGTGCTCAGTTGTTTTTACAAAAGTAATTTTACCAAAAAAAGTAATAATTACCAAAAGTAATTCTAACAGTTGTAAAAATTCCATCTTGCTCACCCAAATCTACGACTACTCAGGATCTGTCATCAAGATTATAATTGTGTTATTTTGTTTTCCCTGTAGACCTACCTACACATCATCTTATTTGTGTGTTTACCTGCTCCGGATCATTATTATTACTGCCCTCTGTTCTTGTGGGGTGAGAACGTCATCAAAAGTAGCTTCACCTAACATCATGTGCTTTCAAAATGGCGCAAGAGTTAATTTCTCCCACAGATCTCAGCCAATGGTGTTCAGGATTAATTCTATTGATATTCCTCCACACCACTTCTCTTACGTCTGCAACTGTTTTCTACTGCTTGTCTTCCATCAGTCATGATTTCCCTCAATGGCTCTCTTCTCAATTATGTGACCAAACAACATTTGCCTCTTACTTAATTGTGTTTGTTCTACATTCATTAGCCTCTTGCTGGCACTCATACCAATGTATGAACATCAGTGCAAGGCAGTGTTTCCACATCGCCCACAGGTGTGTTTCGAAGTTTGTAACTCCTTCAGCACAGCGCCAGCCATGACCTAATGAGATGAGATGAACTCCTCCCTGACTGTCCTGCCCAGAGAAGTGGACAGTCTGAACATAACCTAAAGAGATGAGATGAACTTCTCCCTGACTGTCCTGCCCAGAGATGTGGACAGTCTGAACATGACCCAGCAGACAATATAAGTGGGCCCAATCTGAGCCACCACTGGGCACTGTAGTTGAGACCACTGAGCATGTAAACACACATACTGGTCACAACTGTTCATGCACTGCTTATGGCTATTACTACATAAAAACAACTACATGCATGACAGATTGAAATCATATTTATTTGCCCCATTCATACTTTGACACAAACAAATAAAGAGCACACTGGAGTACATATTTTAACCTTGACTTGCATATATATATATATATATATATATATATATATATATATATATATATATATATATATATATATATATATATATATGATATGAACATATTCAGGATGTATTGTGCTAAATGGAAACATTTACAGCTAATAAGAGCAAAGTATGCTATTCAAATCCTTCATCTACGTACTGTCAAACTTACCACAAACCTTACTAAATATCAAACAGAACTTCAACTGTTGTTAACTGTATTTCTTCTCTTCCTCTCTGGTCAATATCAAGAATTATGTATGCATAGCAATACTCCACTTATGAACAAGTGTGAATGTTATGTACATGCTGGTCTGCTAGAGAAAATGTGCAGATCTTCAGTGCGGTTTTTGCATACATGTCACGACAGGATGAAAGGAGCTGTCTCCAAGTGCAGCACTTGTACAGCTGGTCAATGACCACAGCATGCAGACGACACACGTTGACAACATGAAACTGCCAGCAACACTGGACTTACGTCTAGGTGATCTAACACACAGGACTAGAGACACCTCTTTCTCTCATACAGAAGTGTTCACACGACACCAGGACTGTGTGTCAGCACATCAATGATTACCTGGCTCAGTCGGGTGTTAGAAAAGTGGGCGGACAAGTTGTTTGAAGAACTCAGACCCCAACAAAACACTGAGATATGTGGGGTTACAAGAGTGCAGCAACAACTGACCAGGACACAATCAGTATACAAATGGTCAGCTTCTTGACACGAACACAGTATAAAAACATGACATAGAACAGTGTAATACTATTTACAAGCAAAATATGAGTGGAGACTAGCGGAGATGTGCACAGTTTGGTACTATGTATTATTGCACAACTGCTGTTACACTTCACAAGCGCAACTGGAGAGTGAAATTATATAGATTTGTCTTCTGGTCTCTTCTGTTGCATTAACATTAAATACTTGTAAATTCAGTTACATTTAAATTAACTCCTTGAAAATATTCACAAATATAGATTGACCAACCAATGGATCATTTCTATGTAACAATTGTACTTCCCATAATTTATATTTTCACTGTAAATATTTTTGTTAGTGATTGTAAAAATGAAATACTATTGTTAGACCCAAAGAATTATCAAGATTACATTTGCAATTTTAGAAAGAAAATTTCTATGTTACTGAAATTTTACACAAACACACACACTTCTACCAAACTGCATCTGGCATAAGAGCATGCAAATACTGTCATCTTCTTTTGTCGTCTGCCCTTTATCTGTTTTAGAGTATAGGCCCTCAACAAGCCATCCTAAATGACTATTATACAACATGGCAATGCTATTACACTGCTAAAAGATGGGAAAGCTGCTGATCCAAATAGTGACCCAGCAGGAGCTATTAAAACAACAAGACAACATAACTGAACAGCTGCACAAATTACATAGAATATTTAAATATTTAGCATAAATGAACTTTTCTCATCTCTAGCTTAACCCTTTACAAGGCGTAGCGTCCTTTACCGGCCGGTCTCTAAATACGAGCGTAACGGCCGATACTATTATGCATTGTAAAAACGCGATCTCTCGGCTTTCCGACACTTTCGTCGGCTACTTTCACTTTCGCCCATAGCTTGACAACGTGGCCGCCATTTGTAAACGCTTTACAATGACTTTGAACGGACTTTTACGGACTTGTTTTGATAGTTTTCGGGAGTTTTACGCTGTTTTTCAAAATGGATTTCGGCGATTCTTCAAGTGATAGCCAAGATTTCGCTCTGTTCAATTTAAATGACATTAAAGGGCACGAAGTTGATTATTAATCGGAGCTAGATATCAGTGCAAAGCGTTACTTTGCATTAGCAGTCGTGAGTTGGACTTTAAAGTAAGTGATTCTGAAAATGTGTTTGTAAATTGCCGTATAGATGACGGAAAATCACAAACAACATGCCGTATTTCGTAAATATTTGTGTTCATATATGGATTACCGGCAACAATCACGTGAGTAACATATTCTGCATGCTTTTCCCTTCATTGTGTTGTTTATTTAACTAAAATCGGTTGACTAACACCTTGTTTGTGATGTTTTTACTGAACCTGAAAAAATCTTGCCCGTTCAGGGCTACAAAACGGACAAGCGTCTGCCCTGTAAAGGGTTAAGCAAAGGACCGAAAAAGAATAATCACAGTTGTCAGATCTGTTCTTACCAATAGGAATTAGGAAAACAATGCAGATCTTGTTCTACTGAAACTTATTTGCTAGGAGTTAGGAAAACATGGCAGTTCTAGTTTTTTGGCAACATCTAATAGGAAATGGGAACACATAACAGATCTATTCTCTTCAAACTCCACTGATAGGAACTGAGAACACAAAGCAGATATTGTTCTTTTCCAAACAAACAACCACTAGGAATTGAGAAAACCTGGCACATCTGTTTCTCTTCTGACTATAGAAACTGACAAAACAATACTTTAGGT
Source organism: Cepaea hortensis (assembly GCA_963921405.1). Taxonomy (NCBI): domain Eukaryota; kingdom Metazoa; phylum Mollusca; class Gastropoda; order Stylommatophora; family Helicidae; genus Cepaea; species Cepaea hortensis. The sequence goes on along the minus strand of CAWUFQ010000314.1, from coordinate 219,366 downwards.
ACAGACATTTATGATCTACTATTCAACAGTACACACAAAGGTAGAGCGCATTGGCTTGGTCACAATATGAAACATGGATGATTACTTATGAAAACAGTGGATGGCAAGACCCAGATGAAAGGAACAATAAGATGTCCCAGAAACAGATATATTAGACAGGACTGATGAGAACTGAATACAGTAGAGTGATATGATGAGACCACAGCACAAATTGCAGGTGTGACCAATATGATGACCACGCGTTTGTTGTCCTGTATACATATACGTACAATAACATTTACACAAACAGCTACAGTGATCAAGAATAAATGAATGTTTTTGTGCTGGCCAGTCACAAACAATAGTGATACAATGTATTGTTTTCTCTCAATTAAAAAAACAAAAACAAAAAAACAAAATACATTTTGGCAAAAAGTCATTAAATAGTAAAAAATATCATGTGCAAAATATGTCACTTTCAGCAAATGTTGGCTGCAGCGCATCACCACTCGGCTCACACGTCTGTGTCATACCAGAGGTTGGGATTGTCACCCGACGGATGTCCCAGCATGGTCTCCAAGTTGTCAAAATTGATATCACCGTGGTTGCTCAGATCTGGCAAGTTATCCATCGGGCTGTAATGACCGCTGTGCTGGTTGCCGATGTCCAGGCCCTGCATGGAGTCTATTGGAAGCTGCTCATAACCTGGGCAAAAATATGCAATACAAAACATGATAAATAAGAAATATACACAGTACATTGGTCTATCATTAAATTTTATACTAACACACGTTTGCTATTAAGCATAAAGTATGTGTGTGTATGTATGGAGAGGTTTCAATGTTGAGCCAAATGTGTTACCCGGGCTGAATTTGGTTTGTGTTGAGTACCCCTAATGAAGCCTACCCATGTGATTCTTGGCCATCCTCTAGCCAGAATGTTTTTGGTTGCAAGATGCTCATAAGATGTCCTACATGGTTCATTTTTTGTACCTCTATACATGCAATGCCGGAAATGGTACTTATATTTCTAATGTCATCATTTCCAATTATGTACATTCTAGTAAACTGATCAAGTCCTACGAGAAACACATGAAAATTGTAAACTGATTAGAGAAATTAGACGCAGACAGTCAACATTTTTGGTAACTTCATGAGAAGAAATAAATTGGAGAACGTGGTAAGAACCGGCAAGATCGTGGGGAAAAGAACAAGAGGAAGGCAGAGAAGTAAATACCTGGATAGCTTTACCACATGACACGGCCAAGACAAGAACAGTGAGCTGATCCACAACTCTGGTGATCGAGTGATATGGCGAGACATGACCGCCCACGCTTACCGGCATGGCACATGATGATGATGAGTAAACTGCTACAGAAGTAAATCATTGCCTCACTAGGTCTGGCATCAGGAGATCCTTCATCACTGGCAACACAAATCTATGCAGGATCATTCATATTTGTCCAACTGATCACAAATGACTTGTGTGTATTCCTCTTGTAGACAGGTTTCCAGTAAATTAACGGTTATTTTCATGGGAGATTTGTTTCTTTTATTTCACCAACTTTGAACTCTAGCATAGTCCATACAAGTGCTACTACTTCTAGTGCACTGGACATGATTTTTGCATGATTAGCTGTCCCAATTACCAGTGTTCCTTGCCATCAGGTAAACCCACTCTGACTTCTGAGGTACCTGCAATTTAAATCCCCGAGTCAAGGACGGGAAGTCAACCTGTTAGTGCAACTGACTGTTGGGGTTGAACTCATTACACAACAATCTTCTATTGCCTGCGTTCTGTCTCAGATTTTGATCAAACTGACTGTGGATACACATCTGGACATTGTTGGGAGATCTCCAAGTTTGTCTGTCACTGGAGGGTTACAGCTGTGTGCTGCGAGACTTCTGCTTCTCATGTCATCTCAGAAAGTTTATACACTAACATTCCAAACCAGATCCAACTTGTGATACGGTGGCCTTGAAGTTTGCAGTCCTGCTCACACTGTCATGATGATTACTTCTCATCTCATCTCATCTCATCATGTTCCTCTTGTACCTTGCGGTGTCGAGGTGAAGTATAAACTTCGTGAGAGTGCCCGGTTATGGGCTTCGTATATCGACATTCCCATGGATTCTGTTATTCCCTCCGTCCAGCGTTTACGTGGTCGGCCTCTTCCTCTGTTTCCATCTGGTCTGTACGTCATTGCCTGTTGTGGCATGCTGTTGACTGGTAGCCTACTTGCATGGCCAAACCATTTGACTTGCTGCTTTCTAATAAAATCTAGAGCAGCTTTAACCCCCACTTTAGTCCTGATTTCTTCATTTCTGATCTTATCTCTTCTTGATACGTTGAGTATTCTTCTCAGGAACCTCATTTCTGTTGTTGTGATTTTTCTTTTCTCTTTTTCTGTCATTGTCCAGGTTTGGCATTGGTAGCACAGAGTTGGTAGGAAGATTGTGTTGTAAAGTGCTTTCTTAGTAGTTATTGATACATGTTTGTTCTTTAGTATTGGTGCCATTTGTCCAATGAGTTGATTTGCCTTATTGCACCTATTTTCGATCTCGTCTTCTGATCTGCCATTTGATGATATTATACTTCCTAGGTACTTGAAGCTCTTTACTTGTTTCAAGGGATGTTCGTTTAGGTGAATTGTTGCTGTTTGTTCTTCTTTAGTTATAGTCATTACCTCTGTTTTGCTTGTGCTAATTTTCATGTTATGTTCCCTACACATTTCGTTTAGACTATTCATGTGGTCTTGTAATTCAGCTTCTGATTTTGCTATTAGTGCTTGGTCGTCCGCAAACAGGAGTTCTCTAATGGTTAGATTTGCAGATGGTTCTTCTTCTGTGTTCTCGTCATGCGGTATTCTTGCTGTCTCTGCTTGGCTGGTTTCTTTACATATGTTGTCTATATATGTTATGAACAAGAGAGGGGACAGGACACAACCTTGTCGTACTCCAGATCTTATGGTGAAGGGTTCTGAGTGTCCTCCAGTTGCTCTCACTATGCATTCACTGTTGTCGTATAAACTTCTACATAGGTTTGTTAGATGTGTACTCACTCCATATTGTTTAAGGATTTCCCACAGCTTGTTTCTATCTACCCTATCAAATGCCTTTTCTTGGTCAACAAAGGCTAAGTAGAGTGTTTCATTGAATTCAATTGATTTTTCTATAAGTTGTCTAAGAGCAAAAATGGCGTCTGTGCATCCTTTGTTTTTCCTAAATCCAAGCTGCGTTTCGCTTAGCTGGGGTTCTAAAGTAGTTCGTAATCTTTTTTCAAGAATTTTGCAAAATATTTTCCCAGTATGACTCAACAGTGAAATGCCTCTGTATTGTGTGCAATCTCTTTTGCTGCCTTTGTTTTTCCAAATTGGGATAATTATGGCGTTTCCCCAGTCTCGTGGTGTCTGTTGTTCTACCCAAACATGGTTGAATAGTCTATGTAGCCAAGCTGTTCCTACTTCCCTTGCTGCTTTAATTAGTTCATTTGGTATTTCATCCTGTCCTGGTGATTTGTTCAATGGGGCTAATCTGATGGCTTCTATAATTTCTTCTTTTAGTATGTCTGGTTCTAGTTCCTCGGTGACATCTGTGTAGGTCTCTTGAATTCCTGTGACATCTGATGGGATGTTGAGAAGTTGTTCGAAATTGTGATGATTACTTGTTCACTTAATTCCAAATATTTCTGAAATCTGTGTCTCACAGAACTGTTGTGGTTTTGTTTTAACTTCATGCTGTACAGAACTATTTGCTAAGGGTTGATGTGTACCATGCATGGCTAGCGGCGTGTCTTGTCTCTAACACAAACACTGCACGCTGTATGTTCACAAGTTATGAGTATCCAGTCATGCAACGCCATCAGGCATGCTGGGTATATGGTGCTGGCCCCATGTTGAGACCAATCAGCACTGGGTGGCTGATGCAGTCCATAAAGTGCCGGCCTGCTTTACTTCCCAGAACATCTTCTGGCATCCAGTTTAGGCTGGGCTGACCTGGGAGTTCAGGTCAGTGACAAACATCTGCCTAAACAGGGATACAAAAACATGACCAGTGAGTCAATGGGCTAACATGTCAGCCACCACATCTCCAACCGTGAGTCTACCCTCGTATATCTCATGCTAATATATCCGACTTCTGTACCTTAACTAAACATTAGAAAGATTTATTTGCACGTGTGACATAATTCAACATTATAAAGTGTTGTTTATTTGCTAATGTGCATATAGTAACTGTTACCTGTAGGTCCACGTCCATACAAGCTGCCCTGAGAACCTTGTGGGTTATACATATGAGTCCTAGGATCTTCCAGTGGCATGGACATGTCATCAAAGCCAGGGGGCTAGGATAAATAGTGGCAAGAAGAATATCACTGACTATATGAGAGCTATTAATACAACAGTTTTCTGAAAATAGACTGTATACAATGTTATTGTTTCTGTAGCCTAACTAAAGAATATTAAGATTAATTTGCTAATGTATATGTATAATGTTTTGCGTGACCTAATTAAATACAGCTACAGAAACGGATCTTTACTGACTCTTCAATAACCACACAAAAGCTTGGGCAGTGTGAGGCAGAAGGAAAAACTACTAGAATAATTTAACATTGGTGGCAAATACTTTAGAACAATAAAAACATGCCGGTAACAAATAGTAGTTGTAAGAATCTTCAATCATTTAGGAACATTTCATGCATGAAAGTATATACTGTTCTCTGCATGTTCAGAAAAATGGCGGTCCGGCCGGTTGCTGAACTAACTGGTTTTGCCTTATGCAGTAATATGTGGCTGTTGGTCCTCTAGTGACTGCCGCTTCCTTTGACGATGAACTGCCTGTTCAGTGGCGGACTTTTGTGTTGGCATTCTGGCAGTGGCCTTATACATATATACGTGTCCGAGCTGTTGGTTTGTCGAGATTCCTGTCGGTTCCATTTTTCACATTTTGTGCAACATTCACTCGCGCAGGAATGGAGCATTATGGGGGCAACCCTTTATAGTGAAGTCGAACAGTGACTAACTAACTGTTCCCTGGTTTGTTTTCGTTATACAGCGTGCATATGGCAGCTGTAGAAAATATACCATGGATTGCAATTCATCATCATCAAGTGCTGTGCCGGCTGGCACAGGCGTTCATGGCTCTCCACAGATCTTGGTCTTTGGTGTTCTGGATCAACTCTGCTGATGATATTCCTCCATGCCACCGTCTCAATCCGTCCAGCATAATTTCTCTTGGTCTGCCTCTGCCTCTATTCCCCTCGATCTTTCCAGTTGTCACGATGTTCTCCAATGCCTCTCTTCTCATCACATGACCAAAGAAAGCTGTTTGTCTCTTTCTTATTGTTGTATATAGTGTTCTAGTTTCATTAGCCTCTTTCAGGCTACCGTTGTTAGTTACTCTGGAAGTCAAGGAATTCGCAACATTCATCTAAAAACCACATCTCTGTTGCTTCTAAGTTCTTCCTAATTTGTTCATTTACATTCCAAGATTCGCTGCCATAGCAAAACTGGTTCTATATAGCATTTCAGCACTCTCTTTCTGACATTCATTGATAGTGACTTATTGCAAAAAATACTCTTCATTTTCTGAAATACGGCTTTTGCCTGCCCTATTCTACTCTTAATCTCTGTTGTACATCTTCCATCTGTTATAAGTGCCCCTAGGTATTTAAAATTATCCACTTGATTGAGAATTTCCCCAATTAGTAATGATAAAATATAGTCTGAGTATTCAAATTAACATAGAAATATAATCTTGAATACCAATTCTCTCTTGAGCAGGAAAGCTAACAAAGATCATATCTGTAATGCACATTCCTTCTACAAGAAGCAGTTTCTAAAATACCAGAAAATATAAATTCAACACAATGTAGTAGTAGTCCAAGTTGTAGCACTAACAAATCAGAACATTCTCAACGTCACATCCCTGCATCGCTTACATGAAACACAGCTCTAATACTTGTCTCCCTCATGGCAGTTGTCAGTCGATGTTTTATATTATTAGTTATGATATTATGCTATTAGTTTCATATCTTTTGTAGGACTTTGCAGTCAACACCAGCATTTTGTTGCTGTTGTGATCTCTTGGCAAACTTACGTTCAGTAGTTTGCCATTATGTTATTAGATCAGATGTATGAAAGATAAATTAGCAGATGTGTTTAGTTGGTTTATTTGTGCCAACTGACACAAGAGGCCAGTCAGATGACCCTGACCAAACATGCCAATAAGACCCCACAAGAATGTCAAGCATTGGATTGTAATGCTGTTGGCAAGGATGGATGTGTGTACACTTCATATCATGTTGTACAAGGTGACATTAACTTGGTCCACGATGTAACAAATCAAGCATACACAGACTAGACACTTGATTCTTGGTTACAATAGAAGTGGATAGTGTTTATTGTCCATCAGGGAGAATGTTATGCTGTGAACTACTATATGAATAAGTGAAGCATCCGTAGTGATTGTCAGAGTTCAAAAGACAGGGACAGTGCATAGTAAAGCTTGTGTAATGGGGCTCTGCTCAAAGCCCAAAAGGGTATATATGTACCCATTTTCCAGGCATGGGTGACAGACTGTTGAATCAATCTTATGTGACGACATACAGCGTGGGCAGACCATTTTTGACAACTGATGAATGGGCTAAAATCTGATTTTGTCAACAGGACAAGCAAACCAAGATGTTGGGTCTGGACTTTCAGGTCATTATAATATATGTGCTATTAATAAGACAAAGATCTCACATTCGGTTTCTGCCATGTTTAGTACTGTCTTATACTATATTCTGATGAACCTCATTGTCACAGCAAGCCAGCCGTACAAAATGAACCTGTTGTCCCAGCAAGCCAGCCATACAAAATGAACCTCATTGTCCTAGCAAGCCAGCCGTACAAAATGAACCTCAGTTGTCTCAGGAAGCCAGCCATACAAAACCCCAGGGGATGTCCGTCAGTCGTATCCATGTTTTGTTTAAAGACCACGTTCATTGCGCATGGATACCTCCGTAAGTGCTCCAGTCTCCCACCACAGCAGACAGAATGAGAATCGGAAAACTTCATTCATGGCACCAGTGAGAGTATAAATATACATTGTAAATACCTGCAATAGACTTGCCCATGAGAATAATTAAAATGTAATTGCCAATACAACTCACATCAGTCCAGTTTGAATCACCCCGATATAAGGAACTCGTCAGCTCCATTGATAGACGTTTCTTGTAGTCCTGTGGTTTGTCCTCGGACATACGGAAGAGTACAGCAGCAGCATACGTGGCTACAAAGAAAGTTAATATACCACAATTCAAGCCAGCTGAAAAGGACACAACACTCTGTATTTAAATATCTAACCCACATGCTGAACTGAGCATCATATCATCTGTGTGACACACACACTAGCCAGCAATCAATCACGTCCATCAATGTGCGGCACAAGGACCAGTTAATTTACTGCCTCAACAAACAATCCACCCACTACTAAAAGCTCACTATACAGCTGGTCAACTGACAGATCTGTATTTACAGGACTTTAGGTGCATTGATTTTAACTGTTTCAACAAACTTCATAGATTGTTTTGTGCTGTTATTTTCTGTTTACTTTTCTGATAAAACACGCTTAGCTAACTTTCATCTGGTTATCTATTTCCCATAATATTAGCAACTTTATCTGTGCAATAATTTTCCTGAATGTTATGCATACTGGTGGCAGTCTGTTTTAAATATATAAATGAGAAACACGGCAGTGGTAATAACTTTGGCAGTCAACATACCTTTTAAACATAGTCAGCGTGTGTTAAGTGGTGTTTAGACACTGGTACTAACTCAAGTTAAAGCTGTCAACATGTTAACACTAAACAACAAACACATATTTCTTACAAACTTTAGCTTGCAATTATTTAGCAAGGCAATTTTGTGAATTCTCAAATCAATAATTAGCCAGGGTAATTATAGACAAAAGTAATTATAACCAACAAAAACAAACAGCAGAGTACAATATAGCTCTGTACTCTTCTTTTACAGATGACTCAAAAGAAAACAAAGAATTTTAAGTATGATCAGATCAAGCTCTTCTGCCCAATCCACAAGTATGGCTCCTCTGTCATTACTTTCTGTGCAACCATCCTGTTGGTCTTAAACTAAAATTTAAAGGACTGGCTTCATTGCAACAGGTTTTCCCCATGTGGCTCGGTCTCTCTCTGCTGAACAGCAAACCACTTGCCTAGAGCATAGCACAAACTCCACAGCTCCAGCGATGACCCCCAGGAGTTTCCTGAAAAACTGAGCTTGTTGTCAAGGTGCAGTCTGGGGAATGAACTATAATCCTCAGAGAATGAGACAGATGACTTAACCACTTTGCCATGGAGCTCCTTGGTTTCCAACATTAGCATTGAAGTCTTCCAATATGGAAATAATAAATACCAATTTATCTATTCTTCTAGGCATTATCCAGGTCACTATATAATGTATTTAGGCATCTATGCTATATTAACTGCTTTTTGTTGTGGGCATGTATGTGAATGACGATGATATCAGATTGCCTACCATTGAACTTAATCAGTAATATCCTTTCATAATCTGTTATCTTTCCAAATCTATAATAATGGCTACACCCTTTTGGTGATTCTTCCCTTCATTCATTTTTAAGTTGGCAGATCTAGTCATTCCTGTCCTTTTCCATCTTGTCTCACACATTTCAAAGATGTCAAAGTTCAGTCTTTTAATTTGTCTGATATCCACTTATTTTTAGGTCAGGTCTTAGTCAGATATGACTGAGCTACCGTATAACAGTAGACGGTACTACCTGGTTTCTGTTAGCGCCGAACGTTGGGCGGCACTTACCAAACCCGACACCCCACATTGTGCCAACGGCTTCGGGCGGAAGAGCACAATTGGGAGGGTACAAGCCTTACCCTGGTGCGAGGAAATGCAAGCTAAAGACAAAATTGTCATGGCAGGGCAGACCAGGCCCTAAGCCTTGGTTGGCGACTGGTCTAGGATCGAAGCTCCGACAGGCGGACAGTTAGAGCATTGCTTTGCTGATCCGGCAGCTTCTGCAGCTTGTCTTGTTCCAGATGTAGGGGTGTTACCTTTCCTCTGGAGTGAACTAGGCAGGCCGAGAGAGGGATCATGCTGCATGGGCAACACATGATCTCTATATTTTAGCCCAGGCTTTGTGCTATGGAGAGGCAATAACTCCATCCCTGGTCTTAACTGGTCTCGGAATCAAAGCGAGAGGCAACTGTTACGGGTTATAAGTCCTTGTCAGTTGGCGTAGACATGGGGCGCCACGCGTTGCCTCTGACGGTGGGAGACACCTATAGGTGTCACTGATCAGCTACCGCACGCCTCAAGCTGGGCAGCCCCCAGCCAATTGGGTGCTGATCCGCCACAGCCTGCCTGCTTCAATGGGTGCTTGGGGCTAGGACAAAATCTGAATCGCAGGCTGTAAAACCAATGCACCAGGTACAAACAAAAATAAAAATAGAAACCTCAAGCTACGGCTTGCAACCTGGAACGTGAGAACCATGTGTCCAGGATTTTCCACTGACTTGACCAATATTGACGATGTGAGAAAAACGGCTGTGATTGATGCCGAACTCAATCGTCTTAACATTGATATTGCTGGCCTGCAGGAGACTCGCCTCGCTGAGGAAGGGTCACTCAGGGAAAACAACGACCTTTTTCTGGAAGGGTAGAGGGCAGGCAGAAAAAAGGCAACACGGTGTGGGCTTTGCAGTGAAGAATTCGCTACTAGGATTGATTGAAATTCCAGCAGGAGGAAATGAAAGACTATTATCCCTGCGCTTGGCAACCTCTTGTGGGTTTGCCACCATTATTACTGCATATGCACCGACACTCGATTCCTCTGATGATGTGAAGGATTTGTTCTATGAGGAGTTAGACTCCGTGATCAAGGCAGTTCCAAAATCTGACTACATTTATATGCTCGGTGATTTCAATGCTCGTGTGGGCAAGGACACGAGTTCATGGCCAGTGTCCCTTGGAAAATACAACATCGGTTGCATGAATGAAAATGGGCAAAGGCTGCTGGAGCATTGCACCAGTAATGACCTAAGTATTACAAACTCCTTTTTTAAAACAAAAGAGATGCATAAGGTCACATGGAAACATCCAAGATCCGGCCATTGGCACCAGCTGGACTTCATCATCACACGGAGACAACATCTGAACCATATATCATTGACTCGTAGTTACCACAGTGCTGACTGTGATACAGATCATTCTTTGGTTGTTGCAAGAGTTAGACTGAGACCAAAGAGAATCTACACAGCTAAACACAAATCTAGCCCCAGGATTAATATTATTAACACTCATGATCCTGAAAAGTGCTTTCAGTTTCAACAGCAACTTGAAGACGCTTTCACTGATACACCAGAAAATTGTACAGTAAATGAAAAGTGGGGTCAAATTAAGGAAACTCTTTATAAAACTGCCGTAGGGGTTTACGGCACTGTGGATCATAAGAGGCAGGACTGGTTTGCGGCCAACAGCGAGACTCTGCAGCCCTTGATTGATAAGAAGAAGAAAGCTCTCTTAAGAAACAAGGAAAGACCAACGCGTAACACTCTGAGTGAGCTAAGGCAAGCTAGGAAGGATGTGCAAAAGGCTGCCAGGCAGTGTGCAAATGATTATTGGATCAAGTTATGTGAGTCCATTCAAATCGCAAGTGATAAGGGAGACATAAGAAGCATGTATGAAGGAATAAAGAAAGCCTGTGGTCCAGTGATCAAAAGAAGTGCACCGCTGAAAACCTTGACTGGAGAAGTCATCACTGATAAGAAACAGCAGATGGACAGATGGGTAGAGCACTATTTGGAGCTTTACTCAAGTGAGACCAAACAAGCGGATGTTTCCCTTAATGCCATAGAGGCTCTACCAACTCTTGACCACCTGGACACACTTCCCACCATAACAGAAGTTAAGTGTGGTATAAATGAACTTGCATCCGGCAAGGCTCCAGGTAAGGATGGGATTCCAATAGAGGTTATCAGGAGTGGGCAAGACACACTCACTCTACAGATCCACCAGCTAATAGAGCTATGCTGGCGTGAAGGACAAGTCCCACAGGATTTCAAAGATTCAAACATCATAACGCTGTACAAGAACAAGGGTGATCGGAGCGACTGTAACAACTATAGGGGTATCTCACTTCTGTGTATTGTTGGAAAAGTATTTGCCAGAATTGTTCTGCGCAGACTTCAAGTCATAGGAGATCAAGTCTACCCCGAATCACAGTGTGGCTTTCGACAGAACCGGTCTACCATGAACATGATCAAGAGGATAGAGGAGGGGTCGATCCGAAGAGAATGGTTGCTGCCTCTGAAGCGGTCTCGGCTGGCAAAGATTAGTTTCATCTTCGTGCCAGGGCATGCGGGAGTACAAGGAAATGAGCGGGCTGACAAGCTCGCAGGTGAGGCTACTGTGGAGGGCGGACGCGCCATGGACCAGGCTGACATTCTGAATGCTCTACGTGATGTGAGACTTTTGCGAGAACCAAGTGATGACTGTGAATCTACAACAATGGCCAGACTGCTAGAGCATCAAATTAAAAGAGGTGTGGCCAAACAAGAACACTACGCAGGAAGCCAAAGAAGATTGATAAACCAACACAGAACTGGCGTCGTTAGCCGCTACACGCTGCGGGATTTGCTGAGGAGGGGATCCGAGCACTTATGGACTGAATGGTTCGATGTGCAGCGAGGATGATCTGTCGACTAACTAACTAACTAGAACCGGTCTACCACTGATATGATATTCTCATTGCGACAAATGCAAGAAAAATGCCATGAACAGAATCAACCACTGTTTATTGCCTTCATCGACCTCACAAAGGCATTTGATTTGGTCAGTCGTGAGGGTCTGTTCAAGGCACTAAAGAAGATTGGCTGCCCACCAACTCTTCTGTCCATTGTGGAATCGTTCCACACAGGCATGAAGGGTATAATCAAGTTTGATGGTGCAACTTCTGAAGAATTTGAAATCAAGAGTGGAGTTAAGCAAGGTTGGTACTAGCTCCCACCCTCTTTGGAATATACTTTTCACTTCTACTGAAATATGCATTCCGTGATCAGGATGGTGGTATATACATTCACTCACGCTCAGATGGCGGCCTCTACAATGCTCAGAGATTGAAGGCTAAGACCAAAATTAGGAGGGTACTGATCAGAGAGTTGCTTTTTGCAGATGATGCTGCAGTTACGACCCACTCTGAGGAAGAATTGCAATGTCTACTATCTGCATTCTCCAATGCTTGTTCTGAATTTGGTTTAACAATTAGCAAAAAGAAGACACAGATTATGTCACAAGGTGCACATGGGGTACCATCAATCTTTATTGACGACGCCGAACTAGAGATAGTAGACCATTTTACATATCTAGGATCAGTGGTAAATAGCAAATTATCCCTAGATCAGGAAATCAACATCCGGATTGGTAAGGCAGCAACAACAATGAAGAGGTTAAGAAAAAGAGTCTGGGAGAATAGGAAGCTTACTGCCAAAACAAAAGTCCTTGTCTATCAAGCCTGTGTCCTTAGTACTCTTCTCTATGGCAGTGAAACCTGGACAACTTACTCACACCAAGAGAACAATTTAAACAGCTTTCATATGCGGTGTCTGCGAAGAATTCTTGGTATTAAGTGGCAAGACAAAATCACAAATACTGAAGTATTGGAAAGATCAGGTTGTGTGACAGTTTATTCCATGCTCAGTCTTCGTAGACTTAGATGGATAGGACATCTTAGGAGGATGGATGATGGTAGAATACCAAAGGATATCTTTTTTGGTGAATTACAGATGGGTAAGAGATCTCAGGGTCGGCCTCTACTACGATACAAAGATGTGTGTAAGCGGGACATGATTGATACAGGCATTGATAATGCACATTGGGAGCAAGTCGCCGCTGAACGTGTTGCATGGAGGGCAAATATCAGAAATGGAATAAAGTCAAAGGAGAAAATTATTGCAGAAAAATCACACACCAAGCGTTTGAGACGTAAGATGGTGCATGATGGTGGAAATGACCACGTGTTCACATGCACCCACTGTGAACGGACATTTACAGCGCAAATTGGCCTTATCAGTCACACTCGCTACCGCCATAGTTAAAAGTTATTATGCCTTTTTAGAGCACAAACTATCGCCTGTCAAGACGGCAAGGTGCCAATGATCCACTTATTTACCATATGTTCTCGTGGTGCGAACATTCCATGCCCTTACTTTAAACATTGTCAATCTGTTACACTTGGTCGCATTCTGATAGTATGGAGTCACCTAGTGTGCCCGATCATCCCTATATGGCAAGACAACTCCAATGTAACACCCATTTACATTGCTTAACTGAAATTGTGAGTTTCTTAAATAATGTACTAGGGATGTACAATGGTGGTTTCCCTTGTCCTTCTGTTCATGTATCCACTGTCTAATTCTGCTAGGCCTAGCCCCCTGTCAACCATGGATGGCAGCACTGTGTTGAGGTTATGTAAGGCACCTCTTACTTGATGGCCATGCCACTGACTGGCACCTGGCCATCTTGACAGACGATAGTTTCTAAAATGGAGTTATAACTCTCCATAACACAAAGTCTGGGCTGAATTTAGAGACCATGCAGCATGGTCCCTCTCTCGGCCTGCCTAGTTTACTCCAGAGGAAAGGTTAACACCAATATGCCTGGAACAAGACAAGTTGCAGAAGCTGCTGGATCAGCAAAGCAATACTCTGACCGCCTGTCAGAGCGTCCATCCTAGATCAGTTGCCGACCAAGGCTTAGGGCCTGGTCTGTCCTGCCATGTTTAGTCTTTAGGTTGAATTTCCTCGCACTAGGGTAAGGCTTGTACCCTCCCAATTGCACTCCTCTACCCGAAGCCGTTGGCACAATGTAGAGTGTCAGGTTTGGTGCTACCAGGCATGACAGGTCTTAGTCAGATATGACTGAGCTACTGTATAACAATAAACGGTTCTACCTGCTTTCTGTTCAGGCCACAGTTTTGATGTATTTTACAGAGATGGATGATCTACCAACCAACTTTCAATAAACACACCCGGTGAGACAATAGTTATTCCTTTTCATGGTATAAGTAAAAGATAGTACCCACCAACTCCATTTCTGGAGTGTAGGAGTTCTGTGAGTGGAGCTGTGGCACCTTCCTGCTCAATCATCTCAGCTCCTTCCTTATCAGCTGCAAGTTCACACAAGACCCCTGCTGCAACACGCTGAATGTTTTCAATGGGCGAGTACAACAGCTGAAATAATACATCATTTGTATTACCAGTTATATGTGTTAAAATTAATATTACACATCTTTATGCAGGAAAAGCTATCCTGTACTGAAACATAAATGTGAAAACAAATCGCATTCCTGAGCAAATCATTAGGCTTGGAAAAAGACTACAACATCGGTGCTTGATAATCCCAAAAAATGTGTGCTTTCTGGTGTACTCAATCATATGCAAACTTGTTTATGGATTGATATTCTGTATACCACCTAAAGCGGTAGGCACAAAAGGTCTAGTTTCTAATTCCAACTATGACTATTAAGCAACTAAGACTGAAAAGACAGTTGAAAACTCATGCGCTGAAATGACTGGGCGAGGCTGTGGGCTATGGAACAAATCAATGCAATAACATGGTGCCTGACGTCAACCTAGTCAGGCCCCCACAACTCAACCAATCATGATTTGTCATACCAGGCAGCAATGTTGCACCTTAGCTGTGAACACCACCAACATACCAAGCAGCAATTTTTCACCTTAGCTATGGACACTGCCAAAATACCAGGCTGCAATGTTGCACCTTAGCTATGGACACCGCCGGCATACCTTAGCTATGGACACGGCCAACATACCAAGCAGCAATGTTGTACTTAGCTGTGGACACTGCCAACATACCAGGTAGCAATGTTGCACCTTAGCTATGGACACTGCCAAAATACCAGGCTGCAATGTTGCACCTTAGCTATGGACATGGCCAACATACCAGGCAGCAATGTTGCACCTTAGCTGTGAACACGGTCAACATACCAGGCAGCAATGTTGCACCTTAGCTATGGATACTGCCAAAATACCAGGCAGCAATGTTGCACGTTAGCTATGGACACTGCCAAATGGAAGACATCCCAAAACACTGGACTTCAGGTTAGAGAAAGACCCAGTACATTTTGAACAGACCTGATATATCACTGAGTGCTTGTCCATTATTTTACCAGATCCCTTTCATTTCATCTCGCTCATTACTAGAATATGAATTTTCACCTTTTCTATTTCTTTGACTAAATTGTCTAACTTTCCCATTTCTGCATTATTTACTACAGGCCACTTCAGCTGAACACAATGTCACATGACCTATGACACAATCACAGCTTCATACATTACCTGCACGAAAAGAGGTATGCAGTTCAGTCTGCGAATCACTGCTCTGTTGTTCGCTTCACGGGCCAAGATGTGCAGAGCCCCGACAGTTCCCTCGACAATTTCCTCCATACGAACGCCATCAACATAACCAGTCAGTGGAGGTCCACTGGAGCTAATGGAAGCTCTCTAACAACAAGAAAGATATCATAGCTGATGTATTAGTTATCAGAAAAAGTACCACAAACATCATACACATGTATGCTAAAACGAGAGCGAAATTCAAGTCTACAACTTCCAATCTGATGTGAACAAATCCCAAGGTTCGTACCGCAATATGATCTACGTTGCCTGTAGTGGGTTGTGCTCAATCTTCAAACCCCTACTCCCCCTCTGCTGTGTGTCCACCGTGACGAGGTAGAGGGGCTTGTGCGTCCCAATGACCCCAAGAGCTATGCCGACAGTAGCACAGCTACTGGTAGGGCCACCCATGTCGGACAGGTCAAGGGAGAGGGACCAGACGAAGAGACACACAAAACTGCTGCCTTGTAGGTAGACTGGGGACAGTCAAAGGCTAGGGAAAGCATCCCAAATAAATGCTTGTCGAAATCGGATGTACTGAGCCACAGGCTTGACAAAGCAGTGCAACGTAAAACCTGCTGCCTTGTAGGTAGACTGGGGACAGTCAAAGGCTAGGGAAAGCATCCCGAATAAATGCTTGTCGAAATCGGATGTACTGAGCCACAGGCTTGACAAAGCAGTGCAACGTAAAACCTGCTGCCTTGTAGGTAGACTGGGGACAGTCAAAGGCTAGGGAAAGCATCCCGAATAAATGCTTGTCAAAATCGGATGTACTGAGCCACAGGCTTGACAAAGCAGTGCAGCGTAACTTAATTCATGATGTCACAAATCAAAATTAATCGTTATGGTGCTAATCCCGTGAAGTCCCATCAGGCGGCGATAGTGCCGGGCCCCCTGCCTCGAGGGGGTCCACCCATGACTACTGGTGGTCACCTTCCCCTGTGCTGTGGAGTCAAGGCACAGAGGAGTAGGTTAAGAGCTATTGACCAAATACCCCGGACACTCAACATACTACAGTGGAATGCCGAAGGAGTTTACAAGAAGAAAGACTCCCTAACACAGCGTCTTCATAAAGATAGAATAGATGTGGCATGCATTCAAGAGACACACCTCAACGCCAATCACAAATTCTCAGTCAGAGGATATCAGGCCACACGTTTCGACCGCGAAGGACACAAAGGAGGAGTTCTAATACTTACACGAAATACAATACCTTGCAGCGAAGTATCTGTGATCTCTGACAACCAAACGGAAATTATAGGTGTTGATATAATGATAAAGGACGTGAAAATAAGAATCTACAATCTTTATAGCCCAGCAGATAAGGACCTTACACTCTCAAACATGAAAATAACTGACACAAACTGCATTATTGTCGGAAACTTTAATAGCCGTTCAGAAAGATGGGGATACCCAGATACTGACAAAAGAGGAGATGAATTGGAGGACTGGGAAATAGACTCAAATCTCCATCTACTCAACAAAGCGGATGACACACCGAGCTTCTACTCCAGAAGATGGCTTACCACTTCTACTCCAGACTTAGCTTTCTGCACAGGAGACATCCTCCACAAAATCGATCGCCATGTGCTGGACCAATTAGCAGGTAGTGACCACAGACCAATCAAGCTTGTAATGAATATGGAGTATGTTCCACAGGAGCAAAAGCCCTTGCCCCGCTGGAATTACAAACGAGCAGATTGGGACAGATTTGCCATACTAACAGACAAATATTGTGAAAACATAAATACACGATATGGCAACATAAAGCAAATGGTGGAAAGTCTAAACAGAGCGATAATACAGGCAGCCACTGAGTCCATTCCAAGAGGAGCGAGGAAATATTACAAACCATACTGGACTGAAGAACTACAAAGTTTGGAGGACAAAGTTGAAGATGCCAGGAAGACAGCAGAGAGAGAACAAACAATTGAAGCGAACATCTCTCTCAAAGCCATCTCAGCAAAATATAAAAGAACAGTAAATCAAACAACAAGAGATTGTTGGAGGGAAAAAACAGAAAACCTGAATTTTGACAGGGATGGAAACAAACTATGGAAACTAGTGAAAGCCATGAACAATGAAGGACCTAGCAACAAACAAATAACAATTAAACAAGGAAATGCCTTGCTTAAGGAAAAAAGGCTGCAAATGCACTAATGGAACACTATGCAAATGCAAACCACATTGATATTACAACCGAACAGAAGAAAGCAATCAAAGACAAACAAATACATCATAAAAATACAGAGACAGCAGCAGAATATATGATGGCAAATCTAACAATGGAAGAAATGGAACAGGCAATGAATACCCTAAAAAAGAAGAAATCACCGGGAAAGGATGGAATCACAAATGAAATGCTAATAGGACTAGGCACTAAGGCAAAAAAGAAACTACTAGCAGTCCTAAATTATAGCTGGAAGAGGGGAATAGTCCCACAGGCATGGAAGGAAGCTATACTAATACCAATCCCAAAGAAAGGAAAAGACCTGGAAGAACCAAATGGCTATCGACCTATCAGTCTACTTAGCTGTGTTGGAAAATTAATGGAACGCATTATCAATGGCAGGCTAACATGGCATCTGGAAGAAAACAAACTCTTAACACCACACCAAGCAGGATTCAGAAAGTACAGATCCACCGAAGATCAAATAACTTATATAGCTCAGGAAATAGAGGATGCCTTCCAAGAGAAAAAGCACACACTAGCGGTCTGGATAGATTTAGAAAAAGCATTTGATAAAGTATGGAAGGAAGGACTAAAAGTAAAACTGCAAAAAATGCATGTTTGTGGGAAAATGTACAAATGGATCAGCCACTACCTTGAGAACAGAACTGCCAGGACAAAAGTACAAGGACAAACCAGCAAAATGATGCTGTTGGAGCAAGGTGTCCCCCAAGGAGGAGTTCTTTCACCAACATTATTCCTAGCATATATAAACGACATCACAGAAAATTTTCCAGCCAGAGTACACACATCATCCTTTGCAGATGACCTAGCCATATGGACATCTGAAGAATATATTAGTACAGCTAACAGCAGAATACAGCAAGCCTTATTAGCACTAGAGGACTGGTCAAAATCATGGCTAGTGAAGATAAGTGAGGAGAAAACAACATGCACAGTGTTCTCCCTCTCAAATAAAACTCAACAACCTAAGCTGGTATTGAATGGAAAAATATTGCACCATGAAGAAAATCCAAACTATCTCGGAGTCACCTTTGATCGTCGCCTGAC
Organism: Cepaea hortensis; assembly: GCA_963921405.1. Lineage (NCBI taxonomy): Eukaryota > Metazoa > Mollusca > Gastropoda > Stylommatophora > Helicidae > Cepaea > Cepaea hortensis. The sequence goes on along the minus strand of CAWUFQ010000314.1, from coordinate 200,705 downwards.
ATGGAAAACACAGGTTGAGAAAAATCGAACAAGAGCAAGGCAAAGAATGGCAATCATGAAAAAGCTTGCTGGTACAACGTGGGGAGCAGATGAGAAAGTTCTCAAGAAGTTATATACTGGACGGGTGAGGCCAGTACTGGAATATGGCATTGCAGCTTGGGCAACAGCAGCTAAGTCAAACTTTAACAAAATAAGTAGAGTCCAAAATCAAGGAATGCGAATCATAACTGGAAGCCTGAAGACAACGCCTATTATTGAACTTGAAAAGATCACTTGTTTACAACCAATGCAGGATAGAAGAGATAGCAGAGCCCAGCAACAAGCAGAGAAATTTAGAAGATTGACAGACCACCCTATGTATAAAAGGTTTAGTGGTTTTGGAAAGGGACGACTGAAGCGTAGCAACTTTGTAGAAACTGCAAAACGAAAGATTAGGGCAGATCCCATACTTAACATATCAACAGTCAAACCTATTTACAATGCAGACAAGTTCCCAGCTTGGAGAAAGCAGCAACTGCCTGAGATGATAGAAAACATTCCTGGTATTGAGAAAAAGAACACTCAGCATGAAACCGAAAGAAGAGAAATAACCCTAAACTACATAAAAGAACATTACCCAAGCAGCAATTGGACCCATGCATATACAGATGGATCAGCCAAAAATTCAATAGAGAATGGAGGAGGAGGAATTCTCTTAAATTTAAAAAATGGAGTGAAAAAAACACATTCAGTGGCAACTGGAAAGTTTTCAAGTAACTTCAAAGCGGAGGTAGAGGCTCTGAAAACTGCAGCAGAAATGCTCTTGATGGAGGAAAATAAAGAGAAGCAAATAGCTATCTTCACAGATGCAAAGTCAGCTGTCTCAATACTGAAGAGCAATAACAGCACAGAAATAGCTGACCTAAGAGCAGCACTCCAGGGTCTATGCCAGAAATCCAAAAAAGTTGTAATACAGTGGATCCCATCACATTGTAGTATACCTGGAAATGAAGAGGCTGACAGACTGGCAAAAGAGGGCGGACGACTACCACAGCCTGACATAGACATAACCTATAATGAGGCAAAGAGGTTGATAAAAAGCACCTATAGAACCAAATGGGAATCAGAGCATCCAGGCCACCAGAAGGATGATGCATATTACAAACTCGACAGAAGAGAACAAGTAGCAATCTTCAGACTCCGCACAGGACATAACAGGCTGAAATACCACTTGTTCAATAAACTAAAGATAGGAGATACCGATGAATGTAATTGTCGAACTGGAAAAATGACAGCAAAACATTTGCTTCAGGATTGCCCAATATATGCAGAACAGAGAAAGATATTTTGGCCCACACCTGCTTCATTTGAGGACAAGCTCTATGGAGATATCAACAAGCTCAAGTTGACCGTAGCTTACTTTAACTACATACAGGTTGACATTTAAAGGTGTATGAAGTATTCAGACTGCCACACTTCATACCACAGGTATGTCAGTTACAAAAGCCTCCCAGAGGCATGAAATGGAATATTGCTGGATAGGAGATCCATTACGTGGAAAGTCCGAATCAAAAGCTCACTGTGTGGGCTTTCAAAAAAGGTGGAAAAAGTGTCCTAGTGGCACGAAATGGAATATTGCTTGGATAGCAAATCCATTATGTGGAAAGTCCGAATCAAAAGCTCACTGTGTGGGCTTTCAAAAAAGGTGGAAAAAGTGTCCTAGTGGCACGAAATGGAATATTGCTCGGATAGCAAATCCATTGTGCGGAAAGTCCGAATCGAAAGCTCACTGTGTGGATGTCATCTGCACACTGCATTCTTCTGGTTTCCGGAAGAACAGCCTATGGTGAACGGAAGGCCCAATATACGGAAGTGAGGCTAAGCAGCCATGTGCAGGACGTGACGATTCCTTGGGTGAGCCCAGTACCAGAGCGCTGTGTGTTGGCTCTGCAAGTATGGAAGCCTCCTTGGATGGCGGGGAATGCCCATGGTCTGCCCCTGCCTTCCCTTGAGGGCTGACCAGGATGTCTTTGGCTGTTCTATATGGGCCAGCTAGGATGGGAGATAACACCACAACAGTGAGAGTCTAACGTCCTAAGAAACCCCCGGGAAGGTTAACCCGGTCAACAAATGCCCGCAGAAGTCGGATGTGTCGGCCTAACGGCGCAAGAACGCAGCTCTGCTGTAAACAGGCACAACGCAATCACATCCGAAAAAAAACTCCGGATGAACGAAGAAGAAGAAGAAGAAACCCCTACTCCCAAAACAACCAAATAAATCAACATGTATATATTTGTGCTATCACTTTAGTCCAACATTCAAGCACTGCAGGGGGCATATTTAAAAAGTCAAGCAAACCGCCCCTGTCCCCACCATGAGGTATACTGGGTGCACAGCACCAACCCTTTGTTTTTATCAGTGAGCACTTGGTGGGGATGTTGTCAACACCACGCGGGCTGGCTTCACTTCTGACTTCCTGGTAGCCATTTAGCCTGGGTTGACATACATATGAGAATATCATGGGAATAACAAGCTCCAAATTCATATAATATCACCTCCCCCGATGTGTCTCCACCTTACCGTGGTGGGGGAGCTTGCGTGTCCTATTGACCCCATGAGCTTGTCAACAGCTTATGGGATAGGGACCAGACTAAGCAGGACACAACCTGCTGCTCTGCAGGTAGACTGAGGATAGCAGTCAAAAGTTTAAATCAGGCGCACAAAGTTCGTGGTCCGGACACATACTCTAAGCCATAAACCCTCGGATGTGAGAGCCAGGCCGATACCCACCTATTGAAAATGGAGGTGAGATACTGAGCACGCTACAAGCCCAGTTCAGATAATTGTCCAAAGGCTCTAAGCTGGGGGATATGAGGGATCCCCGGATGAGAGGGCCTGGCAGTTTCTCGCTCACTGCTGCACGGAGGTAAGATGCTGAGCTGGCAGCACATGTAGCCAACCTCATGAGCGAGTGCTAAAAGGTAGAAGAAGTGCCCCAGTCGAATGAAATGGTTACGAAAACTGTCTGTATCTAACTCATAGAGAGTGTAGACAAAGGTGGAAAAACGTCTCAATAACACGAAATGGAACGCACGGCTAGCGAATCCATTGCGCTGTCCAAAGTCCAAAGCGAAAGCTTACCTAGTGGATGTCGCCCGCAGACTGACCGTTCCTGGTGTGTGCTTGAGCGACCAGTGGCAAGCAAGATGCCCAACACATGGAAGTGAGGAACTAAAGCAGCCATGAGCAGGACGTGGTAACTCCTCGGGTGAGCCCAGTCTCAGAGCAATATGTGCCGGCTCTGCAATTATGGAAGCCTCCTTGGATAGAAGGGAATGCCCGTGGTCTGCCCCTGCCTTCCCTTGAGGGCTGACTGTGATGTCTTTGACCATTCTATCTTGACCAGCTGAGATGTGGGCGACATCACAACAATAAGTCTAACGTGCCTCGAAACCCGAGGAAGGATAACTTCATTAAAAATGCCCGCCGAAGTCGGAAGTGCCGTCCTATGGGTGGCAAAATAAAAATTGGCACTACGCATTTACGTCCGAGTGAAATGTCTCGTCTGAATGTCTCTCATGCTAGGAACAGCTCTGACTACCTAGTTTCCAAATGCCGCTCTTGTTCGGAACAGCGCTGACTAGGTAGTTTTCCGAGTGTCCATCGTGCCTGGAACAGCTCTGACAGGCACACCGACAAGCACATGTCCGAAACGAAAACTCGCTGAGCGGATATCGTCTGCAGATCTGTCTGGTTTGTGCGAGAATGGCCCGGGAAAACGAAATGCCCAATATATTGAAGTGAGGAATTAAAGCAGCCATGAGCAGGACGTGACAATTCCCTCGGTGAGCCCAGCACCAGAGCGCTATGTGTCGGCTCTGCCAGGACGGCGGAAAATGCCATGGACTGTCCCTGCCTTCCTTTGAGGGACGACCGTTAATTCTTCAACTGTTCCAACTTGACTAGCTGGGATGTGGATGGTACCACAAAAGTGAGAGTCTCCCAGGAATGCTAACCTGGTCAAAATTGCACACTAAAAGTTGGATGTGTTGGCCTAAGGGTTTCGGCCCAAGGGTGCCTAACGAGACACACCGCAGTCACATCTGAAAAAACACTCCGGATGAACGCAAAAAAGAAAGAAGAAGATATAATATCACTGACTGTGTTTTAAATATTTCAGTCAAAGTATAATTCATTTACTCACTTCATTTCATATATAACTCTAAAGTATACATATGAGATGCAGCAAAATATGCCTCAATAAGTGAGATAAAAGAAAATCCATGCCCTTGAAGGGGATCTGAAGACATGACCACTGGGCCAACAGGCAAGTATACAAACCACTACACAACTACAGAGTCAGCACTAGACCAGCATTATTTTTTGGTCATGTTATGAGAAGAGAAGGTCTTGAGACCATTGTAACACCCAGATAGAGATGGTATTAGAGGGCAACAGAGGGAGAAAATACTGGATGGGTTAGCAGGGTGACATGAAGTAAGTTCAGCAATCAAACAAGTCAAGCACTTGCTAGGACAGATATTGTGGAGGAACATAATCACCTGTGCTGCAGGCATGGTAAGTGGTGATGAATATCAGGTACCATATATCCAAGATCTGCTTATCTACTCCAATGATGAATATCAGCGCAGGTCCCAAAGCAGCAGTCTGCTACGAGTCTGTGATGTATCAGGATCATCACATTCTGAAGGCCTGACTGCGTGAAGGTATCAGCAGCTGATCTCTACAAACTGGGTATCTGGAGCTCCATCAGCCGGAGCTGATGACTTCTTGTGTTGGTTTGTTGTCTAACATTGATGTCTGCTGTTATTTGGTGTTATCTCCGGGCTGGAACATGCAGGCAAATAGTTGCCTGGGACAGGATTCATAACTTCCACATGGGGCATTCAGGAAGACGCTAGTCTGGCCAACATAGGGAGGATTGACAGTGGGCTTTACTGAGATGAATCCTGCCAAGGACCACACTGCTGCTCCTCATGGCTCATTAATGCATCAAAAGATCTTTGCAAAATTGTGTAATGTTGAAATATATCAGAATCTTAAACTTGGCACATGCTTGTGCTGTGTTAGGGTTGGGGTTGTGTGCTCCATTGCTCTTCTCACAAAGACAATTTGTTAGTCACGACATGCTGCCAGCTGCATTAAGTGATATACATTTTGTCCACATCAAGCAGATTTTAAATGCATTTGTTGTGCCAGTTTACATGTTACTGCTGTGATAAAGATGTCAATGATGTCGAGTTCATTTGATGTGTTGTGTAAAGAATTGTTTTCTTACCCTTTGGGGTGTTGGTGTGAAGGTATTTTATGTAGAAATGGATTACCTTACCCTATGGGATGTTAGTGTAAAGGTATTTATGTAGAAAGTGTTATCTTACACTCTAGGGTGTTAGTGTAAAGGTATTTCATGTAGAAAAGCATTAACTTACACTCTGGGGTGTTAGTTTAAAGGTGTTTCATGCAGAAAAGCATTATCTTACCCTCTGGGTGTCTTGATGAGCCCGAATTAACAGCTGCACAATTCTAGGCAAGGCACTCACGCAATGGTGCATGATTTGCAGGGCACAAGGCTAAGTTTCTGTCAGCGTACAAAGAAGAAATCATAAACACAACTTACAAGTAGGAAACAAAATATCCTTACATGAACAGGGAATAAATTGTACATTTATTGCCTATTGATATTTCACATCAAAATTAACTCTCTCTCTCTCTGAGTGCACACATACAGATACTAAGACAATCATACCATGCAGATACTTGTAGTACTAGGTGGTCTTATTCTCAGGTGACATGACAGCAGCTATGAAAATATGTTAGTATGAACTCAGCACTGCTTCATAGTGTTTATTTCTCATATAATACCATAAAGGTGAAAAGATACAGCATCAAGGAAACAATTATAAAAAGTAAAGAAATCCAAATAAGTCAATGGTGGAAGCTGCTTAGATGAGCTGTACAATAATTGTTTTTTCTCAAGACTCTTGTATAATTAGTTAATGTTGGTTTCAGCTATGCAGAATAAGATTACTGTTTTACATAATCTTTTAAGATCAACGCACACAGAAATGAATCACAAACAGGGAAATGTGAACGACACAAGACGAACGTGCAAGACAAACCTGATGAGGCCAACAACAGCTTTAATCAAAGGCCAGCGACTTGGTGGATGCAGCAGTTTCACAAGGACGGGCAAGCCATAGTGCACACGCACTGCATTCTGAGCCATTTCAGCTTCTTGGTGTCGAGAAGTCAAGTGACGTAAGGCACATACCTAAGTAAAATATATACATCAGGTTTGGGTGATACTTCCAAATAAAAAAATATGATGAAATTTCAATAGTGTAATTTCCAGTCATTGTCGTCAAGTTTTGCCAAATAGCATAAGTGATAAGTGTTCCTCCACAGCTCCCCTTCTCTAGCAGAATGTATCCATTCATGTGTGGTATCTTTTCCTGCAGTGATGTGAGGTTGTCTAGATCTTACCTCTTTCTCCATTTATCTTATCATTTGTTGCAATATTCTCATGTGGTCAAAACAAACACACTGCCTCATGTTTGCGATAGGTTTACTTTGTGTCACAACCTTGTTTAAAACATTTGGACTGCCTCCTCATACTTATGACAAACTTCCTTTGTGTCTCACCCTTTTTAAAAACTAACTGCCTCCTCATACTCATGATGAACTTCCTTTGTGTCTCAACCTCTTTCAAAATACTACTAAATATGGTGTTCCGTGGTATGTTGTGGGGTGGCAGCAAGACGATATTCCCTATCAAAGGAGAAGGCACCTCCTTCCCTGTGCTAACCTATGGGACACCCTTAGGCAAAGTGGAGTACCGGTTTAGTCCCCTAAATAGTTTATGTCAAAACATTTGAGTGATAGTGGCTTCAGCTTGAAAGCAGCCAACAAGAAGGAAAGCAAAAGCAGACTACCGTTGCAGAAGCCTAAAAATCTATAGCAGTCACAGACATTCTGGAGAAAGACATGAGTGAAGGGAAAAGTTCTACACAAGATACCCTCGATGATGATGATGGTATGCTTAACATTGTTCGGTAAACCACCATTTTCATTACTTATTTTTTGTCTATTGACAAAATAGTTCAGGAAATTCAGTCTATTCAGCAACTATTGATTTTTAAACAGTTCTGTTCTTATCTGAAAAGCCCAGGGTGTATAAGATCCTCTGGCTTGTGTTAAAGTTCACAGCATGATTCAACTACGGTCTTCTCAAATCAGGGGTGGACACAGCACCCCTAAGCCACTCTATCCCATAATCCACTACACACTGATTGGACACACCTGTATAATGTTCATGAGCTCCAGTTGCTGGCAGTTACTGCCATTACCCACTGTGTTGTACGTGTTACTATTATTGACTCTGTACTACTAGCAGCCCCTTTAACTCATTCTGAAGCCCAGCCACTGTTTTAAGCCATTATTATAACCATAGCCAGCCTGACATGAAGATGGATAAAAACAGCAAATTAAATACACAAAATCTAAAAGCCACTCCAGCAAACTGGACTACGAACTTACAGCTGGTTCAGTGATATCCTCCCCAAAGATAAATATTTATCCATTCTACTTCAAAATGAAACATGGTTACAGACTCACAACTTAACGTACAAGTAACAACATTTTAAAGACCCTTTTTGTTAACAATTAAAATATCTAAAACCAATTAATGTTTCTTCTTTATACATCTCTCATTAACATACTCCAAACACTTTTTACCCCAAACAAACCTGAGAGTTTAACATAATAAGCTTGCTGACTGCTAAATTCTATGATCAAGTTTGAATGTCTCACCATTCTAGTAGCTGCATCAGATAAATTTCTTAGGGACCAGAGGCAGTTCTGAACCAGCCGCTGGCTCTGATGTCCCAAATGCATGGCCAGAGCTTGCATACCACCTGTTTGGTTATAAAGAACATTAAAGCTTGAGGCAATAAGCACAACTTATGATCTCCAGATAATACAGTATATCAGAATTCCTAACAATATTTGAAACAATGCTACATTTTGGTATATTCAAATGGTATATATATATATTTTTTTTAACGAAGTCACTATGTACATTAACCCCAACTCTATCAAGTAACCAATCATTTCATGATGATGATAAACTGTAGAACCAAGAGAATATTTTCTGAAGTATCTAAATAAAGCTATCAAGCTGCATATTTTATCTATTATCTATCACCATGTGGCTGATAATCTTTGCTCCACGTCTGTCACATGTGTCAAGGGAGTTCAATGACTTGGACTTGAGACTAATGTATTGTCTGGACTATGTCTTGAGACAAATGTATTGTCTGGACTATGTGAAGTTTGTGTAGTATACTCTTCACAGAATTCATCCATCTGATTCTTGGTCTATCTCTGGCTCGTTAGTCAAAGATTCCTCTGATGTAGACATACAGTGGTTGCTGGATGGCTTTGTTCTCACAAAGATCACTATTTGGTTTCTAGTTTCCTCATAAATGCCATGAGAAAGTGGAATCTACATTTCTAATTCTCTGCTAGTGGATAAGTTGCACAGAGACACTTTAACTTGCAGTAACCCACTGATGACCAAGTCCGCACGGTGAGAACTTACCTGCTTCCACTATGGCAGGCTTGTTGCTAGGACACACAGACAGTACTTTCAGAACTCGAGATGTAGTCCACAGCAGCTTTTCGTAAGTGTAAGACTTCATGATACGAACAAGTTCTCCTGGTCCCCCGCTTGCCAGTATTATCAGCTAAAATCAAAGAAAGACACCACAGATGCATCAGATGAAAATCATCCAAGAAACAACAGGATCCTATTACTGAATGTACTCTGATTTTAAGTAAAGTTGCTTTAGCATAGATTTCTGATAATCTGTCAAATATGAGATCAAATTTGAAAGCTGCCGACAAATTAATATTATTCTCAAGGCTGTAAGGCCCTTTACTGCAAACAGAATGTTTCCAATTTATTCTATCTCCAATGATATCTGTGTAATCCAAAACAGTTCTTTTAGGCCTAATTTTACACTACCTTCCATTTGTTCTTGCACCCAGCATTTGCTCAGTATATGCCACCTTCATCTCTGAATTCATCTGTTCAACATGGGCATACAATTTTAATATGTTGTATTTAAAATGTATATGTTGACAATGCTCATACTATGTATTTGTTCTATGTGTGCCCATGTCCTTATCCTCCAACTAAATCGATTCATTCATTGAAGTTCCCAAATGAAGGTTGGCTGCACTTATCTCCAACACTTCCTGTCTCTCTCACTTGTGGTACACCCAGACAGACTACCATTTATCCATCTCCCGACGTTAACTGATCACTTGTATTGTTGTCTGCCTTTTGCTCATCTTTACTCAGAATTTTCACTCCAGAATTATGTGTACGAGTCTTTTAATGTAGGCAAAATAGTTCATTTGTCCCTTGACTTCTTCCCTCAGTTGTCACTCCTACCATTCCTAAGTTCCCCTCAGTTGTCACTCCCACCATTTCTAAGTCCTTGGCATTTGTGCCCATGGAATGAAACCTATTACCCCATGTGTCCACACTGCTAGGACCCAGGTGTGGATGTCACATTGTTGTTATTGTCCATGCTTCACACCAACAATAAACAAGCACTGAATGTTAGATGCTTTACATTAGCTGACTACATGTGGGAATGTCAGCCTACCTTGCTCTCTTGGTTGCCGTAAGCCAGGATCTGCAGGCAGTCTGTGGTGATTGCTAAAAACTTAACGTTGTTGTTGTGTTGCAGGAGTGCCACCATCTTCTGAAGGCCACCCGCCAGTCGAACAGCCATCTTTGAGCCCTCCTGGTGCAGAAGCAGGTTGTGCAGGGTGGTGATCGCATAGAAGAGGACAGATTCTAACGGGGAGCTACAAAATGTGAAAGTATATTTTAAGTCAAACATGTCCAATAAATATATATCAGGGTATATGCTCAATGAGCAGACAAGCTGGAAAAAAAAACATTGATGACAGTAGAAATGTGGTTTTTGAGGAAAAAGCAAAGAATACCATGGATAAACAGAAAAACCAATGAGCAAGTCCTACAAGAAGCAAATGAAAACTGTAAACTGATTAGAGAGATTAGACATAGTCAAAAGTTTTGGACACTTTATAAGAAGCAATACATTAGAGAACTTGGTGACAACTGGCAATATTGAGGGGGAAAGAACAAGGGGAAAGCAAAGAAGTAAATGTATGGATGGCTTGGCCATGTGGCATAGTCGAGACAAGAACACAGAGCTGATACACGACTCGGGTGATCATGAGAGATGGCAAAACACGACCGCCCAAGCTCATTGGCATGGCACATGATGATGCACAAAACCACAAATGATCATTGCTATAACAATAATCAACATGAAATGCTTTGCCAACTGGCTTCTCCTGTGCTCCCTCTCTAACAGAATGTACTCATTCATGTGTATACATGTATCTATGCTATGATGTTCAGAATCCTCTCGCTGCCATCCTAAGTCACATTCTTCCCTAATCTTATCGGTTGTCTTACCAGTTATTCTCCAGCTTTTCTCTAATACTGACCAAAACCATAGACATTGCAAAGTCTTTCACAACCATCAAATCAAACAGTATATCATTTTTAAAATACACTATAGCAGGGCACCATAACATGCCAGGTTTACCCACATGACTGATATGAAGTTATTTAAAGCATTTTACTTAAACTTAAGTATAGCTTTGTAATTGGCCACAATCTAAAGTTAATATGGTAGTCTCCCCACAACTTCCATACCCACATAGGAGATTTACATGCTATAAACTTCTTCAAGTTTGGGAATTTTACCTGGGCAGTGCAAATTACAGCCTACTTTGTCCCATTTTTAAATGCCAACACGTTAACATAAATAGCAAAGCACAATGCAAGGTGTAAGCTATATGAATGTGGGTTTGTAACTGAACTAGCTAATTCATCAGAATGAATAACTGCCTTGCTGGGAGCTGGGATGTTAATTACACAACTATTCTAGACCAAAGGTACACTAGAGAAGTGTTAAGTCAATGTTTTCCATGACCGAATGTTGTTATTGCCATTGTTATCATGAGCGAGGCATGTATTTTCACTGAATAGCTGGTTTACTTATTTTGTTAAGTAATTTCTGGAGTGACTGCTCTGTTTCTAATATTGCTGATCATGTAAAAATTTTGTATTAATTTGTTCCGTTTACTTTAGCTCCCAATCTGCATCCTTCAATTGCTTATGCCACTAGTTAATGGCCAATCACTTAATTTGACAACTAAGAATGTATCCTAGGCATACCTAAGCAGTCTGACTAATGCTGGAATTCCTCCAGACTTGAAGATTGCCAGCAAACCCTGTCTGTGGTGAGAGAGGTTGTGGAGAGTTCCTGCGGCACATCGGGTGGTCTCCAGATCATCCGTGGTGGCCATAGCCCGAATCAGAGCCGTGACCATCTGTGGTGAATTCATGATTGCATGCCTGCTGGCTTCTTTCTTGGACAGCTGGTGCACCATCATTGCCGCTTGATAGACCACTACCTGGTCCTCATCATTCAACAGTCTGATCAGCTCAGGGATGGCTCGTGTGGCCAGATCTGCATCATCCTGTGAGAAGGACAAATATTTCCAACATTTTTAACACTAAAATGTTCAAACCCACCCTCCTTTCATCACATGTTTAATGTTCTAAAAGACATGTTTGTAACACACTAATGAGTTGGCACATGTGCTGCTGTAGTTAACTAATCCAGAAAAATGCTGTACCAAGACCAGGCAAATTATTATATTCTGGAAGAAATAAACAAACATAGGAAATTGCTTGCAGCAATACGAAAGAGAAAACTGTCCAGACCTGACCACAATGACTTGAAGGTTCATTAACAACAGTGATGGAAGGAGGCACAATTCTTGGCATTTGATGAAGTGATCAACCAATGAAAACAGTTGTCCAGAGGGAGAGATATGTCACTGGAGACATAAGCATCCCTAAAGTGTGCAGCAAAAGGTCACAGACATTGGCAAAACAATTAGGAAGTTACACATCCAGCGAAAAGCCTGAATGACAGGATGATGATGACGTAAGTTAGTTGCATACCCTTTATAGGACGTAGCAGTCAACCCCAGTATTTTTTGGCTGCTTGTGATTCCTGGGCAAGTTTACGTTCAGTAGTTTGCCATCGCATTCTGAACGACCAGCACCCATACCATTACCCAAAAAAACAAAAACAAAAAACAATGCAAGGTGGTCTGCTGCCAAATCGCCTGCAGCTGTGTTTCCAATGTAAGGAAACGAACTACATCCTTAACCCCTTCGCCACGGAGGCAGCTATGATGACAACTAATGCATTAATAAATGATGACAAAAATGTACTGCTTTACACTACCTGATAGTTGATCAAATTGACCACTGCATGCTTCAACATCTGTGAGGGCTCGCTAAGTCTTTGGACAGCAGTCGGCTGATCAGGCTCAATCTGGGTGGAGGGAATATGGACGCCCTCAGGTACAGTTTCAGGGAACATGGCAGCACGCACACGCTGGGAACGGGTTTGGTTCAGCTGTTGGTTTATGTCTGGAGAAACATGTTCAATGGTAAAACTTAGTGAAGATTTTGTAATGTAATAAGTTAGCAAAACTACAAATAGTAAACTGAGTGAAGATTAATATAATAATTTAGCAATATTGTAAATAGTAAACTTAGTGAAGATTGTTTTACTGCAAAACCCTTTGGAGGAAAGCGTTGACCAAACTTGGTTGAACATCAAGAATACAATTCAGTCTACCGCAGAAGAATGTCTCGGTGTGTTAACCACGCATAGAAAGAACAGATGGTTCAATCAAAAATGTGAAGAAGCAGTCATTAGGAAGAAGAATGCCAGACATGTATGGTTAAATGACATCAATAACATCCAAAAGGAAGAGCATTATAGAAATGAATGTAAAGAGGCTACAAAAATAGTCAGACAGCAGAAGCGAGAATATATGAGTAATATAATCAAAGATATGGAAACTAATCACCAGAAAAATGAATCCAGAAAATTTTTTAAAGAACTGAAGTCAATGAAACGAGGGCACCAACAAAACGCATATGGTTTAAAAGACAAAAATGGGAATATGCTAAATACCAATGAGGAAATGTGCAACACATGGAAAGAATATTTTATTGAATTACTAAATTGTGAAGCTCCAAGTCACATTTTCCCACAGGAAGAGGTTCTAACATGCGAACCACAAATTGAAGAACCTACATTTGAAGAAATCCTATATGTAATCACACGACTTAAAAACAATAAGGCAACTGGGACTGATGGAATTGCTGCTGAATTTATAAAGGCAGGTGGCCATGCATTACATCTAAAGCTATACGAACTAATAATAAAAATCTGGAGGACAGAAGAATTACCCCATGACTGGAAAGAGTCATTATTGATACCTATCTTTAAGAAAGGAGACAAGTTCCAATGTGGAAATTATAGAGGAATATCACTACTGTCCACAAGCTATAAGATACTATCCGCAGTATTACTAAATAGACTAAAACCATATTCAGAAGACATATTAGGTGACTACCAGGCGGGTTTTAGACAAAACAGATCAACAATAGATCAGATATTTATCTTACGACAAATAGCCGAGAAACATTGGGAATATAAAAGAGATCTCCATAACATTTTTGTGGATTTTAAAAAGGCTTATGATAGTGTCCATAGAAATAGTCTATGGAATGCTATGCAGGAATTTGGAATACCAAGGAAGTTAATCAACATGACCAGACTATGCATGGAAGATACTTATAATATAGTAACATATAAAGGCAGGAAATCAGACCCCTTCCAAATAACATCTGGCTTGAAACAGGGTGATGCACTATCGCCGCTACTCTTCAATCTGGCTCTAGAGAAAGTTGTAAGGAAGGTAAAGGAGGAATGTGATATTGGAGGAACATCCAAGCTGCTTGGTTATGCAGATGATATAGATATTATAGGGCAAAGTGAACAAAAGACATTGGAAATATTGACTCACTTAAAGGGAAAAGCCCAACAGATGGGGCTGGTTATCAACCAAGATAAGACAGAATATATGGTAATTTCAAGAGACGGAATGGCTAGAAACTCTGGCCACATACAAATAGATAATATGACCATTAAAAGAACGGAAACATACAAATACCTGGGTACAATCTTCAACTGCTCCAACATCATAAGGGAAGAAATACAAACTAGAATCAACTCTGGAAATAAGATATACTATGCACTACAACATCTACTAAAATCAAAGGCGCTATCTCGTAACACCAAAATCACAATATACAAAACACTGATCAGACCAGTTGTGCTGTATGGCTCTGAAACCTGGAGTACAACGAAAGGAGACGAAGCCTTGTTACAAACCTTTGAGAACAAAATTTTAAGACGCATCTTTGGACCCATTAGGGATACACAAAGTGGAGAGTGGAAAAGAAGAAGTAACAAAGACATTTATGATCTGTTTAAGTCCGCGCTAATCACTGGTATCATGAAGGCTAATAGACTACAATGGCTGGGGCATATAGAAAGAATGGAAGATAATAGGGAAACAAAACTCGCTTACACTCAGGAAATAAATGACCGTAGACCCCGAGGTAGACCAAGAAGGCGGTGGAGAGATAATACATGTACAGACCTACAAGCACTTGGAATCAACGACTGGCAAGAGAAGGTCCACCAGAGAGACGAATGGAGACGGATTGTATTTGCAGCAAAGAACCTCAATGGCTCGGAACGCTGAAGAAGAAGAAGAAGAAGTGAAGATTGTTTATATAACACTTGAGGGAAAGTTTAAATGTCAAACTCAATGAGGATGTTATATAATATTTGAGGAAAATCTATGAATGCCTCAATGAAGATACAGCAACAATATGTTTCTTACAGCTAGGATTGCACATGCAGACAAAGAGATGGATGCAGTGAGTGCCTCATGACTTTGCTTGCAACAAGAGTCAGCACATCGGGGTTGAAGATTGAGCACAACCCACAACTGGCAACGCTGATCATACTCCGGTACGAACTACGGCCCTGTCCACGTCAGATTGGAAGCACTAGGTTCGAGTTTCGCTCTCAGATCCCAAAACAACCAAATACATCAGGGATGGCCAAGACTTTACCCCACTGACAAGGGCTGGTCACAACCCACTACTGGCACCGCTAATCGTACTCTGGTACGAACCTTGGGCCTCGCCCATGTCAGATTGGAAGCACTAGGCTCGAGTTTTGCTCTCAAATCCTCAAATCCAAAAACAACCAAATACACCAGGGATGGCCAAGACCTTACCTTAGTGCTGGTCCTGCAAACATGGACAGCTAACCAGGTGCCACACAATGCTGTGCTGACAAATGTGTGGACCAAACAGTGCAAGCAAAGAAGCACTGCTGTAAACAAACACAAACAGCAACTCTTTTAAGATTAATGAAGAAGAAAGGGCTGAAGTGATTGAACTCTGCATGAGACAAGTCTCTGTACTCACCATCAACCTGCTCCTGGGTGTATGTGTCACCACCAAGTGCCCAGTCAAACATCATTTTTGAGGGATCCATTTCTCCATCTTCAACATCATCTCCATGACTCTTGCTGCTGATGGATGGGGCCTAAGGCAGAAATGAATACAGAATGTTAGACTCCATTACAAGTTACATTTACCTATGAGAACATTTATGAGTATTAATTTGCCCTGATAGAAGTAAATGTAAGGAAGTTGAGATCACATGACACGCTAGACAATATAGGAAATGAAATGACATGATCTCACAGCAGAGACAAGTGAAAGATTACATAGGATGAAAGGGGAAAGGGGGGCATGACATGACATGACAGAGATCACAGTAGTATCCCTAGATCAGACATTACAAGGTTCAAATGCCAGCACAGAGAGGGAGATTTGGCATGAAGCATTGAAGCAATCTATCAGTATTCTTTAATCAACAAATCAAAAAGATTCAAGGACCATCTTTCTATTCATCAGCAGTCTTCAGTCCATAAACAGGTTTAACACATCGCCCTCAAAAGAGGAACAAATGAAGAAGACGATATAAGTATTACATCAAGAATCAACATCACTGCAACTGAGACATTCCCACATGTGCTCAGTTCCATCCTGATTTAGGGTTTCCAGGGAGGGAATTAACATTATTCCAAGATTGCATTAATACAAGAACCGATTGCTTGATTTTGTTTTTCCCTCCATACTTTACAGTTCTGTGTATCTCGTCCTTCTGAAATTCATTTTACAACGTAAGTAGACCCGCAAATCACATTTTATGTGGATGTCTAGACTTTTGTTCTAGCGTGTTATTAAATTTAGCTTCCATTTTTACGAATATTGTGTGTGTGTGTGTGTGTGTGTGGGAGAATGACGTTCTGAATATATGATGAAGGGGTGCATGGGCCCAAATAAAAAAGGTTGAGAACCACTGGTGTAGATAAATAAGAGTATTAATTTCCAAAAGCAAAAGACGTGTTGGGGCTACACTTGCTAACTGAAATAATGTGAAGACCATCAAGACGCCACGAGTCATGTACAACATGGATACATGTACTCTGTTATTATACCTGTGTGGTCTGGCCAGAGTGGATACCAGAATCACTCATGTACTGGTTTTGTTGCCACATCATTGTCTGCTGCTGCTTGTTGTCCATAGGCATGTTGCTCAGATCCACGTAGCTGGGCTCACTGGCTGGACCCACTGAAGAGAGAATATAGAACATGTTAATACACCTTCACATCAAACAGACACCACATGTGTTAATTTACAACAGATATGCTAGTCAATCTGCAGTAATGGTGATTATGTATGAAACAAAGACCAGATTTTGAACACAGTTATAGAATTTGCTAAGTCACAATAGTTAACTTATATTTACATTGCCTATGTTCTTACAGCCGGCTTCCTGGCCTAGAGGTTAGCGAGTTCTCTCCGTAATCTCATATACTCTCGT
Source organism: Cepaea hortensis (assembly GCA_963921405.1). Classification (NCBI taxonomy): domain Eukaryota; kingdom Metazoa; phylum Mollusca; class Gastropoda; order Stylommatophora; family Helicidae; genus Cepaea; species Cepaea hortensis. The sequence continues at coordinate 183,746 of CAWUFQ010000314.1, read as the reverse complement.
AAGTAACGTGACGACGGTGAGAATCAGCAGTGGTTTGAATCGCGTCTGTAACTTACGGGGTATGTGAGCCAGCCGCTCAGAAAGCAATGGCAAACTACTGAGCGTAATCTTGCCAAGAAATCAAGAATCAGCTGAAAGATGCTGATGTTGACAGTGATGTCCTGTAAAGGATATGCAAAAAACATGTTCTTACAACGCTTTAGATGTAAACACCCACCCCAGGCACCAAACAACCCCACCCCTCTCAAGCTCAGACAAAAATACACATATTTTGGAATGAGGCAAACTTTCACATCTAATTGATAACTGCAGCCAAACCGGATTAGAATATGCCATATTCATCAAACACAACAGTAGTCCATGATACTGTTAGATGGAACTAAGGGACAATACTTCACATGGCCATTTTTCAAAGAACATTTGCCATTACCACCTATGAAATCGGAGTGGGTTCGCCTGATGGTGAGGGACACTGTTAATAAGGAAAGCTAATCCACACGCAAAATTCAGTCCATCACTACTATAAATAGTGTGTATGGACTACACTTGAGGTCAAAGTGAGCGAGCGTTTAAAAATAAAAAAATGCCATTACCTATTTACCAGAGAGAGCCACAGCAGTGGCTAGCATGCATGTCTTCCTCCTGCCCAGTGGTCAACTGTTTGAATCCCCACTGATGTCGATTTTTTAAAATATTTACCTGGGTTGACAGGTCAACCCAGCATACAATGAATACCAGGAAATGTCCTGATTGCATCGCCCGGTGAATGCAAACTGATCTATACAAATGTGGGCCTAGCATTATATGCCCAATAAGCATGTAAAAGGATGCTTTAAGTTTTGTTTTCACTTATTTAACCAAAGCAGTGGTAACATTGAGGTTAGTGCACTAGTTGATCAAAACAAAGGTCCAGGTTCAAACACCCAACAGTGGCAGGATTTTTTTCCCCCAACCAGTACAGCCCTGGGGCCCAACAAACTTCACTCAATAGGTACATATAATTTCCAGAATGTTCTAGCAACTGTCCAGGAAGAGAAACAGTGAGGAAGGGAACTGGTCACCCCAGTTTGCTTTGCCATGAAGACCTAACACCTCACATCCCTATGGCATTATCAATATCATCATGCGCCAAGCCAATAAGCATGGATGGTCATGTTTCGTCATCTCACACGATCACCAGAGATATGGATCACCTCTGTGTTCTTGTTTCGATCATACCACGTGGCCAAGCCATCCAAGTATTTATTTCTCTGCCTTCCCTTTGTATCTTTTCCCTAAATTTTGCCAGTTGTCACAAAGTTCTCAAATTTATTTTTTCTCATAACGTGTCCAAACAATTGTGACCGTCTACATCTAATTTCTCTAATCAGTTTACAGTTTTCATTTGTTTCTTGTAGGATATATAGTGTGAGTTAAGAACCGACATCACTGATTTCAGAACTTTCCCATACTTGCTCCATCCACTCATTCAACAGCCAGCGAAGAGCCATACTACTAATAGTTCCCACAACTATTTATTTAAAGTTCTCCTGGTCTTCACTCAGTTTTGAGATTCTTCCAGAACCCCTGCAATCTCATTCTTTCTACATATATAGCATTATATACCTTTACCTTTTTAACTGCTTGGGGTTCACCAGAGCCATCTACAAGCAGGAAAACCTGGCAAACCAGACATACTGGTTTGATGAGTTAGTGACCCAGCAAGGACTTCTCACCACTGACAACTGCATGACCACTTGCTAAAGTACTGAGAGGGAAGAAGAGGAGGGAGAACACAGACACGACAAACTTACTGGTCTGAGTTGGTCCGCTGCCAGCGTTCATCTGATAACTACTCATGGTGACCAAACTTTACAGGATTTCTGAAAACAAAGTATGCTGCACATTAACCCACTTCACATTCAGCCAGACAAACAAAACATGGATCAAGCACTAAAATGTATATTAATTATACAAAATATGTTGAATGTGTATAGAGCCATGTGTTAGAGGACCCATAAGGAAAGCAGAGAACTTATCATGTGTGTCATAAGAGACGACTGAGGAGGGTTGGCTATCCCATCCTGCAGAAAGCTCCAGCTGTAAACTCCAACCAATCAGGACCAAGTCTACAAAGGGCTTGGCTTGAGTTGGTTGAGGACCTATGCTCCATTGAGAGATGAAAGGATGGTTTAGAAAGAACAGGAACAGTGGGGATGACTTATGGAAGAGTCGAGTCCATCAGCATGATAGTGAACAAACGGCATGAACATTCAAAAGGCAGGGGGACTGGTGAAGGATCACAAGTCACTGCAGCAAGCTGTGACGAGCGTGACACTCCACAAAGGACTTGCTACTTGACAATGATGCTTGTCCCCATTTTGAAAGGTGCTTGATGCCAACACTGCAATGCTTAACAGTATTTTCTTGTTATCAAAAACTAAACCACCTTCAAACTGACAACTTCCTTACATGGAAGCTATAAACAATACTGTGGACAGTGAGATTGTTTCATTCTGATGCTGATGTCTTCAGATGTTCCAGTAATGTTTTAACAGCAAAGTGATCTAATCAAATTCATTTATATTAAAATACAATACACAGGAGAGAAAGTATGTCTGCTCTGTTACAAAAAAATTATGTCAACCGACATCACTGCACATTGGTCATTCCCCGGCACACTCAGTCTTCAAATGCAGCAGCCACCCCAAAGTATTTCTGACCACTGTTCCCAAGAGGAGTTGGTTATGCTCAACAAGTCAACATCAAAAAAAGATGCTTTCAAAAACATTCAGAGTGTAGTGCAGCAGAAACTTCGGCATATGCGGGACTCCTGGCTGAGCAGCAAAGCTGATGAAATTCAGGGCTTTGCTGACAGACATGATATGAAAAACTTCTACGACTCACTGAAAGCGGTCTATGGTCCTTCAGCACCAGGCATAGTTCCCCTCCTCAGTGCAGATGGGGGAACATTGGTCACTGATAAGAAAGAAATCCTCCAACGCTGGGCAGAGCATTTCAGCAAAATCTTAAATGCAACTTCCTTCTTCGATGATGAAACCATCAACTGCCTTCCTCAAGTTCCCACCAATGAGACTCTTGATGACCTGCCAACCATAGTGGAAATAAACAAAGCCATCCAGCAACTCTCCAGCGGCAAGGCACCTGGTCCTGACTCCATCCCAGCAGAGATATACAAGGCACGTGGGCCGGTCCTAACAGAGCGGCTTCACCAAGTCTTCACAAACATATGGATGAACGAGACCATGCCACAAGATTTTAAGGACGCGTCAATAGTCCACCTTTACAAACGTAAAGGAAACCGCCAATCCTGTGACAACCACTGAGGCATCTCCTTGCTTTCAATTGCAGGGAAGATACTCGCCAGAATTCTTCACAATCGCCTCACAGCCCATCTCGATCAAGGTCTTCTTACTGAGAGTCAATGTGGCTTCAGAAAAGAACGTGGAACTGTTGACATGATTTTCGCTGCAAGGCAGCTGCAAGAGAAATGTCAGGAACAGAACTGCGAAATGTTCTCCACTTTCATTGACCTTACCAAGGCTTTTGATACAGTCAGCAGAGAAGGACTGGAAGATTATGGCAAAATATGGCTGTCCACGAAAGTTTGTCCAAATAGTGCGGCTATTTCATGACGGCATGCAGGCAAGAGTACAGGAAAATGGTGAACTGTCTGAACCCTTTCCTGTCACCAATGGAGTGAAGCAAGGATGTGTCCTGGCACCAACACTGTTCAGCCTCATGTTTTCAGCCATGTTGATGAATGCCTTCGAGAACGACGACATTGGAATAGACATCAACTACCGTATGGATGGAAAGTTATTCAATCTCAGAAGGCTGAAAGCTAAAACCAAAATTAACAGCGGCACCGTCAGAGAGCTCCTGTTTGCTGATGATTGCGCTCTATACGCCAACTCAGAGACGGACATGCAACATAATGTTTCAGCTTACTCACATGCCTGTGCCAACTTTGGGCTCAATATCAACTTGGAGAAGACTGTAGTTATGTACCAGCCAGCTCCAGGGAATAATCACACTGTGCCGAATATCAAAGTGAATGATCATAGACTAAGTGTTGTGGACAAATTCACCTATCTTGGCAGCACCGTGTCACAAGCTGCCACAATCGATGACGAAGTGAATGCAAGAATCTCCAAGGCCAGTGCAGCCTTTGGCAGACTGTACAAGAATGTATGGGACAGAACTGGAATAAGCCTGCAAACAAAGCTAAAAGTCTACAAAGCAGTTGTATTATCCACACTGCTATATGCTTGTGAAACCTGGACTGTTTATCAGCGACACGCTAGGAAATTAAACCACTTCCACACAGTCTGCCTAAGGAAGCTACTGAAGATTAAATGGCAAGACAATATTCCAGACACTGAAGTCCTAGAAAGAGCATCCATGCCCAGTATCCACACTCTACTGATGAAGAATCAGATTCGCTGGGCTGGTCACCTGACTCGCATGCCAGATCACAGGCTCCCTAAACGAATATTTTACAGCGAACTGCGTTGTGGTAAACGCTCCCAAGGTGGCCAGAGGAAACTTTTTAAAGACTCTCTGAAAATTTCACTGAATGCTTTTGGAATTCATCATGACACCTGGGAGGCTGCAGCCAGAGACCGAAATTCGTGGTGTGCATCATTGCGCAAAGGTGCAGTCATATGCGAGGCAACCAGGACTGCAAGAGCTGTGAAGAAAAGGCAGGACAGAAAAACCACTGCAGGAAATCCTCCTCCAGAGACGTCAAGCATTCTTTGCCCACATTGTCAAAGAACATTTCGAGCCAAAATAGGCCTTATCAGCCATCTTAGAACCCACGGCTCCACACCTTCAACCCCACTGGATGAAATGAATGGTCATCATCATTCTTGATGGACAAACAACAATGGTTATGCTATCTCCTGTCTTGACCTCGATGGCAGTACTGATGTGCTCGACCAGGCTTCACTACCAATTCATGTAGTCAAGATAGTGTCAGTCACACCAGTATCCACCAGCCAAGCCCGTACTGCATTGATTACATCAGCCATTTCCATGCTTTTTCTAATTTAAATTCAATCAGTGCATTATTTGCCAGCTAATCTGTGCATTCATTACCTTTTACTCCAGCAAGTCCAGGTGTGTACATCTAGGTGAGTGATATGAAGCATGACTTACAATTGCTGTCTGTCTATTGAGGGCAGAGCATGCCAGTTGCCATTTTTTGTTGCATGTTTATGACATCTGATATGATTACCACGCGTGACTTCCTGTTCTGCTCCCCATGCAAGTACTCTGAAGGCAGCAGTGGTCTCCAGTCAGGCTTGATGTAGTCTGGTGGAATGTGCTGCTAGACTCTTTGATTGTTAACCCTATCCTATGTGATGTGTACGCCAATGTTGACCTTGAATGCTCGTCACAGGCCCGACTACGAATTGTGTAGATGATTTTGGGACGTGAATGCTGTTAAAACAATTCCTGTATCTCAGAGTTGACCAATGCAGGCAACTAATCTCTGTTGGTATCTCATAGTTTAATGATAATCTGAGAGTTTGTGCAAGCCTACTGGGGTATCAGTCCATTCTTCTCCATGTTGGAGATTGCCTATGTCACAGACTTGATTTTCTCTTCAACTTGGGCAATCCAGGTGCAACATTTTTAGGCACATTCCTTTTCTGTGAAAGATATTGCTGTGCAGGTGGTGGCTTTTTTATCAGCTGATACTCTCATGTATGCCTTCACCTGTGTAATTTTGTGCCTGGTGGCCATCATCAGAATATCAAAGTTGTATCGCACTGCTGGACATTAGGGGTCTTTTATGCAGCAGCCAAGTGCGAGTCACACTGCTTCATTTCGCACCTTGTCTAATCTTTCTAGATGGGTCTTGGTGACAGTGAATGAGGAGGTCAAGACTGTAGTCTATGATGTTTAGCACACGTCCCTAGCAGAGAAGTAAGAGCAGGAATAATTCAATGTCAGCTGCATAAATAATCTCCAGCGCTGTTAAGCCCCACCTGGCATTTATGATGATACTGTCAATCTCATACTTGTATGACAAGCATCTGTCATAGGTGATGCCCAGATATTTTACTGTGTTCATTTTGTCGATGTCTATACTACCAATGCTGACGAATGGTGCTGGCACATTGACTATGTGAGTGTTCAGAGAGAACCATGTCTAGGAAGGCTTTGCCGAGTTCACTAGCTGTCTAGTTCATGCCTGTTTTTTTTTTTTCCACTTGGGTAGCCAATGATATGGTTGGGGTTAGGATGTTCTGCCTGGGCCTAGTGTCTGAGCACTGGTGACTCCTGCTGTAAACGCACTAAAAAGAACAAGTGCCAGTAGTGAACTCATTAAGATATGGTGAGGTATCAGGGTCCATGCACTGTCCAGGAAGAGAATCCATGAGAAAGGGAACTGGTCACTCCAGTGTATTTTGCCATGAATGAAGACCTAACCTTCACACCCCTATAGCATTATATATCTTTACCTATTTAACTAGGTGGGGTCCACCCAGAGCCATCTCAACATCAACAAGTGCCATGCAACTGGCATAAGTGTTCATAACTCTCCACATATCTCGGTCTTTGGTGTTCTGGATCAGCTCTGCTGATGATATTCCTCCATGCCATCTCAATCCACCCAGTACCATTTCTCTTGGTCTGCCTCCCCTCGATCTTTCCAGTTGTCATGATGTTCTCCAATGCCTCTCTTCTCATCACATGACCAAAGAAAACTATTTGTCTCTTTCTTATTGCTTCAGGGCCCATGCACTGCATCGCAAGGATGCTGTTCTGTTTAAAAGAGCAGCTGCAACCTAGCTGACCAAGTTTGGCTAGATGCGCATGTCCAGAAGTAATTTTGTTACCATGCAGCATATGACACTGCTGTTGAGTCTACGGCGGCCACAGCTGTTTCCCATATGAAAGCCTTCATATCTGAGTACTGTGGCATTGTACCAGGTTGAGGCCATACACAATGATCAAAAAGTGATGCATTTCCATTTTTTATTTTGCAAAATAACTACACAACATTGAGCATAGCCTACGATGGGTAGCGTTGTGATATTCTGTTGTGATAATTTCGTGTGTCCAGTGTGTGCCGCGTGGTTACACACCCGCTTCACACGCGTGATCCGGGACTGTTTCCTGATTCTGTCAGGGATATGCACTACTGACGAGCTCAAACGAGGGCGAAACTCGAGTATAGTTCTTCCATATTGACGTGGATAGGCCTTAGGTTCATACCAGAATGCGATCGGCGTTGCAAGTAGTGGGTTGTGCTCAATATTTAAACTACACAGCAGACTATTTTCCAAGTAAAAATACAATTGATCCACATGGATGCTTGTGACAACTCTCTCACACACCCCAGCACAACTTCCTCCCCAGCTGGTAAGCATCTGTCACTCCACGACTGCATAATGATTATGTAGATAATAGTATGTATGACTGCCTGTAAAATTACATTGTAATATCACATCATGGTACTATGCGTTTTAAAGACTTCTCATGCAATTCAGCAATTTCTACCCCAACTTGAAGGTGCTTTCATTGTTGACACCGTCATCTTCTCTAGAGTGAGGTGTTGGTAAATGGTGTTACTGAGTTTGTTGAGATTATATATCATTTTGTTTTAACATGGGCTAAGAAAAACATGAATCAAATTCAGATAAAGCTACATGTTTATAAATGAGAAATTAAATTCTTTATTAGACGCCCAGTCAAAGCTATCTTCATGAGATCACTTAAGTTATTAAGTACCCATCACATGTTGCATCTTTCAATGACAAGATAGAAAGGAATGTCTACTTCACATTTCCTTCTCTCATAAACTGAATATATAGTATCCATTTCTCATCATCAGATCTGTCTGTCAATCCATCATACTGATATATGGGTTTTCCATTATTGCACATAACAAATATATCTTCAAGAAGATATGAGGCAATGTATGAAATAAATTCTCTACACTTTTTTCAGTCACATCTCTGAATCAATCATTTAGCTTGGTTAACACAACCAAATCTTCAAAGTCAGCATATGATCATATCTTTGGCAATACAGTACAATGCCACGAAATGTACATTCATATGCTGCAACGTATTCACATTTTTTTTTTTTTTCAAGGCATTGCTAAAGGTGTACATTCAGGATTCTTTTTTGTACTTTTAGCCTCCTGACACTAGAAGAAAATATAGGATGTGTGGTGCTTTGTAAATTTCCAATTTAAATGGTCAAACATTCAAACACAACTTTCAAATTTTGGTCTGCAGTGTTGGGAAACTTTCTGTTCACTTCATAATTCCTTAAAAGTGTAACCATGATTGCTGAAATTTGTGTTTGTGCGACTGAAGGATTTTAGAAAGAAACTCCTATTTTCAGTGTAACACTTTCAGTTACTAGCACTGTTGCTACATAAAAGAAAATCTGACATGACAACAAGAGGATGCCCGAGAAGAAAAGATTCACAACATCAAAGAAATTGTGACAGTGACACCATCCAGTTTCACTCATCGGGCATTTGAACGTCATCTATTCCACTATATATGTGTAATACTATAATTTGTTTATGCTGATCATTATCATCTTGAAAATAACAAACAGCATTATGATCGGCTGGCTTCTCGCCTTTGTTCTCTAATGCTTCATGGTACATTTTCATGCAAGATTGGCCTTTTTAGAAGAAATCTGTAAGAGTACCATTTTAATTGTATGTACTTGCACCAATTTACACAGATTTGTTATTTTTATTTTCTACAATTTTAGTAAGCATAAAACATAACTTAAAAGCAAACACTGATGGTGCGTGGTGATGTGCATTATGTATTGGGAGATTATATGCTAGAGTTGCTATCAGAGACAGGATGAATAACTGCCGTCCAAGTTACAGGACCTTTACCATTTATGAGATAATATAAAACATATCGCTGTATAAATCCCAGCTCAGCTTGCTATAGTGCAAACATATATAATGGCGCATTTATTATTCTGATTTCATTCTACATGAGAAGAGAAAACACATAAATAACAAAAACATGGTTCTCATTTTAAAAACAATGTAATGGACATTTCAAACAGGGGATTCAAATTATTTTTATTAAAATATTTCTAGGACTGAAATTTAACATTCAGTATCAGATTCAGATGCCAGGAATGAAATAAAAGGGACACTTTATTTGCAATCGAATTGCAAATAAAACTGAGCTATATTCGCAATCGAGTTGCGGGAGTTAACAAACATGTCACAGCAGCCGCTCACTAGTCAATTTTAGTTTGAGCCAGTAAGAAGGTGGTTAATTTGCAGTGATATTTCATTTGGCAAATAAAATTCACGTTAAACAAAGACATCTTTTGGATCCATCAATTCCGACACTTGATCACACCGTCACTGCCTGAGGGTTGCGCTCCCGGCAGTTTCTGCAGATCCATAGAGCACATTTTATTCACAAGCTTCGAGTTTCTCAGTTCTATATTTTAGTTCCTAATGTTTGATATTTTTTATTAAAAAGCCGCTTTCACCTAATTAATTGCTGAAAAATTTAAACAAAAATTATTTTTATTCCCCAGCGGGGAATCGAACCTTGAGCTCCCACGTAACAGGCGGAGACACTTACCACTATGCTACTGAGGACGCGTCAATAGATCAATGAAAATTGATAATACAGTCACAAGCATGATACGGCGACATGACCAGCCGAACCGATTGCAAATAGTAATAGACACGTTTAAAATAAAAACCTAGGCCTGAATTTTCAATAGCTTTCTTATTCATTATTTGCAAATAAATTTCCTGAGGAGAAGGCTTCTGAACTGTGTGTTTTGTTTTTGTAACTACCTCTCTCTCTCTCTGTATATGTTCATCCACATCCATCCCCCCCCCCTTTCCGGAGCAAATAAACTGGTCATTAGTCAACTCAAGCTATTGACCTTTTTAACCTTTTACAATTAAAAAAAAAAAAACACTTCTGCCTTTACTTAAGAACAGACGTCCAGACTTTATGTTGATTTTGTGTAGTACTTTGATTCCATAACTGTTAACAAAACATGTTATGATGAAGTCATGAAGTATCTTAATCTAGATAGATGATAATTAATATTTTGATATATTCAAAAAATCCTCTCGTGAATCATAAGTGTACTGTGTACACATACACATTTGAAATTCTTTGTTCATCGCAAGTTTCATGATCAACAAAAACAAAAAAGTAAACAAAAATTATTATATAAATATAAACTTAACCCTTAGACCCCGGCCAGGCCGATTTAGTGGCCCTCCAGCGGCCATCTTGCTCTTTTGAAAAAGACGAAGTGTCCAGAAATCGGCCCTGTTTGTAAGAACTGCTGTGATTGGTGTGCTTTTAATAGTACAGACCAATCAAATGCCTCCTTGCAATCGTCAGCCATTTTAGCCGCCACATTTCCGTTTCTAGCGTGATTCAGGCAAGTGTTCATTACTTTGTGCAGTTTTTTCCGAAGTAACCCATTTTTTCGTGGATTTGTGATTTCTAAAATGGCTAGCTTTGAACCCGAAGATGTACTAGCATTGACTAGCTCTGATAGTAGCGATTTTGACAGTTCAGGACTTTCAGATAACGACTGTAGTGATACGGAAAGTGCCGATGAAGGACCAGACCTCGTGTTTCCATGGATTAAGTGTATGGGGACTGAAGAAGATCGTGATGATCCATACCCATTCATGGAAATGTCCGGACCAAAACACATGCCGCCAGATGATAGCCCACCTATTTTGTATTTTGAGTTGTTTCTCACACTCAATCTTATTACATTGTTTGTGAAAGAAACAAACAGATATGCCAGGCAGTTTCTTGATAGTGAAGTCCTCAAGAGAAGGTCTCTAGCTCACAGTTGGGTTGAGGTTACTGTGAATGAAATGAGGGCCTTCATAGCCATAATTCTCAACATGGGTTTGGTTCAAAAGCCTACGATGAAGTCGTACTGGTCAACTGAACCATCCCAAAGAACACCTTGGTTCGCAGAGCTAATGAGTAGGGATAGATTTGAACTTATTCACAAATTTTTTCACATGGTGAATAATATTAGTTTAGCCAAACCTGGTGAGCCCGGTTATGATCCTTGTGGAAAGTTTATTCCTCTCGTTGAACATGCGAATAACACGTTCCGACATTATTACACCCCTCATAGAGAGATCTGCATAGATGAGACTTTGATTGGTACTAAAAACAGAACACAGCTAATACAGTATCTCCCAAATAAGCACCATCATAAATGGAGAATAAAGCTTTATATGTTATGTCATTCTCATTCTGCATACGTTCTCGGTTTCTTCGTTTATAAAGGCAAGCGTGATAATATTACCAATGATCAACAAGCAGCTGATAGTGGATTAGCCCATAGAGTTGTGATGAGACTGCTCAGAATGGGCAACTATCTGAATAAAGGATACCATCTGTTTGTTGATAATTTTTTTTCAAGCATGCCCCTTGTCAAAGAGCTGGGAGAAAACCTGACACACCTCACTGGGACGCTGAGACGCAATAGGAAAGGAATACCAAAAGGACTGAACGTGAAGATGAACCCTGGAGACATAATTAACTTCAGACAAGGAGAAACTCTTGCCACTGCCTTTAGGGAAAAGAAGTCTCAAAAGAATCCTGTCCTACTGCTGTCCACTTTGAACAAGGCAGAGACTGGAGAAGTGCCACTGCGGAGACGTGGTCAACATGAAGGTGGAGATGCTCCCCAAACTGTTCGGAAGCCAAGAAGTGTTCTGGATTACAACAAACATATGGGTGGGATAGATCAGAATGACATGATGTTGTACTGTTATCTGGATGAGAGGCGGACTGTGAAGTATTGGAAGAAAGTAACTTTCAACATTCTCGCAAGAATGATGCTGAATGCGTACATTTTGTATAAAGCTCATTCGACTGTAAATGTGATGGCTAGATACAAATTCACTACATTGGCCATTGAAGCACTTTGTAAGGAATACCGTACTTCACAAGTAAGCGATGAAGTCCCTGAAGCTAAAGGGGTATGTTCCGTTCCAGATGGAAAAGAGAAAGACTGTTGTGTGTGCAGTGACAGAAAAATTCCTGGAAGGCGGAAGCGAGCCCGGTCAATGTGCAACAAATGTCAAAAGGGACTTCATGGTTGTTGCTTTTCTAAACATAAGTGTTCAAAGTTATTCTAAAGTGGTGTAGGCATTCAGTGAGGAAATATTAGGTGAGTACCATTTTTTTTAAATGTAGTTTATTACAAAATATTATGATGTTATTAAATATTTTATTTTTCACAAAATGCAAATGAGGTCACCAAATTTGCATAAACATGAACAAAATAACTTCAATCATACACAGAAATAAACTTTAGTTTATCCTCTTTAAGAATATATATACTTGTATATACCTATATAGGGTTCTAATATTTTTTTTTGAATTTATAAAATTGTCACCTCAGTCATTTCTGTACTCCAAAAAAATGGCTCCGTCTTCTTCAGAGGGAAACCTAAATTTGGCCCAATGTTGTTCCGTCTTAAAAGGGTTAATAACCTCATCAAGCCAACAGAATGGTTAATTGTACAAACACACTACAAACTATGAAGTCGAATGTACAGTCCGCGATCGCTATGATGGTGTTGGTGGTAGCTACAGTGAGCTTCAGCTAGCGACAATATCCTGGATGAGGATGGATGCAGGCATCGCGAGCTAGGTCTATGAATCCAACACTTTCTAACTTTCATTTCAAAGATTGAATTGTTACCGTTGTTAAAACCTGCGTACTAGCTAAATTCAGAGCAACAAACTATGCAATATAGCGTTTCTTACCGAAACAGGCCCTTGTGGACCGAAATATAATCATCGAAACAGCTTATGTACACTATCTATTTCCACCGACCATAAGACCCAGAATGCAACCAGCCTGGCGTTTTCAAATATAAATTCAAGATGGCGTATTACTTTCAATGCGTATGAATTTTTCTAAGGCTGTTTGGTATTAGTCCGAAGCACTCTAGTCACCTACGCGAGTGAATTTCTTTTTTAAACAGTTTTATGCGATACTGTAGCATTTTTTTCCAAAAATAATGCACAGACTTAGATTTGATCATATTTTCGAGGTTTTCTTTTGTGTGGATTAAAACGCAATGGACCTGGTACTCGGGTATTCGAGAACAGAGCGTGCTTAAAAATGGTTTAACGGTTGTCATAAAATAGTCCCCATCCCTTCACTTTGGTATTTTCCAGTGGCGTAGGTGTAGATTTGTTATACTTGGAGTGGAGGTTGAGATAATGTGGGGGAATAAAGATATCATTACTGAATTAGATTAAGGTCAGCCAATTACGGTACTGCGTCAACATAAAGTGGCAGTTTCTTGTTAAACGAAATTCTTTACGTGAAAGGTACAAGTCGAAGACGTTTGTCTGCGAACAATTTCAAGAGATGGACTTGGAAAGGATCTTGTATCAATGCAACGTGCAGGCGCAGGATAGAGTGTGCTGGAAACTCTTTATAGTAAATCTTCAATGCGGCGATGACACTTGATCATTATGAGATCTGTTGTTTTCTTCCCATGTCACACTATTACACTGTCTAAATCTACAAACGGCAATATCACTTGAGTATTGCAATAGCGGCCGGTCTCTCTAGCTGAGGGGTTACAACACTTTCTCCGTAATCCCGTTTATCACGCAGTCTCGTAGCAGGGCGAGAGCTGGGAGCAGTTCGACCCCCGCTGGTGACTTGCGGGATAACTGAGCCGGCCGCTCAGAAAGCAATGGCAAACTACTGAGCGTAATCTTGCCAAGAAATCAACATACAGCTGAAAGATGCTGATGTTGACAGCGATGTCCTGTAAAGGATATGCAAAACATTTATTGCAATAGCGAGAGGTGTAGGCTGACATGACTATTCAGATTTGTAACATAATGTTATGACTTACATGAGATCCACTTTAGGTCTTTTTCCCACGCTTAACACTTACAGTCATCATCTTGAGGTTAACAAATCCGATGATTGGTGTGGAAGTGATTTTATCATGTCACTTATTGTCCCTTGAATTTGGATGTTTCTGTTTTTCAGCTAAATGTTTTTGTTTTCCCTACTTTGTGCTTTGACAATTATTTTTGTCAAAACGTTCGTTTGTCGAATTACCTAGTCACATGTTGTACCTGTTCGATTTTATTATAAGCACAATAACAGTCATACCTATCTTCATTACTGCTTTAATGTTGTATTACTCTGTTTATATATATATTTTTTAAGTTGCTTGTCCTTTACAGGACGTTGCAGTCAACACCAGCAGTTTACTGCCGTTGTTGATGTCTTGGCAAGTTTTATGTTCTGCAGTTTGTCATTGCTTTCTGAACGACCGGCTGCCATACCAACACGTTAATAACAGCTCGACGCGGTCTGCTTCTAAATCGGTCACCGCTGTGTTTCGAACGCGCGTAAGCGGCATTATGAATCGCGTCCGCAACCTCATCGCCACGGAGGTCGGCTTGTATATTGTGCCATTATTAATAGCAATTTTTCTGTACTATTATATCTGTAGTTTATTTCTAGTAAGAGCATCTGTTAGAATGGTACCAGGTCAACCAGCAGCTAGAGTGTTTTTAAGTGAGACACCAGGTGTGGGTAGAATCTTGACATTTGCAGATGAAGTGCTGGTGTACAGACAGGGCAGAGACAGGGCCAGTTTGGTGAAAGACGTACAGGTGGCGGTAAACAGGATGGCGGGGTGGCGCAGGGACCATTATAAACCCAGGCACGGCATTGGTTGTGTGGTACTCCCTGGATAACCGGATCGTCAAGGCAGATGTCCCAGGTATTATATTGAATGGATGTCCTCTTAGGAGAGAGAGTAAATTGAAGTACTTGGGTATCACCTTTGACAGGTGTTTGTTTGTCTTTTAAGGATCATGTGGAAGGCTCTGGTTGTGAAGGCTGGTAGGGGACTTAATGCATTGAGGGCTATGGTATAGCAACCGAGGTAGACCAGAGGATGTTGTACAGGCTCTTTCAGCAGTTAATAATTTCTATCATGAGTATGGTTTGGGGCTGCTGACAGTATCAATGAGCCAGCTTGAAAGGTTGGAGCGCATACAGAATGCTGCCATGCGGTTAATCCTGGGGTGCACAAAGGACACGCCAATTATATGCATGGGGCATATCCTGGCGCTACCAACAATGACGGATAGGCAGAGGGTCCTTCAGGTGAAATGGTACCTGAGAGTTGCTACGGATAGGGATCACCCGCTGCATGTAGCCATGGATATAGTCAAGGGTCACAGACTAAGACGAGGGAGGTCCTGGATGGCACAGGCAGAACTTTATATACGCCAGGTGTGTGATCTAGAGACCTTAAATGGTGGAAGAGAGTGGGCTGAAGTTCCGGATGACATGACGGACTGGCACAATGTAATAATAACACTGGGTCGTGAGTGCAGAGAATGGGCAGCGGGTCGCACTGAGTTTGAAGTGCAACAGCTGATCCAGAGTAACACACATCAAGGTGACATGGTCATCTACACCGATGGGTCAGTGGTGAGAAACAGACGTAGTGGCTGGGGCTTTATTGCAAAAGATCATGAACGAGTCTTTAAAAAGGAGAGTTTGGCATATGAGACTACGACCTCCAGTATGAGAATGGAGGTGGAGGCAGTGACAGCGGCATTCCGTTGGCTAGAGGAGACTACTGCAACACACGTTGTATTTATTACGGATTCAAAGAGTATGCTTAGTAAGGTGGAGAAAATAATGTTTCGTATGGAATGGCTCTCATCGATTCAGAGGTCACAGATTGTAATAATTGTATGGATATTTTGCCCTGGCCATGCTGGGGTGCGGGGTACTCTTGGTGGCAGATTACCTATGAACAAGGGGGAAGTGGTCGTGCGCTTGTGAGACGAGGTGGAGAAGGCGAAGGAACAGATTGAGAACCCATATGTGGAAAGAATAAGATTGCGGGGGATCGGCAGGGGTTCTGGAAGAATCTCAAAACTGAGAGGGAAGACCAGGAGGAACTTTTAATCAGATTGCGGTGGGAACGATTCTTCTTCTTCTTTGCGTTCATCCGGAATGTGTTTTTTTCAGATGTGATTCTGGGTAGGCGCCCTTGGGCCGAAACCCTTAGGCCAACACATCCAACTTTTTGCGTGCATTTTTGACAGGTTAGCATTCCTGTGGGACTCTCACTTTTGTGGTGCCGTCCACATCCCAACTGGTCAAGTCGGAACGGTCGAATACTTCACGATCAGCCCTCAAGGGAAGGCAGGGACAGCCCATGGCATTTTCCGCTATCTAGGGTGGCTTCCACAGTTGCAGAGCCGACACATAACGCCCTGGTTCTGGGCTCACCGAGGGAATCGTCACGTCCTACTCATGGCTGCTTTAATTCCTCACTTCAATATATTGGGCATTTCGTTCACCCCGGGCCGTTCCCGCACAAACCAGACCGGTCTGCATACGGTATCCACTCAGCGAGTTTTCGATTCGGACATGTGCCCGTCAGAGCTGTTCCGGGCACAACAGACATACGGAAAACTAGCTAGTCAGAGCTGTTCCTAGCACGAAAGACATTTCACTCGGACGATTTATGCGTTGTGTCTGATTTATTTGCACCCGTAAGCTAGCACATCCGACTTCAGCAGGCATTTTTACGGGTTTACCTTCCCGGGGTTTCGACAGATGTTAGACTTTTTCTGCTGGTCAAGGTAGAACTGTCAAAGACTGCCAAGTAGTAACTTAAGTTCATGACGCGAAAAACAGAAGAAGCAGAACTCTCGATCAGAAACTCAGATATAACTAAGAAACTAGCGGATCACGTCAGTTTTGTTAATCAATAGTTACGGCAGTGAGATCATGGATTCCAACAGAGAAAACAGCACATTGAAATTGTCTCGAACTTGGAAAAGAATATTGAAGAGCAGGACGACATCATTATGGCCAAGATAGATGGCAAAGGACAACGTCCAAAGTAGGAAAGCCATAGGAGCCTGAAAAGAATAGAACGAAGGCAACAGATTCAAAGGAGACTAGATATATTACGGCAAGGTCAATTAGAAGGTCTAGTGTTTCAACGATTGATTACTTGTATGTCATCACCGTGTATATGATGGATGTTTAAAGATCATTTGAAAATTACACGAGAAAATGATTTTATTTGCCGATCTTCAGTCCTTTTGATTGCCGTTAAGTTTTTCCTGCTTCAAGTTTGTTGAAAGAGTGTCACACCCTGGACACCTTATCTGTTAAATGATTTTCGTTAAGACACTCTTCA
Source organism: Cepaea hortensis (assembly GCA_963921405.1). NCBI lineage: Eukaryota > Metazoa > Mollusca > Gastropoda > Stylommatophora > Helicidae > Cepaea > Cepaea hortensis. The sequence continues at coordinate 166,498 of CAWUFQ010000314.1, read as the reverse complement.
GCAACATGGGGACTCATCTTACAGAAGTACAGGAAATCGAATGTTGCCACCACCTTTTTCATGGATACGTTACTGCGTCAGATATACACGAAGCAAGTCAGCTCTACCATTATTAGTTTGGATTTCTTACCAGCCAGCAGAGCCATAGCTGCCATTATATAACAAGGTGGACCATGAATATATAACAGTTCATTCGTTACTGGTTGAGAAGCTGTCAGCTATAAGTACCTATTACCAGCTACAGGACAACAAACTATTGACGTGGTTTTAGTGCACTACTCTAGTTACACCGGAGCACCATTCTCGTGAAGGTTGTTATTGAAGGAATTTTAAACCAGAATACACAGGAACTTGTCAGATATCACGGATTGTCTACACCGGACGCAGATTCTACACAACAACGCTGTTCGTCTTATCAACCTACGACACTACAGGAGTTTGGATACATCGGCACACACACCAAGACCGGCACTACAACATATGTAATATTTGATCATACAGAATCAGGCCAGTATGAATTGTTTGAGTTGAATGAATATTCTGTTGGGTGTTATCAAAAGTGAAATTGATATTCATTGTTGAGATGGCCGAATTACTTTTATCGTAGTTCGTAAGCTGGGGTTGAATCCAGTATAGTTTATTTGTTTGTTCTTATCAGTATTTGTAACTGAAATCTCTTGCTTTGCTTTTGAATTATAGCATTTTGATTCTCTTGACGTTGGATTTAAGTTTACGCTATTGACACTTTGAATTGCTGTGTTTCAGTCGAGTTTGTATCACATACAAATATACGGTTCATTATATTAGCTATATAATTGAAAAGATTGTCTTAAACATGTCTACATTTCAAGAATTTATGGACATAGGTGAAAGGTCCGAATTAACAGGCCAAGACCTTAGGAATTGGGCAAAGCTTGAATTTAAGGAATTCCAGAATCTACAACGTGAGGAGAGGGCTGCAGCCAAAGCAGTAGAAAAGGAAGAGAGACAACTTCGAATAGATCGTGAGAAAGAAGAAAGAGAACTACAGATTAGATTAGAAAAAGAAAGACTAATAGCAAGAGATAAGGAAATGGAGTTGGAGAAAGAAAGACTATTGGCGAGAGATAAGGAAATGGAGTTGGAGAAAGAAAGACTATTGGCGAGAGATAAGGAGATGGAATTGGAAAGGGAGAAACTTACTTTGGAAAAAGAAAGCAAAGAAAAAGAGCTTGCGTTTCAAAAGATGAAGCTAGAAGCAGGGGTATTAATGAAGGACAAAGAGATTGAAGGAAATCTGAAAGTTAAGACGCTGGAGATGGAAAAAGAAGCAGAGATTGCACAGACGAAATTGCAATCGAAAACAGAAGACCCTATAAAAAAAATATCAAGGGGCAATTAGAAACTTCACACAAGGCGATTCAATCGGGGCATGGGTGGCCAACTTTGAGCTGTTGGTACGATTCTATAAAATTCCAGAAGAAATCTGGCCCATCTTATTTCACCGTCACTTCGGGTTGGAGCCTTTAAAGGTCGTCGAGTTGATTCCGGAGAGTTTGCGGACCAATTACACATACGTTCGAGATCGTGTATTGAGTCATTTTTCGCTGGACGAAGCGGGATTAAGAACAAAGTTCAGAACCACACCTAAGTCAAATCAAACGTTTCTGGACTACGCAGCTGAAACCGCATCTTTGTATGACAGATGGTTAAAAGCTGCAGAGGTGAATGGAAACTTTGACAAGTTACGCGACCTAATGCTCAGGGATAAATTGTTATCATCTGTCCCTGATGTGATGGCTACGTTCCTGATTGAGAACAAGTGTAAATCAATACCTGAGATGGAATCTAGGGGTGAGTCATACTATAATGCACACCGTGAGGTATTTGCCGACAGTACACAACCAGAACTCGTGATAGGTGCGAGTGCAAAAGTAGAGAGCCAAAGAGGTTATGGTAAAAGTAACAGGTTGGCACAACACAGAAACAGACCATATCAAAACACACATAGAGAATCAGACAGGCCTAGAAAGGGTAATTTCACACAATGTCCACATTGCAGGCTAAACCACATTTCATCGGAAATGTGTGACCGTCACCCGGAATATGCAGCATATTTGAAAGAACTCATTAATAAGAGGAGGAATAAATACGAGTCATACAGAAGGAATATCAAATGTTTCTCGTGTCTAGCCTGGGGACATACCTCAAGGTCATGTACGATGTAGAGAACGTGGAAAGAAGCAAACGCTGCATATATATTTACTAGTAGTGACTCAGAAGATACAGAAGAGGCACATGCGGCCATCATAGAACCATATACTAATGACAACCCAGAGAATACAGATAAAGATTGTTCGGACGAGGAGTGCCAAGTTGCGATACAAGAGGCCAATGCGGTAAATATTCAAAATGGCACACTGAAGGTCCACTAAGCATGGGTTAATGGGACACCAACCAGATGTTTGAGGGATAGTGCCGCCTCTATTGTTGGCGTTGACCAAAGGCTGGTGAAAGAGCAAGATTACACAGGCAAAAGTGTTACCTGTAGAACCTTTGGTGGCATTTTTAGAAAGATACAGAATTGCATCAATCAATATACAATCTCCATACTTCAAAGGGATAGTGAACGCAGCGGTGCTACCAAACCCCTGTGCCGGAGTTCTCATTGGGAACATTCCCAAGGTAAAAGATTGCACTCATGAAGAGGCCATGAAATGGAAGATCGACCACACCCCAACAAATGCGCTCACCAGAGCTCAAGTGCGTCGACAAAAAGAAGAAGACAATGCACACTCCACAAACTAGGCCCAATACACAAGACATGTTAGTAGTAACAACTGACCTAGCCACAGAACAAAAACAAAATCCAACGCTACAAAAATGTTTTAAAAATGTACACACACCTGCCAAAATTGCAAAACATAGTAAGTGGGAACTCATAATAGACAATAATATACCTACCAGACAATACACCAAAGGAGCAACACTCCTGGTACAAACAGTGTTACAAAACCCTTGCACTGGGTTAATAATAATTGGAAACGTCCCAAAAGTGATAGAATGTCCCCATACGAGCGAGAATAAAGTTGTCAGAGCACTCGCCAGAACCCAAGGTCACGAGATACAAGAAGACGAATATACGCAATTAACACAGGTTACTTCAACTATTAATAGACACTGCCCTTTAACTGATTTGGAACATAGGATAACAAAAAAGGGAGACAACACAACAATACAAAAACGTCATGAGGTAAATAAAGTCAATAAAGCTAGTTCTCAGTTAAACGAAGTTGTTCCCGTGATCGTAAGTGGAATACAAAAGAAAACAATCAAACTAACTCATCCGTTGACAAATAACAGCATTCAGAAACCACACAAAGAGAATACAAAAGTGACTGACACAGTGAACAAACGACATACACAACTGTGGAACATCATACTCATAACCATGTGTATTTTCCGGATGATGATGTTAAGTAAAGACACCCCCAATCACATTGATTGCGATATTACAGACAGGTACACATGCGTCAAGAAACATATTACAAACATGCACACAAAGGTCAAGAAAGATGTCATAAAAAGATGCGTAGAAACAAGTAATTGTTATACAAACTGTCTGAATAAGTGCAAAGAACAATACAGAAAACAAAATGCTTTGGTCTTTGTTTGCTTAAATTATCTTTATTTCAGATATACCAAATTCATTTCATTACTGCAAATATGGTATATAGTATACACACGAGGAAAAACGAGACCATTATGCATATCAGCAAAGCTAACATATAAAGAGGAAAATATACGTTCAGAAAAGACACGATACAAATGTCAAAAAGAGTATTGGTTGATACAGCTTCTTTATTCTTTTATTCGTTGTACTATTCCAGTAATAAGAAGCGTCATTTGTTAACAAACCTCAATTTGCTTCTCAAAATCGTTACAATTTATTTATACCAACACCAGGAACAGAACAAAACATGTGGTGTGATATGTAAACAAGTATTATCTTATGTTGCATTAAATAGTATGCAAATTGGGTGAATGAAATATACATACACACGACACATCAACACATTAGTAACATTAGATTGTTTTCGGATTTTCCCGTTATATTCTTAATCCTGGTTCATTATGCATTATATCGGAAATTTCCATACTAGTTATTAATTGAGCAGAGTTTCATCTTATATATAAACGGCAATCTCCGTCTGTCTGTCTGTATGTATGTATGTATGTCCTTTGTGCGTTCGCGAACGGCCCATCCGATTGAGATGAAATTTTCTACACGCCTTCCTTTCATTCCAGCGCTGCCAACTGTCGTATTTTTTTTTCTTCTTCCTCCTCCTCCCTCCTCCCATTCCCAAAATACGTACGTAAATATATGATGATGATGATGATGATGATGATGATGATGATGATGATGATTTCTTCTTCTTCTTCTTTCGTTCGCTTGAAATATGTCTATATCTGCAATGTCGTCTCTTGCATGAATTGAACTTTTTTTTTCAGTTCACACAGTGGTCCATAGAGTTTATCTTCCACTGTCGTCTCTCTAGGCCAGAAGGTTTGCCTAGATATGTTATATTTTGGGCAGTCTTGGGGTATCTCCCCCGATGGTGTTTCCACCTTGTCGTGATGGGGGAGCTTGAGTTTCTCAATGACCCTGAGAGCTATGCCGGCGGTAGCGTAGCTACCAGCAGGGCCTCCCAAGCCGGACAGGTCAAAGGGTAGAGAACAGACAAAGAGAAACACCCTAGTCCTCCAGGTTGGGGGTTGAAGAGTGGGGTTAACATCCCCACCTTTGTAAAAAAAAACTTTCTTTGTTACGAAACAAATACATGAGCCTCGATATCGGACTGACTTATCTGGACAACGACCTTGGAACGTTAAAGGACTTTTGAGATTTGGAACATGGAATGTACGGACACTATATCGAGCTGGAGCGGCCGAAGAACTAACCCGGGAGCTGATTGAATATCAAATGGATATAACAGAAATTCAAGAAATAAGGTGGCCAGGAGAGGGTACTTTAGAGCAAAATGGAATGATTATAATATATGGAGGAAACACCCAAAATAAACATGAATTAGGAACAGGATTTGTCATCAAAAAAGAGTTATGGGGGAACGTTTTATACTTTAAAGCTTTTAATGACAGGATTAGTAAATTACGAATAAAAGGTAAATGGAAAAATATAACGATGATTAATGTACATGCACCTACTGAAGAGAAAGAAGATGATATTAAAAAAGACTTTTATAATGATCTGGAAGATGTCATAGAAGAAACCCCCAAACAGGACATCCTGATTGTGCTGGGAGACTTCAATACAAAAATAGGTAGAGAGCAAACTAATAAAAAAGTGGCTGGTATGGAAAGCCTACATACAACTTCAAATGATAATGGATGGAGAGTCATCAACCTGGCAGAAGCCAAAGGACTGCAAGTTAGCAGTACCAGACTACAAAGAAAGGATATACACAAACAAACTTGGAAATCATGTGACAAGAGAACCTATAATCAAATAGATCACATTTTAATTAACAACAGAAATGCATCAAACATACAGCAAGTCAGAAGTTATAGAGGAGCTGAGTGCCACAGTGACCACTTCCTCGTTGGAGCAAAATTTAAAATAAAACTTAAGAGAGCTTTCTATACTAAATTACAAAGATTACACCCAACATATAACAGAGAAAAACTGCAAGACATTACAGTCAAAGAGAAATTTACAGATGAAATAAAATGTAAACTTGAAACTCTGCAAAACCCTTTGGAGGAAAGCATTGACCAAACTTGGTTGAACATCAAGAATACAATTCAGTCTACCGCAGAAGAATGTCTCGGTGTGTTAACCACGCATAGAAAGAACAGATGGTTCAATCAAAAATGTGAAGAAGCAGTCATTAGGAAGAAGAATGCCAGACATGTATGGTTAAATGACATCAATAACATCCAAAAGGAAGAGCATTATAGAAATGAATGTAAAGAGGCTACAAAAATAGTCAGACAGCAGAAGCGAGAATATATGAGTAATATAATCAAAGATATGGAAACTAATCACCAGAAAAATGAATCCAGAAATTTTTTTAAAGAACTGAAGTCAATGAAACGAGGGCACCAACAAAACACATATGGTTTAAAAGACAAAAATGGGAATATGATAAATACCAATGAGGAAATGTGCAACACATGGAAAGAATATTTTATTGAATTACTAAATTGTGAAGCTCCAAGTAACATTTTCTCACAAGAAGAGGTTCTAACATGCAAACCACAAATTGAAGAACCTACATTTGAAGAAATCCTATATGTAATCACACGACTTAAAAACAATAAGGCAACTGGGACTGATGGAATTGCTGCTGAATTTATAAAGGCAGGTGGCCATGCATTACATCTAAAGCTATACGAACTAATAATAAAAATCTTGAGGAAAGAAGAATTACCCCATGACTGGAAAGAGTCATTATTGATACCTATCTTTAAGAAAGGAGACAAGTTCCAATGTGGAAATTATAGAGGAATATCACTACTGTCCACAAGCTATAAGATACTATCCGCAGTATTACTAAATAGACTAATACCATATTCAGAAGACATATTAGGTGACTACCAGGCGGGTTTTAGACAAAACAGATCAACAATAGATCAGATATTTATCTTACGGCAAATAGCCGAGAAAAATTGGGAATATAAAAGAGATCTCCATAACATTTTTGTGTATTTTAAAAAGGCTTATGATAGTGTCCATAGGAATAGTCTATAGAATGCTATGCAGGAATTTGGAATACCAAGGAAGTTAATCAACATGACCAGACTATGCATGGAAGATACTTATAATATAGTAACATATAAAGGCAGGAAATCAGACCCCTTCCAAATAACATCTGGCTTGAAACAGGGTGATGCACTATCGCCGCTACTCTTCAATCTGGCTCTAGAGAAAGTTGTAAGGAAGGTAAAGGAGGAATGTGATATTGGAGGAACATCCAAGCTGCTTGGTTATGCAGATGATATAGATATTATAGGGCAAAGTGAACAAAAGACATTGGAAATATTGACTCACTTAAAGGAAAAATCCCAACAGATGGGGCTGGTTATCAACCAAGATAAGACAGAATATATGGTAATTTCAAGAGACGGAATGGCTAGAAACTCTGGCTACATACAAATAGATAATATGACCATTAAAAGAACGGAAACATACAAATACCTGGGTACGATCTTCAACTGCTCCAACATCATAAGGGAAGAAATACAAACTAGAATCAACTCTGGAAATAAGATATACTATGCACTACAACATCTACTAAAATCAAAGGCGCTATCTCATAACACCAAAATCACAATATCACTGATCAGACCAGTTGTGCTGTATGGCTCTGAAACCTGGAGTACAACGAAAGGAGACGAAGCCTTGTTACAAACCTTTGAGAACAAAATTTAAAGACGCATCTTTGGACCCATTAGGGACACACAAAGTGGAGAGTGGAAAAGAAGAAGTAACAAAGACATTTATGATCTGTTTAAGTCCCCGCTAATCACTGGTATCATGAAGGCTAATAGACTACAATGGCTGGGGCATATAGAAAGAATGGAAGATAATAGGGAAACAAAACTCGCTTACACTCAGGAAATAAATGACCGTAGACCCCAAGGTAGACCAAGAAGGCGGTGGAGAGATAATACATGTACAGACCTACAAGCACTTGGAATCAACGACTGGCAAGAGAAGGTCCACCAGAGAGACGAATGGAGACGGATTGTATTTGCAGCAAAGAACCTCAATGGCTCGGAACGCTGAAGAAGAAGAAGAAGAAGAAGAAGAAGAAGAAGAAGAAGAAGAAGAAGAAGAAGAAGAAGAAGAAGAAGAAGAAGAAGAAGTCTTGGAGTATGTGCTCTGCTGACTGCGACGCCAATCCACATGTGCACATGGCTGTTTCACCAATCTTGAATTTTGTATACATGTGGTTGCGTAATCTATTGTGTCCTGTTCTGAGGCGCAGAATAATGACTTGTTCTGGTCTGTCCATGACGTGGTAGTCATCTTGAGCAGGTTTTGGTGGCTTTCTGACTGATTTGATCATTCTTTTCTTTTGGTGGTATGTAACGGGCACAACAGGCTGTTCTTCTTTGGCTCCTTCCTTAGCCAATTGATCAGCTCTGTCGTTTCTGGGTACTCCACAGTGAGATGGTATCCACTGTATGGTGACTTTATGCTGACTGCTAAGTTCAGAAAGTAGTGTCCTTAGTACTGGCAATTTCCCAGAGAGGAGCGCCTCGAGTACTGATTTTGCATCTGTTAGTAGCACCACAGGTTGTGTACCATTGCTGTTATTTAGTAATTTCTCTGTTGCTATCTTGATTGCCTCAATTTCGGCATCATAGTTATGGCAGTACTTTCCAGTCGGTACTCTGGCTGTGTCCCTAGTATTATTTGGGTATTCTATGTACACTCCCGCTCCTCCATTTCGAACAGCATTTTGTGCTGACCCATCTGTGTAGACTCGGATCCAGAGATCCTGTGGGTATTCTTCATCAAGGAAGCTGAGAGTGGCTGTTCTGCGCTGCACACTGTTCTGTTCTTCCTTGTCAAATATTCCTCTCACTTTTGTCTGGATTTGTAACGATAGTCTATGCTCATCTTTCCATGGAAAGTTGTTAGGGGGATACCAACTGTGGGCAGATCAGTGGTTTCTCTGCAAAGTCGTTTGGCCTGGTGGATAAAACTACTTCTTTTCAACCGCCCCATAGCTAGGTTTTCAAATCTGTTCTTCATAGGGTGGCCTGGCAAGCTGAGGAACTTTTCTGCTTGTATTAGCGTTTTCGTATCTCTGCGCTCACTCAGTGCCTGTGTCCTCTCCATCTTCTCCATTTCCACTATAGGGGTTGATCTCATCCCTCCTGTGGTGACTCTAAGTGCTTGATTTTGCACCTTGTCCAGCTCTTGTAGTGTGGTTTTTGATGCTGAACACCATGCAGTTGACCCATATTCCAGGTGTGGTCGTATACTCTGTTGATAAACTTTGCTAAGTATTTTCGTACTGGCTCCCCATGTGGTTCCACTTAGCTTTCTCAGGATGGCTATTTTCCTTCTGGCTTTTGCTACTGCTTTGTTGATGTGCTTTCTCCATGTCAGCTTGCCATCAAATGTTACTCCAAGGTATGTTGGTTCTTTATCTTCTCTTAGGGGTGTTCCATTTATCTGGATGATCCCTGCCTTTTGTTTTGGAGAGAGGGTAAATAGGGTGGTGCTGCACTTGTCAGTGTTTATACTGACACACCATCTATTTGCCCATGCAGCAAATGTATCTACAGCTCTTTGTAGCAATCTGGTGGCCACTGATGCATATTCATTTGTGCTCCATAGAACCAGGTCACCGGCGTACATTGCCGCTTTAATTCCATGCGGTAGGTGAGCAACAAGATCATTGATGAAGATTAGAAAAAGTGTGGGGGACAAGACTCCGCCCTGGGGAACACCGTGACGCAGTAGCACTTTCTTGCTCTTGAGTCCGTATATCTGTACTCGGGCTCTTCTGATGTGCAAGTATGCTTTCACCCATTTGCACATTCTTCCATTGACTTTGCAGTTTCTCAGTTTCTTCATCAGACCTTCTTTCCAGACTTTGTCAAAGGCTTTCTTCAGATCTATCCATGCCGTAAGCACCAGCTTCTTCTCTTGGAATGCATCCTCAATTTCTTGAGAGAGGTAGGTTGTCTGGTCTTCCGTAGAGTAGCACTGCCTAAAGCCAGCCTGCTGTGGCACAAGGATGTTTTTACTTTCAATGTACCACTGCAGTCTGTGATTGATGATGTGCTCCAGTGTTTTGCAGAGACAGCTGGTGAGGCTAATTGGTCTGTAGCTAGAGGCAATGGAACCATCTTTCCCTGATTTTAGGAGGGGTATCATGATTGCTTCTCTCCAGGCTTGTGGAACACTGCCTAAGGTCCAGCTGTTATTGAAGATCTGCAACAGCTTTGATTTGGCCTCTGTTCCTAGGTTCCTGATCATTTCATTGGAGATACCATCAGCTCCTGGTGACTTTCTCATTTTCAGTTTTGATATGGCTAGCTCCAGTTCGCTGATTGTGATGGGTGCCTCCAGAACCTCATGTACTATTTCCTTCTGTCCTGTATGTTGTCGTTTCTCTCGAATCTCTTGTTGTTTCTCTGGACTAATTTTGATATTGCTATCTTGTGCGAACGAGTCCGCAAAATGGTCAGCTGCTTGCTTTCTTGTTAAGATTTTTCCATCTTTATGTAGCGCAATTTTTGAGTTTCTCCCTGTGCCCTCGTCATTAAGCTGTTTTATTAGCTTCCACAATTTCCTTGTGTCTCTTTCAAAGTTCAGAGACTCCGTTTTCTCCTGCCAGCTTTTCCGTCTAGCCTGCAGCTTGGCCCTTTGAAATGTGGCTTTTGCATGCCGGAATTTATTGTGGTGCTCTTGGCTGGGTGTGGCCTCTGCTTGCTTTCTACACAATTCAACATCATTATGCAACTGTTCCAGTTCACTTCTCCAGTAGGGTTTATATTGTTTACGGGCTCCTCTTGGTACTGTTTCTAGCGCTGCCTGTAGTATGCATTTCCCAAACTCTTCAACTACTTTATTTATGTCTTTCTCAGTGTTCAGGTTTCTAACCAATATGCTGGTGCGATGCTTGTACATTGCCCAGTCTGCTTTCTTGTAGTTCCACCTCGAGAGGGTGCTGCTTTCACTTACAAGCTCATTTTCTACGGTTAGAAAGACTGGCCGATGGTCACTGCCACCAAGTTGTTTCCCAACAATTCGTGTAATGTTCCACTAAAGGTCTGGTGAATGAAAAGCCAGGTCAGGTGTAGTTGTAGAGTGCCATGATCTCGAGTAGAAAGTATGTGGGTCGGACGGCTTGTTAATCAAGATGAATCTATTCTCGTCCTGCCAGTCTTCCAGTCTCTCTCCTCTCTGGTCCATGTGATCATAGCCCCAGCTCTGCGAGTGGCTGTTGAAATTGCCACACACAATCATTTTTTCTTTTAATGGTAGTGTGTCCAGTGCCTGTGGGCGGTCACTTGGACAGTAGTAATTGATCAGATGTAGATCTGTATTACCTGTCTTAAGTTTAAGTGTCTGATACTCAGCCCCTTCCATGTAGACTTTGATTTGGGAAGCCATGATGTTATTTCTTACAAGGGTCAGTATGCCACCTTTTCGCCTGTCCTTTCGGTCAGATCGGTAACACTGGTAGCCTCTGATTTTGAAGGCTATATTTTCATTGAGGTGAGTTTCTTGCAAGCAACATATGCTTACTTTTTCTTGGTCCAAGATTTTTTCTAATTCTATTTTTTTTGTTGCTGACTCCCTCCGCATTCCAGTGCAATATTTTAAGTCTTCGTTTGGTAAGGCCAGTCATCCTATTCTCATGTCCCCTGGCTCCACAGGACATCTGAGAAGGACCTCCAGTAGCTGGGGTTGGACCCTTTCGAGACATACGGCCCGGCACTGCACCTGCCTGGGGGTCCAAAGCAGGGCGAGCACCATAACGATTAGCAGTAGTCGACATATTCCATTTTGCGTGATTGCGTGGCATCCTGATTTCAGTGGTGCGCCTCTTGGCTGGTTGCCTCCGACTTCAGCACCTTTCTTTGCTAGAGCAGACTATGGTCTCACTCGAGTGTAGATGTGTACACGCGCACACACCTGTCTGCGCATGCATGTACGTGCATACACATCTAGAGCATACTGGCTATTTTCCGGCGCCAGAGATTCGCCGTCGCCCCTTCTCCTGTTAGTTTAAACAGGTCCGCCGCGTGAAGGCCAGGAGTTGGACTTTTGCTGCATAGGTTATGTATTCACGAGCCATTGAGGTATTTAAGCAATGTTGGGCGCTCACCCCAACACCGCGCCTTGGCTACATACAGCAACATTTGGAACCCATGATGATGATGAAAGAATCCCCGAACCAAAACGCTAGGGAAAGGGAAGAAAATGACGTGACTACACAGAATCGTCACACGGCAATCATCATCACCATCAAGTGCCGTGCCGGCTGGCGTAGGCGTTCAACTCTGCTGCTGATATATATGCCTCCATGCCACGGCAATATCAATAACAATTCATCTTTTTATGTGTAAGGAAGTTATCTACAGTCGTGTAGAAGGGAAGAACAATCAATGGAAGGACCGAAATCACAGAACCTAGACGAGTATGAATTCGGAATGGCGAACTCCCTCCTCCTCTCTCCACCTCTTCCTCCTCCCTCTACCTCCTCCTTCCTCCCTCCTATTCCTCCCTCTACCTCCTCCCTTCTCCTCATCCCTCCTACTCCCTTCTCCTCATCCTTCCTCCACATCCCTCTTCCTCCTCCTCCCCCTCCTCCTCCCTCCACCTCCTCCCTCTCACTCCTCCCTCCTCCTATTCCATCACCTGCGTTCTCCTCCTCCCCCTCCCTCTTCCTCCCTCTCCCCTTTCCCCCCTCCTTCTCTTAATCCCTCCTATTCCTCCCTACTCCTTCACCTCCTCCTCTCTCCGCCTATCTCTTCCTCCCTCCTCCACTCTCTTCCTCCTCTTCCTTCCTCCTTAGCCCTCCTCCTCCCTCTACCTCCTCCCTCCTCCTCCCTTCACATTCCTCCTCCTCCCTTCACATTCCTCCTCCTCCCCCTCTTCCCTCCTTCTCCCTCTTCCTCCTCCCTCCTCCTCCCTTTCCTCCTCCTCCTGCGTTCTCCTCCTCCCTCCTCCTGCTCCCCCTCCTCCTGCGTTCTCCTCCTCCCTCCTTCTCCCTCTTCCTCCCTCCTCTTCTTAATCCCTCCTCCTCCCTCCTAATCCCTCCTCCCTCCTCCACCTCCCTCTTCCTCCTCCATTTACCCAAGACAGACAGACAGACAGATAGTCGGGAACCCGATCTTATATGACTACTTATATGATTTAAATGAGATGCTCTCCACCATGGGCTGGGCCGGGTCAGACAGACAGACAGACAGACAGATAGATAGACAGACAGACAGACAGTCGGGAACGAGAACTTATATGACTACTTATATGAATTAAATGAGATGCTCCCCACCAGGAGTTGGCGATGTCGGGCCGGGTCAGACAGACAGACAGACAGATAGTCGGGAACGGGAACTTATATGACTACTTATATGAATTAAATGAGATGCTCCCCATCAGGGTCTGGGCGAAGCCGGGCCGGTTCAGACAGACAGACAGACAGACAGACAGATTGTCGGTAACGGGAACGAGAACTTATATGACTACTTATATGAATTAAATGAGATGCTCCCCACCAGGGTCTGGGCGAAGCCGGGCAGGGTCAGCTAGTCTTATATATAAATTGCGATCTCCGTCTGTCTGTCTGTATGTATGTATGTCCTTTATTTGTTCGCGAACGGCCCATCCGATTGACATGAAATTTTCTACACGTCTTCCTTTCATTCCAGAGCTGCCAACTGTGATATTTTTTTAGTGTGAAATCGCCTGCTTATTCAGTATTACTTCATTGTTCATTATAATTTCATATATCTCAGGGGACCTAACTCTGTAAAAGTTATTTCAAGGGGCATAACTTTTCTGTATAACTTATAGTCATATTGTGGCATCGTTTTCAAAGATTTATAAACTCTTTGTCCATAATTATGTACCGGCATATGAGTTATAATAAATAATGATACAATCTGTAAGGCATTTTCAAAGTTTTCATAAAAATAATGCACAATGCATAACATTGTAACTCATCTTTTTTTGCTTAAGAAGTTACTGTAGTCATGCAGGTGATTAGAAAGAGTTTTCATTAAAAATAATGGATGGTGTGTGGAAGGACATTCTTTTAAGTTACTTTTTCTAAAATAAATGTCATGAAAGGTTGGTAAATGCTGGCAAAGAGAAATATGTCCAAATCTCTAGAAAGTATTAGTCAAACGGATATAATTATCGTCAGCTCAATAGCTACATGTTTTAAAAATATGACGCTGACTTCGGAGACAGCACAGAAGACCACACATTCATAACTTCAGCAGGGTCAGATATACTGAATAACAATAACAGCTTTGAATTGTCCAAAAAAAAAAAAACAACTTAAGTTACTTTTGTTGTTGTATGAATTTAATGAGAACTTATATGACTACTTATATGAATTAAATGAGACGCTCCCCACCAGGGACTGGGCGAAGCCGGACAGGGTCAGGCAGACAGATAGACAGTCTGGAACGGGAACTTATATGACTACTTATATGAATTAAATGAGATGCTCCTCACCAGGAGCTGGGCAATGCCGGGCCGGGTCAGACAGACAGACAGACAGACAGTCGGTAACGGGAACTTATATGACTACTTATATGAATTAAATTAGATGCTTCCCACCAGGGACTGGGCGAAGCCGGGCAGGGTCAGGCAGACAGATAGACAGTCTGGAACGGGAACTTATATGACTACTTATATGAATTAAATGAGATGCTCCTCACCAGGAGCTGGGCAATGCCGGGCCGGGTCAGACAGACAGACAGACAGACAGTCGGTAACGGGAACTTATATGACTACTTATATGAATTAAATGAGATGCTCCCCACCAGGGTCTGGGCGAAGCCGGGCAGGGTCAGCTAGTCTTATATATAAAAAAAGGATGTGTGTGGATGGGTGTGTATGTCCTTTATGCGTTCGCGAACGGTCCATCCGATTGAGATGAAATTTTCTACACGTCTTCCTCTCATTCTCGCGCTGCCAACTGTGATATTTTTTTAGTGTGAAATCGGCTGCTTACTTAATATTATTTAATTTTTCATTGTAATTTCTATATAGCAAGGGGATTTAACTCTGTAAAAGTTATTTCAAGGGGTATAACTTTTAATAACTTTTCTGTTCACCTTATAGTCATATTGTTGCATGGTTTTCAAAGATTTATAAACTCTTTGTCTATAGTTATGTACCGGCATATGAGTTATAATAAGTAATGGTACAATCTTTAGGGCATTTTCAAAGTTTTCATAAAAATAATGCATAATGCATAACATTGTAACTCATCTTTTTATGCTTAAAGATCTACAGTCATGTCGGTTATTAACAACATAATAAATAAATAATAGTTACCTTATCTCTATCAAGTTTGAGGATTTTATATTTCTTTACACTGTCGCCAACTCTAAGAAGACATGGAACAACTTCAGCCATTATTAAATCTACAGGCATATGCGTTATAATCCTCCTCCTCCTCTCCCTCCTCCTACCTTCTTCCTCTTCCCCTCCTCCCTCTCCCTCCTCCTCGCCATCCTCCCAATCACTCCTCATCCTTCCTCCTCCCTTCTCCTCCTCATCCCTCTTCCTCCCTCTCCTCATTGCTCCTCCTCCTCCCCCTCCTGCGTTCTTCTCCTCCCTCTTCCTCCTCCTCCTCCTCTTCCCTCCTCCTCCTCTCTCCGCCTATCTCTTCCTCCCTCCTGTCACGAGCGCCCTGAGTTAACCCAGATAATAATACCGACGTTTGCGTGGCGTATATTTTCTGGGCCACAACAGTCGTACTAACAGAGTAAACACAGCTGTACAGGTTACATCGTGTCAGCCCATATACACATTTGGTGGTGGGTGAGAATGAGTGGATACACCGAGTTGGCAGTTCATTAACAGTTAAAATCACATATATTGTCAGCCCAGGAGATGGAATGGTTCTGTTAGTCATCTATACTGCCGGACATCAGACGGAAGTGGCTGCTGGGATTGTCACCACGGAACAGAAGATTGACAAGTTTGTCAACATTTGAATGCAGATGGAAGCCGTGAGATCACAGGGGCAGATGTAAAACGGAAGTACCTAGTACGGAAAACAGTGCATCTGTCAATTCTTGGTTTCCGGAACATCAAGATGATTGGCAGCTTGGTATCGAAACTCTTTGTTGGGAGTTTACAGAAACTAGCTGGCTTGTTGTGAGAATCTAAACATTACTGACAACTTTGACAGGACTAAAGCCAGGATAAGGGATCCCTGACAAGGGATGATTTGCCACTGTGCCACCTGTGTGGGGGGGGGGCGTAAAGGATAACGTCACGTGGCCAACTTTGGTAGTTGCCATATAAACTCGAGTTGAGATCAACTAGGGGGGACTTGAATAATGCTGTAGTCAGAGTGCCAGGGCACTGCAGCACCTAGTGGAAATAATATCTACCGTGTGTTAATTAGTGACTTAATTTTACACGTGCCTATAATGGCAGATGTAGATATGATTGATAGGACTGCAGTAGTGCCATTTAAGGTTCCCTACCAGATCCAAGGAAACTCAACAAGTTTTGGGAAAGAATAAACTCCAAGAACACCAGTTCAAGAGTCAACAGAGTTACGTACAGAACGTAACTTACGCTAGAAGGGAAGTTGATTCACCAAAGTGAGTGATGCGTACTGACGCACCACACATCATCAGACAGTGGTGGCGGGCTGAAGACATTGGATCTAATAGTTACCTAGAGTTATATAATCTCGTGTAATAGAACACAGGACATTATATGTGAGGCTGGATAGACACGAGTGAGGATCAATCCAGTACAGTAACAATTAACATTAGTAAGTAGCCCTTATGAACTGAGTGGTTCGATGTGCAACGAGGATGATCTGTCGACTAACTAACTAACTAACTAACTGCGTACACACTGCAAAAGACTTGTGCAGTTTGTTTAGGAACATTAGGAACGGACATTGTGTAGAGTACAACCGGTCCATGATTAACTGTTAATACCACCGGTGTCTTTTTCGGATGTTCATGAAATTGGATTACCAGAGGTCTACAGAGGCAAAGCATTATCCGGCAAGATGGTTCCGGCAACGGGTGAGACGTACTTGTTCTGACGTAACGTGCTGTGGTCTATCTTTGCTGGGATCAGCTGACTGAGTTGATGTCTGAGAGTCAGAGTCTACACCCTTTATAGAACACGTCACACATTTTCTTCGCATACACGTCTCATATACGTTACACTTTTATTTTAATAAATTAATCTTTATTAATTTCTAGAAGCCAGAGTTATTGAGTATGTTGCGTTGGGGAAGTAAGAGAGGAGCATAGTACGACAGTGAGAGAGTGATAGGAAAAGGTGTCCATAGGCTGATGGAGTGTGTTGGACGGAAGCTGGTGGATTCTCCAGAATATTGAGGGGGGGGGGGAAATATTATAATGTGGGTGTCGGATCTCCTCACTCCAGGGACGACACTTTAAAGGAGGACAAGACACCTCCTACTCCTCCCTCCTCTACCTCCCTCTTCCTCCTCCCAGCACCCACTCCTCCTTTTTCTGCTTCTGCTGCTGCTGCTGCAGCCGCTCCATTTACCCAAGTTAATTGTTGGGGAAGATGTAAAGATCTTTCAAGTGCTCTTTCTAATGCTTTTTGTAAGTTGGTCTTCGTTTATCTAAGGTTGTTCTAACTGCAACCAATAAATGATTAGACAGACAGACAGACAGACAGACAGACAGTCGGGAACGGGAACTTATATGACTACTTATATGAATTAAATGAGATGCTCCCCATCAGGGGCTGGGCGAAGCCGGGCCGGATCAGACAGACAGACAGACAGACAGACAGATAGATAGTCGGGAACGGGAGCTTATATGACTACTTATATGAATTAAATGAGATGCTCCCCACCAGGGACTGGGCGAAGCCGGGCCGAGTATGCTAGTTATTAATAAATGAACTTCTAACTAATGTACAATGTATAATCGTCAAATTCACAATGGCAAGCTACATCTTATCCTAGATGTCAGCAAGAAACTCTATATAGCTACTGAACTTGAAGCCTTAGCTTCTTGGGATATCTAGTTGCTAGAAAATTCTTGTTCAATCCGAAGATTCTTAATAGTTATGGTTTACTTCCTTTACAAAACATTGCAGGTTATTCTATTGCGAAAGTAAAATATTTTGCGTGTTATTATAATTTACATAGTGATATATAAAGGCCAAATATCTATTTGTTTTGATACGCCCCAGAAAAATATTCACACAAACTGTTCATATTTATGATATATTAAGTATATCAGATATATATACATATTGACTGATGTAATTGACAGATTAAATGAAGAAGATCGGCATTCTCAGAAGACATAGGTGAACTGGACGGACTATTCACGTTTTGCGGAATCGAGTTGTGTCACTATGAACTGGTGATTTCCGTGCTCCGAACATTTCGATGGCAAACCAGTTATCTATGTCAGAGGAACATAACAGACTGGAACTATAAGAAAATACGGTTATTAATTAAATGTATTTAATTTATGCACATACTCCATATAAATCATCAGTTCACACATCACATACATTACATAATTGTGGAAACGCAAATTTACGTCATAACTTAATCATTCATTCAGTTACGTATACACGTCATGACGCGATAATGCAATCATTCATTTATTTATACACATCACGACGTGATCATTCATTCAGTTGTTTACATATGTAATGATACCACTCGTACGAAACATACATTTTGTTACATCATGACGCAATTATCATTCACCTGGTTATTGTAAATCGTGATTCATTCATCTCGAAACCGATGAGAGAGTCATGATACTCATATAGTCACATAATTTTTAACATTCCATACATTATCATACATAAATCACGGAGAGAAAGGAAATATAAAGTGATTAACTTTTACACCTCAGACATACAATTACGAATAACAGTACAGACATATACAAAGGATGAATCGCATGTCAGTGTCGCTTGTTTCCCCGGGAGGAAGGTGGAATCAACAAGCACATCTACAAACTTGTTATCTGTTGGGATTATTGACTGACTTCTGTCTACACTCCTCCCTTCTGTCTTCCCTTCCATATATCTATTTCTTTCACTCTCTCGGTTATTCCCTCAACACATACTCCGACAACAGTTCCTTTCAACGATAAATAAAAGATTTATTAATAAAAACTATGTCTGGTGTATGTATGGATTGTGTAAGCGTAGTTGATAGTGTATTCTATTGTTAGTGCCAGAATGAACTCTGAATGTCTAGTAGTGGTGTCACATCTCGCCCACTCAGTTTTCAAAACCACAGGACAGCACATCAAACAGGAAAGCTCTCACCCTGGATGCTCCGTATGCTTGAGTCTGAAGGTAAATCCGTTATTGAATGAAACAAAACTGTTCACCGCTATATCACTGTCCAGTAATAATAATCCAGTCAGTTTATGACTTCGCCCGAGTCTGTTTCATTACAGTGTTTATCCGACATTGAAAAACACCACATCACCACAGTTCAGCATATTGTCTATATGAGTAGCAATGTTTTTACTGTCTATTGTCTAGGTCTACAAGACGTAGGTACTGTTATTTTGCTTTGTTTTCTTTAAACTTCTATTCCTTTTTTCTCTTATTACGTTAGTTATCTGGATCTTCTTTTTCAAAGTTCCTTTAAAAGTATAGTTTATTTCTTCTTTGATCCTGTCTACTTTATTACTTCGTTTATTGGGTATTTGCTCTCCCCACAATGAATTGACTTGAATTGTTTTTCAACCAAGCTTTTCCAGCACAAAAGAAGTATGTGTCTATCTTCTCTTTATATCCCGATGGGAGTTGAACCTGTGAACAATATAACAGATCCAGTGATAAGTGTCTGCCACTTAATACTACTTATGCAAGTGTCCTTCTCCAGCCATAATGACAAGGCTTCCGAAGTAAACACCCACATAAGACATATGAATTCATCAGTCTAACTTATTCACTAATAGAAAGCAATGATAAAACCTATGCTCACACATCTATTTTCCTATGCTAAAACTATACTCTAATATATTAATACCTATATATATGCACTTATCCTCCTGGAATCGAAACACACTAGCGAATAACACACTAATATCCCATATTCGTTCAACCATTAGGGACGTGTATTTCTTTCCCCTCTCAGGAGGCATAGATCATTCAGCCCAGTTTGGAACACACACTAACTCGAAGTCTTTGTTGCTACTATTTATATTGGGCTTCCCGTTCATCCGTGATTGTTGGATGTCCATACATCAACAGTCGCATCTTGACGTATCCTGCACATCACAAGGCGGTGAATTCACGTAGTGATTAGTTGCTCGTTTCATTCGCTGTTACGCTGTTCCCTGAGTTCATCGCTGTTCGCACTTCAAAGAACTCTATTCTCTGATCACCGTCTCCCGCTGTGTTTGTCCCGTGTCGAAGTTTCCCCCAGCGCGATCGTACCGTTTTCCGTGTCCGGTCAGATCGTCAAGCAATGAACTTTACGAACACCTGTATCCTATTTTCATATTTGTCGGTCAATGATCTTTTATTCGTCCTCATCTCAGAATGAAGTACACAATGGTTAACCCTCCTCCTTCCTTGTATCTTGATATGTAAGTATCAAGGAATCACTAACTGCAGTTTTTTCCGTGCCAGTCAGAACGAAAGATATAAATTATGTATTATATGTTTTCTATTTCAAGTTAGATTAATTAGATAAGTGGTTAAGTTGTTGACGTATTTGCTTGTGTTAATTCAAAATTTCTAGTACACCAGTTATAAACGAGTATGTCAATCTACACAGACCTAATAATAATGAAACACCAGAAAAAAAATTTCTAATGTACAGTATCAGTTACATTGATAATGACATAAGCTGCTTATATGATATGATTCGCCAGTCCTTGTAGCTCACATATCTAAGGTGTCAGCGACAAAAGCAAAAGACCTCTCGGAACAAATGGGACAAGAACAAGCGTCACATTACAGCCGAATGGGACAGGCCAGAGAGGAATAAAGAAATAGTCATATACTTGGAGGTTATATGTCAAAACTAATATAGAAGGATACGGTCCAATCAATCACATACATCGGGTTTTGTAAATTTGAATGCGATACATGCCCATTGGGGCATTTGAGGGATTAAACTTATAGTTTATTTAGCCTAGCTTTTTCATGAGCTGGTACTACACGACATTTACCGTAGTGCGTAGATAGGAAGTCGTTCCCTGTTAAATTTGGTTCTATTGTTGTAGGTGTTTGATAGGAGACCATTCCTTCACAGTAGTAATAGATGATATAAGTATGACACATGAACTCTGTGCTACGTCTTATCAGTCTAATAGATAAGCTAAAATGGTAGGTACCATTTCAAAAAGGAGGTATAACAGTGCAGGATGGAATGATGACTAACGAGTCTTGGAGTAATATAAATCAGCTTTATTAAACGTTATGGCCGATACAAAGTCATGGTAGAATACAAACGTGTTGACAGCCTGCCTTTTAGTCCTGGGTTCAGATGTAAACTGATTCTTGACAACAAACTACGTCACGACTTGAGCATCTTTCTTCCCATTTCATCCCGATGCTCAAGCGTGCTGTAGCCTTTTCCCACCTAATACCCACCTTCTACTACACCTTCCCTTGTTTTTCTAAAGACTTTTTCCCTTAAAAAGTCTTTACTCCCAATACCCCTACTCTTTCTTTACCTCCCACAGCTCCTCTAATCTTCCCCAAACCAACTTTATTTTAAGTCACACAACCTATTCGTAACTCTTTCCCCTGCCATATAGTAACCCACTATATATTTCTTGTTCGTTCTTGGCTCCTCAAGGTTCTGGTACAAAATATATATATCATAAGAACAGCTCGTATAAATCGTTATCGAACACTTGACATTATAAAATTCCTCACTCTTTCACAACACATGGATGGACAGAAACAATGTAGTTAGAAAAAGTAAAGAAGGGGTGCGCACCCAGTGTAAAGCATAAAGGGATGAATAGTCAACACAATCACGTTTACATAAAGGGACGAATAATCAACACAATCACATTTACCTCTCTTGCCAACAAAAAAAATTTTGTAACAATTTTTTCTTTAAAATACATCTTATGAAATACATCTTTGTTCGCTATAAATCAAGTTGATATAAATTTACTCAAAATTTATATATTCAACATTTATATTGCCATCCCCAATCTTGTCTATATTTCCGTTATCTCATCTTTGACCACGAGCCAATGTTCATATTCCATGAACATTTTTAATTTAATTAATGCTGGTTTTTCACAGCTCCTTGGTTTTTTCGAAAAAGGTATAGAGACCGGTCGGTCAGAAAGCAATGGCAAACTACTGAACGTAACACTTGCCTAGTACATCAACAGCAGCTGAAAATGCTGGTGTTGACTGCAACGTCCCGTAAGGGATACGCAACAAATTGTTTTTAAATATCTTGCCCCCTCACATCCCATGATCTGCTTCTTTGTCCAGCTATATATACCCCCGCTTACATGCTGCCATTCACAGTCTCCCCCCCCCCCTTTTTCTTCATATAATGCTGACTTTAATGCAGCTCCTATTTTACTTTCTAATACTTCATATCCATAAGAACCTCTTCATGCCGATTATCACAGCATGTGTCTCTCTATTAGCCCTCATTAGTTTTATTAACTCTTTTCTGAACGAAGGGTCTTAAATAAAGCCCCATGTATTTGAAAATTAAACTTACTTAACTAAGTTTATAACATATTCATTAACAATGTAACTTAATATACAAAACAACTTATTTAAGCGAAATAAAATCAAAACAAGACATCATACCCCCCAAATCATTCAAAGAAAAACACATTTTAAAATGACATAACATGCATTTTATCAAATCAGAAGAAAATATTCTATTACTACCTATCACTATTGGTCTCTTTTACGGACCAATAGTTTGTACTCAAAAGTCTAGTAACACAATAATCCTATTCTAAAATCAAATAATAATATTCATTTTACAAGACCAAATCAAGCACACACAAAAAACATATTATATATGAGGCATTAAAAACTCAAATTCAATCAAACAACTGTCTTCTCGCTAAAGAGAAGGTTTTCAAAACAAATAATTCACATAGAATTACTTAAAGTGACCAAGCAACCTTGTCCTCCTATACGAACCCATGTAACATATCTATTCACACAAATCACTCCATTATTTTTTTTAACCGAGAAACTAAAACAACTCACTGCCCAGTATATATATCTGTTATCTACAGACCAACTTCTAACTTAAAACAATATCTGTTCTTTCCACAAAAGTCTTTAACTAATCATGAGCGTATTATCTACCAATAGAACCTGTGGTTCGACACACCAATTGTTTCTCCTGGATCTGTTCCACATATTACTACCACTATTTAATCATTACCATTAACCACGGTATTTCTAGCACCAATAAAACCCATAGAGTACATCTACCTGCTGTACCATTGACTACTTTATCTATCTAAGAAAACTCAAGAAGTTGAAACATAAAATCAACCAGCAATTCCATCACAGAGAGAAAAAAATATATATATGCCTCACTCGAACCTACATCTATATTAGTTATCTTAATGCTTAACTACTCCTCAAGACCATCTATGAAAAGTATCACTAGAAGCCTTTTCCATTTCCACCGTTTCATACACTTCATCAAGCATCTCTTTCCTTTCCAAATCATGAAACTTATATCTTGCTATCTGCAGTATTCTCTATCCATTTACCTTCTACGTTTCCACTTCTTCAATAACTCCAAGTTTCTTTGAATAAGTGCTATCTCTACATCAATATCTTCTTCTTCGTACAACTTATTAGTTTCTTCCATACTACTATTTGATTCTGACTTTTCATCCATTTCCTCTTCTTCCTCTGTATGTCTCTCGCTAGCAGCCGCTAATCTCTTCCGTTCAATATCCCATCTAATTTGTCTATCATTATTTCTTAAAGACCTTTCTAGTAGAGGCATATCTTCACCGCTTGTTGAATAATCTCTAATTCTCCTCTGTCTTTTCACTTCTCTTTCTCTTTGTTTATCCATTCTTCTTTTCGTTGCTTGTCTAGTATTCTTAAATGGAGCACCTATTTCCTCATCCATAGATTCTATACTATCATAATGACTCTCATGCACATTTTCTTCTTCTATCGTTTTCGGTATTGTCTGTTCTTGGGTATCATCGTAAATTGGAGTTGTTATAAACTGATTTTGTGCTGGATCTTTTCTCAAACCTGGGGTTATTGTAGCTCCTCTGACGACTTGTTCATCTAAGTATTCGGTGTCTGAATAATAATAATTATTATTATAATTATTATTTCCCTTCTCATCATCATCTCTTCTTAAGTGTTCTATGTGTGCCCTTGCCACATGTCCCGTGACCTGGTTCTTGATACTATACGATACATTACCTAGCTTTTCCAAAACATAATAACCTGGGACCCAACGAGCATCAAACTTAGAGTTCCTTCTATGCTTCTTGTAATAAACTCTATCACCCACTTTAAACTCCTGTAACTTTGTATTCACGTTTTTGTACTTTTTCTGTCTTTCTCTAGCTTTAATTATATTATTCTTTAATCTTACGTGTGCTTTATGCATTTCCTGTATGATGGTCTCTTGAAAGTCTTCCCCCATATATTTCCGTCTTGGTTTTAACAGATTATCTATAGGTAGTATTGGTTCTCTCCCGTGTATTAAATAGAATGGTGAAAACCCCGTGCTCTCATTTTGATTTGTGCGTATAGCGCTAAGCGCAGGTCCTAAGAATAGATCCCAATCTTTTTCATGTTCATCAACAATCTTTGCTATAATGTCGTATAATGTCCTATGTTGACGTTCGTTCTTAGCATTTGAAGAAGGTCTATAGTATGAGGTCTTTATATGTTTTATATTCAAATCTTTTAATAACTTTTCAAATTTTTTATTTACAAATTCTTTACCATTATCCGTAAGTATACTTTGTGGACAACTAAATCTTGGTAGGAATTCTCGTAAAAAAATATTAATGACAGTATCTGCGCTCTTATCTGGAATTGCATAAACTTCTGGCCAAAGACTGTAGACGTCTACTATATGAATTAAATACACGTTTCCTGACAATGTTCTAGGGTGAGGACCCGATATATCTAAACTAATCTTTTGCATTGGGAACTGAGGAATATCTGTATCTTGTAAGGGACACTTAATTATTTTCATATTCCTTAATCTGCATCTTTCACACGTATCTACATATTTACAAGCAGACATAAATAAGTTCGGCCAATAATATTTACTCGTTTTGGAATATATTTCCTTAGCTGTTCGTTCCTTTCACACATATAATATAACTGTTCGTCCTCTTTTAAAACTAAATAATTCTTCTTATATTTGTTCTCCCCCGTTTCCTTTAATTTCTGTTTTATTTGTAAGACCTTTGGATCTAATTCTTGTTCTTCTTTCATATTAAATTGTGCTAAATGTGGGTCTTCTGCTCTATGTTCAGACTCTTGATCCGATGGTAAACTCTCAAACTCTTCTCTATTTACTATGGCAGAATCTAATATATTTACTTGCCAGTTTCGGTCGTCGATCTCTGGTTCAGCTTCATCTTCTGTGTCTCCCGATGACTGTGGATAGGGATCCTAGACAATAAATCAGCACATGTGTTAATCCTACCTGGTATGTATTCAATTTTTGTATTGTATCCATGTAGATTCAATGCCCACGTCTGTATTTTCCTGTTCTGTACTGGAGCTTCTAATAGAGATTTTAAAGGCATATGGTCAGTTCTAATAACAAAATTTGCATTATGTAAGTAGTAATTTAGTTTCTGTAGAGCGTAGTGTATAGCATAAGCCTCCTTCTCAATAGTCGACCATTTCCGCTGCGTCCTGCTAAGTTTATGAGATAAGAAATAAATTGGCCTTTCATTTTTAACCCCTGGTATTCCAGACTCTTTTCCTTCATATGGTTGAACCAAACACGCTCCTATAGCATTATCAGAAGCATCTGTATATAGTATTAGCTGTTTATTCAAATCTGGATGCGTCAATAGTGGTACCACTGCTAAGCTATTTTTTAAAAACTCGAACGCTTTTTGACACTCATCATCCCACTTAAATCTAGCGTATTTGCCCGTTAAATTAGTAATAGGTTCTGCTATTTTCGAAAACCCTGGGATAAAGCGCCTATAATACCCACAGGTTCCTATAAACGCACTCACTTCTTTTACGTTAGTTGGAGGAGGTAATTCTTTAATAACCTTTATCTTGTCTTGGTCTGGTTTAATTCCGTCTCTATTTATAATATACCCCAAATATTTTGTTTCTGTTTTTAAAAACTGGCACTTACTAAGCTTCAATTTAACATCATGTATTCTTAATCTGTCGAATACTAGTCTGACATGTTTTAAGTGATCGTCCACATCCCCTGCTGTAAAGATTAGAATGTCGTCTATGTATGCTAATGCAAACTTTTGCATACCCTCTAATACCTCATTTATTAAGAGCATGTAGTGAGATGGAGCCGTACGAACGCCGAATGGCATTCGTAAGAACCCATATGAGTACAGAAAGCACTCTTCTTTTGAGCATCCTTCGACATCGGGATACACCAGAATCCTGATCTTGCGACTAGTGTCGTGAAAAATGTAGAGCCATTAAGCAACCCCAAAATATCATCAATCACCGGCAATGGGTACGCTACATTCTTAGTGATTTTGTTCAACGCCCGATAGTCACAGCAGAACCGACTTGAACCATCAGGTTTGGCCACGATTACTATCGGAGATGACCATTCTGACTTCGATCTTGTTATTATCCCTGCTTTCAACATATCTTCTATTGCCTTTTCAACAATTTCTCTATTTCTTAATGGAGTTCTATATGGTTTTAAACTAATTGGTGGATGGTCTCCCGTATCTATTTCTATTGTAACTGTTTTCGTCCTTCCCAATTCTAAATCATTAATTGCAAATACATCCTGATTTTCTTTTATAAGTTGTTCTAATACTTTCTTATTTTCTGGTGGAGTTTTTAACTGTGCCAACAATTCTTGTTCCCTTGTCATTTTGTCTAGTGAATGTATTTGGGTTGTATTTCTTCCGAATGGATGGATCAATTCATCCATTTGTACGTTCCCTATTCTTCCGTGTCCGCGTCTGTTATTAATTCTTTCACTAGAAGTTTGTGAATAGTTTGCTCTCGGCATTTCTACTCTATCCGTTGCCAATATATAACTAATGTTATGTTCTAGTTTAGCTATTACACACCCTCTGTATAATTTAATTTCTCTACCTGTGTTAGTTAGTTAGTTAGTTAGTCGACAGATCATCCTCGTTGCACATCGAACCATTCAGTCCATAAGTGCTCGGATCCCCTCCTCAGCAAATCCCGCAGCGTGTAGCGGCTAACGACGCCAGTTCTGTGTTGGTTTATCAATCTTCTTTGGCTTCCTGTGTAGTGTTCTTGTTTGGCCACCCCTCTTTTAATTTGCTGCTCCCGCAGTCTGGCCATTGTTGTAGATTCACAGTCATCACTTGGTTCTCGCAAAAGTCTCACTTCTCGTAGAGCATTCAGAATGTCAGCCTGGTCCATGGCGCGTCCGCCCTCCACAGTAGCCTCACCTGCGAGCTTGTCAGCCCGCTCATTTCCTTGTACTCCTGCATGACCTGGCACGAAGATGAAACTAATCTTTGCCAGCCGAGACCGCTTCAGAGGCAGCAACCACTCTCTTCGGATCAACCCCTCCTCTATCCTCTTGATCATGTTCATTGAGTCGCTAAGGAAACAAGCCCTAGTGAATGTCTGTGTCTCGAGCCATGTTATTGCTTTACTTACTGCCATGACTTCCATGGTCAGGCTACTTGTGGTTTCAGTGAAATCACCAGAGTCCTCCTTCACAATTCTCCCTCCGGCCCGAGCTGTAAAGGCCCATGAGCTTCTCACATGTCGGACAACCGACCCATCTGTGTAGATGACCACGTCACCGTCTAGCGAATTCTCGAAAATCAACGCTTGTACTTCAGCCTCAACAGCAGCCGGATTTTCTTGTCTGCATTTTCTATCTAGTTGGATGCACACTGAAAAGGATGTGCAGAAGTCTGTTGGCACTTGCATCCACTCCTCGCCAGGTTCTAAGTCCTCAAGTGAACACACCTGTTGAAGAATGTCTTCGGCTTGACCCATCCACGACCGTCCTCTTTTTAACCTGCTGCCCTTCACCTTCCTAATTTCACTATGCAGTGGATGTTGTGTGTTTGCGTTAATTCTGAGGTAGGCGCGTGCCCTGCAAACTTGTATTCTCTCTTCAATGGTTGGAAAATCAAGAAGGTAGCGCATCGCCCTGCATGCTGTATCTCTTGTACATCCAAGAATAATGCGCATTGCTTCATTCTGTATCCTTTCCATCCTTTCTATCTGCTTATGGCTGAGAGTCAGGATTGTCTACCTGTGTTGTTAATAACCATTACTGGAAAAGTTAAGTGTTTATCTAACGCTATTATTCCATCCGGAACTTCTAAACCAGGCTCATCAATTACTTCCTTTTGCAATTCAGTGATTCTGACTGTGTGTCCTGCCACATAATATGGGTTTTTCTTTACCTTTGCCTGTATCAAATTAACCGACTGTGGTTTTAACGTCGTGGACATTTTAACTCTAACTAGTGCTGATATATGCATGTCTTCTTCCATATCTACATAGACGTCCTTGAATTTTAATTTGTGTAAATCAAAGAAAAGTCTTACTCCATTTTTTATTAAAAAATCTCTTCCTATAAGCATGTTTCTATTTAAATCTTTCACTACATGAAAAAGATGTCTTACGTTGATCCCTCCTAATTTAAAATTGATCATTGTTTGTCCAATTACTTGTAAATTCTGTCCTGTAACAGAGTGAAGATTATTATGACTCTTAAATATTCTACAATTTCTCATTATTTTATATAAAAAACTTTCTTTAATTACACTAACCTGAGCTCCTGAATCAATTAATGTACGAACTCTATATTTTCCTATTTCTATTATACATGAACTATGATCTGTTTTATTTTCTGTAAACTGTTTGATTTCATCTAGTTGAAAGTATTCTCTACTCGTTCTACTATGCCTGTTATTAACATATTCTTTAAACCTTGGGACCTTATTATCTTCTCTCCTACTACAGGTCATATTTAATAGGTAGGGCGCCGGTTTTCCTGCGTTCTTGTACCTGTAAAATTTCTGTGTCTATCTTCCACATTCCTATTCAACCTGCTATTGCCATTTCTACTTTGTGTATTCGACTGGACACGCCTGTTATCACAAAAACGAGAAACATGTCCCCGTTGACCACAAAACCAACAGACTATATTTGTGTCATTTGTTTTACCTACTGTCTCACTTGTAGGATACCTCATTTGTCTTCTTTCATCATAAGCACTTCTATTACTACCTTGTAACGTCTGTAGACCTCCTCTCCTATTCCATCCGAACCTTGTTTGTCCTTTTTCCACAGGCTCCTCAATCCTGTCCTCTCGACTAGTTCCTATTTCTCGTCCTGTTCTTAATCTAAATCTACGTCTCAAATTTTCTTCTTGTACTGCAATATCTACAGCTTGTGATAACCTCTCGGGGTTTTCTCTCATCAGCTTAAACTTCAAACCATCGGATTTTATGCCATCTACAAAAATCCCGACTAACATCCTCTCTACCTCTTCTCCTCGTACATTCTGTCCTAAGAACGCTTCTTCAGCCAGGTTAATTAACCTATCACTGAACAATTGTACCGTCTCTCCATTATTTTGTTTAGACTGTCTCAACACCGAAAACGCATGTTGTGGATGCGTTTTTCTGCGTACTTATGTGCTAGGTCGTCTTTGAACTGTTCCCATGTCTCATCTACTCTAGCCTCTAATTTTCTTCGGATATGATCTGAAACCGGTTCTGTTGCTGCCTGATAAGCAAGTCTCATTTTCTCTTCATCTGATGCAGACACCAAATATGCATATTTTTCTATAGAAGTGACCCACTTCTTAAAATCTCTTGCCTGTCCACTAAACTTAACAATTTCAGTTGACATTCCCTGTTGTTTCATGACCGTATTAAGTCTATCTATCACTGTTCCCACTCCCGTCAAAACTTGTGCCAATGAATCTTGTTCTGTCATGCTGAAATATTACTGTATAGACTAAATAATCAAATTCACAATTGTAACCAGCTAATTTAAATATATAAGCATATTTACCTTATACACCAAGAACTGTTCAACCAGTTAACAGGTTTACTAATTACCCTACTCTCTTCCCGATCCAAGCAAGACGTATTCCTCTATGTTCGCTGTCAGTAGAACTCAAACGCTAGGAGTCTGTGTTAGTTGAAATGCTCCTTCAACCGATCGCGCACTTCAGGTAGTTTCTTCTTCCTCCGATCACGCAGTTCAGGTAGTTTCTTCTTCCAACCGACCACACACTTCAACCCCTGGTTGGGTCCCTACCAGACTTCAGCCTTCTTTTCACCCGATAACAGGGCACATCAAAGCGACGTCTTGAGAACCAGTGTAATTCAGGTAAGCGATAATTTGGGTCCCCTCTTCAGTAGGTCGGCAGCCCAGTCTGCCTCTCCCACTTCCGAGAGTTCCCTGGCGATATCGCTGGTGGTGATGAGCTTTTCATTTCTTCATATCTTTCAAATGAGTGATTGAGTTGTTCTTTAAAAGCTCCAAGGTCAGGATTCAACGGCTTTCAGTTCGCTCCAGGCAATCTTGACTCTTTAGTTCGCTCTTGACGAGAAGTAGACAACTGCTCTATGATATCAACGTCTCTATTTGCTTATTTTTGTTTTGAAGTTTCTTGTTTTTGAGCCTGGACAATCTTAACTTGTGTGTGGAACGTCATGGCAAAAATGTGGAACAGACATCTTCCCTTCACTGGCAACTATATTTGTAGGTGGTTCCATCTCACAATCTTGACTTTGAAATTTTGACTTCTCAAAAAAGAATGGTCCGGCCTTAGAGTTTTGGTTTGAAGGACCC
Source organism: Cepaea hortensis (assembly GCA_963921405.1). Classification (NCBI taxonomy): domain Eukaryota; kingdom Metazoa; phylum Mollusca; class Gastropoda; order Stylommatophora; family Helicidae; genus Cepaea; species Cepaea hortensis. The sequence continues at coordinate 135,798 of CAWUFQ010000314.1, read as the reverse complement.
AGAGAAAACTTGTTGATTGATCATATTCTTTTGCTCACCAATCTCACAGCAGTCCGCTATGGCAAGCCGGTTTACATACTTCGCATTGTGTCCACGTCAAAAATCGAGATACTGGTCTGAGGCGCCATTTAAGTCATCTATAACAGTGCAGGATGGAATGATGACTAACGAGTCTTGGAGTAATATAAATCAGCTTTATTAAACGTTATGGCCGATACAAAGTCATGGTAGAAGACAAACGTGTTGACAGCCTGCCTTTTAGTCCTGGGTTCAGATGTAAACTGATTCTTGACAACAAACTATGTCACGACTTGAGCATCTTTCTTCCCATTCCATCCCGATGCTCAAGCGTGCTGTAGCCTTTTCCCACCTTCTACTACAGAGGGGCATGCTGCCAAGTCGTAACTTAAGTTCATGACGCGAAAAACAGAAGGAGCAGAACTCTCTATCAGAAACTCAGATATAACTAAGAAACTAGCGGATCACGTCAGTTTTGTTGATCAATAGTTACGGCAGTGAGATCATGGATTCCAACAGAGAAAACAGCACATTGAAATTGTCTCGAACTTGGAAAAGAATATTGAAGAGCAGGACGACATCATTATGGCCAAGATAGATGGCAAAGGACAACGTCCAAAGTAGGAAAGCCATAGGAGCCTGAAAAGAATAGAACGAAGGCAACAGATTCAAACGAGACTAGATATATTACGGCAAGGTCAATTAGAAGGTCTAGTGTTTCAACGATTGATTACTTGTATGTCATCACCGTGTATATGTTGGATGTTTAAAGATCATTTGAAAATTACACGAGAAAATGATTTTAGTTGCCGATCTTCAGTCCTTTTGATTGCCGTTAAGTTTTTCCTGCTTCAAGTTTGTTGAAAGAGTGTCACACCCTGGACACCTTATCTGTTAAATGATTTTCGTTAAGACACTCTTCAGCAAAGACATCGCGATTAACCCTCAAGGGAAGGCAGGGGCAGACCATGGGCATTCCCCGCTATCCAAGGAATCTTCCATAAATGCAGAGCCGGCACATAGCGCTCTGAGACTGGGAGTCGCCACATCCTGCTCGTGGCTGCTTTAATTCCTCACTTCCATGTATTGGGCATTTCGTTTTGCCACTGGTCGCTCCCCACACAAACCAGGGACGGGCAGTCTGCGGGCGACATCCACTCATAAAGCTTTCGCTTCGGGCTACCACGTGATGGATTCGCTAGCCAAGCATTCCATTTCGTGTTTTTGAGACGTTTTATCCACTTTTGACTACGCTTATTCCGTGGGATAGATACAAACTTTCATCGTAACCACTTCTTGCGACTATGCCGCTCTGCCATTTGCCACCTCAAGTACCGCTCACGAGGTAGGCTACATGTGCTACCGGCTCAGAACAGTACCTCCGTGTTTCAGTGAGCGAAAATATATCATCCCCCCCCCCCCCCCCTGAGAACCTTTGAACAAGTATCTGAACTAAGCATGTAGCGTGCTTAGCACCTCACCTCCATTTTTCAGTAAGTGGGTATCGGCCCGGCTATCACATCCGAGTGTTCAAGGCTTAGAGCCATATCCCTCAGCTGAGAGCCTTAGAGTATGTGTCCGGACCAAAATTTAGTGGCCCTGGTTTAGACTTTGACTGCTATCCTCAGTCTACCTGCAGAGCTCTTGGTCTGGCCCCTACCCCAAAACCAGTGAGACATGTAGTTGTGCTTCCGTCGGCGTACCTCTTGGGGTCACTAAGATATTCAAGCCCCCCCCCCCCCCAAACCGCGACAAGGTGGAGACACATCGGGGGGACGATTAATAGTATGACTCTTCGCTGCCTGTTGAACGAGAAGACGGAGCACGCATGGGAATGCCCTGAGTGCAGTGATGTCGGTTCTTAACTCAGCTCAACTTATCTCAACTAAGTGAGAACATCGGAATACAAGGTGAGAGGAGAGGACAACATAGATGGAGTGAAAGAGACATTGAAGAAATCAGATGTGACATTAGCACAAGCGGCAAAACAGAGGCGAAACACAGAAAATTGCATCTGCCTCCTCCCTGAGATACTTCGTGGCAAAATCAGTAGGGAAAAGAAGAAGAAAGAAGAGCATATGTTACGAAGATGTACTTCTATAGTACAATGTTGGTGGACATCATCAAAAGATGTACCGGAGAAGATCTCATCATTATCATCAAGTGCTATGCCGGTTGGCGTGGGCGTTCATGACTCTCCACAGATCTCGGTCTTTGGTTTTTTGGATCAACCTCCATTTTTCCCTTTCCTATTTCTGCATTAAGATCTCCCAGTATTATTTTTATTTCTTGTGATCTAACCTGAGACATCGGCATTTCTACTTCATCGTAAAAGTATTGTATTTCTTCATCACTAACTCTTGTTGTTGGTGCGTATATTTGTACAGTATTTATATCTATTGGTTTGCCTTTGATTTTGACCATAATAAATCTATCTGAAATACACCAGTATCCATTAATTGACTTGGCTGTTTTTTCTTTTTTTTAAATCAAATATTAACCCCACTCTTTTTTCGTGTGTATCCTCTCCAGAATAAATTATTGTGTGTTTGTCGAGTATAATTGTGCCCGATCGCTTCCATCTCATCTCACCAAAGCCTAGGATATTCATTTTCATGCTTTACTTTCACTTATGTAACATTGTTTAACTTTCCAAGTTCATTTAACGTCCTAACATTCTATGTACCTATTTTAAATTTATTTGTTTTAGTTATGATTTTTGCCATCATTAGCTGAATGACGGTCTGTGGCTTATGACTGTCCTTACCGGACGAGGATGTCCTAAGACAGCCATTAAAGTCGTTTTGTCTTGGGAAGGCTTCCCCCTCCCTTCCACATGTGTATTGCAATACACATCTTGGGATTCTGAGGTAAGAAGGAACACTTTTTTGCTCGCATTTTCATGTTCTCTCCATTGCTCTCTCTTTTTTTTTCATTTTGTATTCTTCTCATCCCGTCGTTACGCTTTAATGTAGTCACCAGAGGGTCATCTCCGTGACTATATGTTGTGTTATGTGTATGTATTTGTTTGCTGATGATGGCTAGTCGCCGCAACGTCATATATGTGTCGTAATTCTGTTATGTAAAGCTGCATTACTTTGTGTTATTTTATATTGTTTACATGTTCACAGCTTTACCGCAGTTCCACCAAATTTTATTCATGCCTTTGAATGGAAAACCAACGCAAGGCGGTCTGCTTCCAAATCGTCCGCAGTTGTGTTTCGAGCGCGGTATACAGGACTACGAAATGTATTCCTAACTCCTTGGCCACAGCGCCTTCTTTTAGAGAAAAGAAAGATAAACTCGTACAGGGACAGGAGTTTCCCCAGTTGTTATATTCTCTTCTTTTATTACAACCTGGCAGTATTGTTCGTTAGTGGTAATCTGTCTCTCTCTCGTTTCCACAGGTCGACGCTCAATACTTCCTTATAACCCTCTATCGGCTTTCATTCTATCATTTTATTGACTGAAAGCGTTCACCGCAGAATTGTTTCTGTTGAGAACGTGTTCCATGTAACAACTGTGTCTATTGATTAAAACATACGGCCACTATAGCAGAAATGCCTGGCCAAGAAGGAGACTAGATATATTTCAAGACATAATTCCAAGGAAGCAGTCCATCTTGTGCTACATAACCTTCACCTTAGATAGTTGAAATTGGAGACTGCTAACTCAGTAGGTATTCCATCGCTAGGCACAAAGGAAATCAGTCGATTTGGAAATATTTCACCTATAGATAGGGCCCTTGTTGATGAGACACCAGGACATGTCCACACGCTGGTTGGCAATAATACTTCAAGATTTGAATTCATAACTCCTCCCAGAATAGATCAGCCAGACTGCATACTGAGAGGCTGGACATACTGTATGGCGTCAAACTGAGACACCATCATTATCACATCATCACCATCAGGTTAGCCAGTGATTGTCTTTGATGTCGTCTAAGCTGATCATCGCACTGTCCCATATACTTGACAATTCTCTTCGATTCTGATTTAATTATGACCACAACGTTCTTCCGCCCTTGACTGTTGTAGTTGTTTTATTTATTTATTTATTTATTGGACGTCGTTTTTTTGTTTTTCATGTGTTGTTGTCGTTGGACACAAAGCTACTCAGTTGTCTACTCTGTATAGCTCAATGTCATTCCCGTGAAGGTGTAGAGTGTAGTAGGTGCCCAGCAGCTATTCCTGCGATCCATAAAGTGAACTATAGCTTTTCCCTGACGTTTGAAAGCAAAATAAACAAGTAAAGGACCATTTTTCACGCATTGAAGTATATTGGGTACATGATGTGAAGACTAGCCGGCACTCGAATGCTGTTTTGGTTAATGAATGTAACACCAACCGCCTTTACTTCCCAAACATGTCCTGGTACCCTTTTTGGGCTCGACAAACCCGGGAGCTCAGATAAATGTTTAAATAATCACCACGTCAATGAAGATTGCAACACACTACCACCGGGTTGGCACATCAGCGTGCTAGACGCTGTACTACCGAGGCTCTCATGTTTGAAAGTGCAGCGTAACTAAAGAGAAAGTGGTCAGTGGTTTCATAAGTGACAACAACTCCTGCGCAGCTGTGCTTGTCGGCGATCAATACGGTTTATGTGGTTTGCTGATTCGAAATTGAAACATTAAGCTATTTTTGTTTTCGTCTAATGTCATTAATGTTGTTATTGGTTTTTGTTTGGGCCAGTTTATTAAAACTAGTTCGAACCGTTGTTCTTATCCTGGTCTGTTGCAATCATTTGTGCTGTTTCTGAGAATCCGCTGGACTGTTCTTGTACTTCAAAGTCTGTATGTTTGTGTTTAGTGAGTCATGGTTGAGTAAGTCTATCGGCCTCCGCATTTATAATGAGTTGGTTGAGACCGGGAACACACTGTAATGTTATGTTGTTTGTCCATCAAGAATGATGATGACCATTCGATTCATGATGAATTTCAAAAGCTTTTAGTGAGATCTTCAGAGTGTCTTTAAAGCGTTTCCCCTGGCCACCCTGGGAGCGTTTACCACTGTGCAGCTCGCCGTTAAAAAAAAAAAACCATTCGTTTAGGGAGCCTGTAATGCTATAATTATGGAGTGAAATGCTAAAAAGTTGTTATATCCATCAGAATTTTGCCTTTCAGTATTTAAAAATGCAGATTTCTATGTCTCATGTCGTGACCAAACCATAGCAGTCTACTTCTTGTAAATGTTTCTATACTTGCCTACAATTCACCATCTGTTAATTTGATCTCTTTTCTGACCAGATCACCCTTCGCGTCCGACGATAACGTCTCACCCCAGACACTTCTAAGTTGTTTCCTTCCTTTTCTTCTGTTTAAAACGGATCTTTGGAACAGTTTAATGCTACTGGTCAATGCTTATTGTTTTCTCGCAGCAGGCAGTTAATGTGTACGTGATGTCAAACGAAGCAGCCGGTACTACTTGCTTTCTGTTAACACCGAATGTTGGGCGGCACTCACCAAACCCGACACATCACACTGCACCAACGGCTTTGGGTGGAGGAGCACAATACGGAGGGTACAAGTCTTACCCTAGTGCGAGGAAATGCACCATAAAGACTAAATGTCATGGCAGGGAAGACCAGGCCTGCCTTAAGCTTTGGTCGGCAACTAGCCTAGGATGGAAGCTCCGACAGGCGGACAGAGTATTGCTTTGCTGATCCAGCAGTTTCTGCCGCTTGTATTGTTCCAGTTGTATGGGTGTTACCCTTCCTCTGGAGTAAACAAAGTAGGCTGAGAGAGGGATTATGCTGCATGGGCAACACATAGTCTCCAAACTCAGCCCAGTCTTTGTGCTATGGAGAGGTATAACTCTACGAGCAGATCCTGACTTGAAGGGAGATGTTTCCTCGTACGGTAAGGTTGGTGGTAGGCAAGCAGGCAAATTTTTAGTTAGTAACTCTTTGGAACAAGATAACAGTATATATGGCAGAAAAGTAGTAAAAGCCAGGAGACGAATTCCAAAGATGGGAGAAAAAGATACTTTTAAAAAGAAGGATGCTTGTCTATTGGAAAGTAGAACACAAAAACAGCAAAAGGCTGAAGCAGCGCTGGACAAAACTAGAAGTCTCATGAAGGCGTTAAGACCGTGGTTGTTTTTAAATAACTGATACGTGCAGATTTGAGCATTTTGTAATCAAATGTTGTGTTGCTGTGGAGAGGATTAAAGTGGGAACCAGTGGACCATCACTACAAGTGATGTGTGATGTTGAGAACTGATATAGTAATATCTTGTATTGCATAGGTTGTCTTGGGGTATAAAGGAGTCATAGAATAGTCACCGATTGGGCTGTTATAGCCTGAGAATAGCGCAAAGAAGTAGATCATTGTTATAAGAGATTGAGGAGAAGTGAATTGTTTGGTTATGCGTTGTTCTTACGTGCGTAGGCGTGTAGGCAGACCTGTGTTAGTCGTGCTGATTAGAGAGTGAAGAGTGAAGTATTGAAACACCGTCTAGTTAGAATGCGTGGATAGAAAGACGTCAGGTTCTTAGTAATAACAGAGCGAGATATACTTCATAAATGTGTGAAGTGAGAAATTGTGTAAGAAACACCTAGAGGATGCATATGATGCGTGTGTTGAAGGCAGAGGTTGTGTCTGATAGTATTTTAGAGGAGGTGAGAGGTTGGATGTCGAAGCAGTTTGTGGCAGAGAATTAGGCAAGACAGAGAATGCCATGCATGCATAGATATGTTTGGTTGTGATGATTAGAGAATAGACTAGTTAGAGTGAAAACGTGGGACAGTTGTGTTGAGTGAGGTGTGCTGGAGCAGTTGACGTAAAGTAAAACTGACACAGAGAGTAGTGTAGTTGTGATGATTGAGAAAACTGGAAATAAGAAAGCAGTCGAATTGTGAAAGTCATGTTGAGTATTGAAGCAATTCGTCTAGTTATGCGTTGTCCTTGCGTGTGTAAAAGTGTAGACAAACATGTGTTCGTAGCACTGAAGAGGGAAGTTTGGCGTGGAGTGCATGGATAGAACGATGTCAGGTGATTAGTAGTGCTTGGTACATTTTAGACTTGAAACGATGTGAAGGGAGATTGTATCACTGTCTGAGCAAACATAAAATATGAGTGCCGTGCGAATATGCTGAGTGCTGACGCTGATAAAGCATACCGCTGATTTCGTAGAGAATAGAGTAAGTGAGTATGCGGAAGTTGGGAGGTAGAGAGAAGATGATTAGAAATTAGTGATGTCTTTTGTTAAGAATGTGCGGTATTGGACAGAATTAATGAAAATTCTATGACGGGGTGACAGATAGAGAGTTGACGTTTCGTTTATTTATGGTAAGCAGCTTGCATGTCGTTGATGGAGATGACTGTGCGGAAGAATGAGAGAACACAGAGAAGTTAGCCGCAAAGGCCTGCTGATAAATGGGAAAGTGATTGTCAGAGAGTAAAAGGTATGAACAGCGGGACTGATGTGTTGGATGATGGGGGTAGCGAAGATAATACGGAACTTAGGAGTAAGGGTGAGAGAAGCAGAAGTGAGTAATTCTGAGAAAGTATTATGTGAAGAAGCATGTTATATGTTATTTAGAGCTTGAGGGATTAATAATATGGGAGAATGTAGTGTTTCTTATGTCAGATGTTCGAAAGCAGTCAACAGTAAACGTAATGAATGGGAGACTAATGTTACGGAAGAATATGGAACTGTGTGATGTGCTTCCCAGACCTAGTACAATTAGAAGTAAGGTCAATGTGGTAGTTTTCCCCAAACTAGAGACTAATTTAGAGACTGACACTAATTGATAGAATGGTGTAAGAAAATTAATGGCTTGGTTTGCGCGTATACTTGCTGGAGGAAAGGTGATAGTCGATTTTCAGAAAAAGTATGGTCATTTTTGATTAATGACTTTTCTTGGGGGGATTAAATATTGTTCTGCGTATGATGAGAATATAAACTTAATATATTATATATAGTTTGGAGGTTAATGCAGGTTAATATTTGTCCTAGCATTGAGTTGTCTTTATTGTTGTTAGGAGTAGATCATTATTGAAAAAGTGGAGATTTGGCAAATAGATTAATAAGATATACTCTGCAGATAGCAGGAGATAAAATTGCTATTGACTGTGATGGTTTGGCATATAGCTAATTGTGTCCAAACTTTTATAGTATCGAAATTGGCATAAAACAATATCTGTAGTTAACAGAGTAGATAAATGTTGAACTTGTGGCGAAGTAGTGGAATAGGTATGACTTGTGTGTATTCTAGTGAATAGAAATATATTACTCATTAGTCCGTACAAGCAACTAATGGTGTTTACAATAAGTAATTTTGTTTAAATATGATTTGTAGATGCGTCATTATATTATTTTTTAAAGTTTAAGCAAAATGATTGTTGGATAGGTTTTGTTGTGTCTTCAATTTTTTTTTTACGTGTAAACTGCCGGTTCGTAAAAGTAACCGGTAATGTAGGATGACTATGTGAAATTGTTTTAGTTTAGATCAATGTTGGGAATAAAACCATGTATGTTGTTCTGGGAGGGGAAGGAGTTTTGTTTTGAAATGTTTGGTTTAAGGTATCAAAATTTGCGGTTTCTGTTATTTTGATTTGTTTAAGATCAGTTGATAATTATTAAGAATTGTTTAAGGAATTAATAGTATTTTTGTTCTGAGTTGCTTTAGGTTAATAGGAGTAGACCTATGTTCAGAAATAAGCAAACGACCTTAGACTATGGAGAGAGACATATTCACCATGTTAGTAGTAAGTCCAGAGAAACATGGAGTAAGTGCCATGAACTTTGATGTAGACATTTTGTAATGACTTGAAGTTGAGTTTTCTGGTTTTTAGAAGAAGTACAAAATAGGAGCTGCGTTACATGGATGTGGGGGTCAAAATAGAAGCTGCGTTAAACAGCGTTACATGGATGTGGGGGTCAAAATAAGAGCTGCGTTAAACAGCGTTACATGGACGTGGGGGGTCAAAATAGGAGCTGTATTGGACAGCATTAATGATAATACATGGACTTATTGCCCATGTTGGATTATGGGAGGCGAGTAATCTAACTCAAAAAAGGGGGCGCCTGTGCTTATCAGCATAACTTAAACATAGGCAATAGTCATTGGGGGGAGATGCTGTGCTTACAGCATAAAAGAAGAAGTGAATGTCTTAATCGAATAGCCATGAAGTTTGCAAAGGTCTGGTATAGATAAAAGTATAGATGTCATATATTACTGTTGTTAACAGTGTAAATAATATTCGGGAGTTTCAGATCGACGTAACTTTTAAGAAGAGCATTGTTTTTATGATGAAAATTGAAGATTTTATAATTTAGGTTTTTGAAAACTTTAATTCATAAAGTTTTGAAATTGCATGAGAGGATAAATGTGACTACTTCTTACTAATTTTCTTTCCTCTTTCTCCTTCTCCGGTGCGCACCGACCAATTCTTGTCTATCCTGTCTTGTTGGTAATTAGTGAGAGCATGAGCAGTTAAGAGAAATATATAAAAATCTTCAATTTTTGTAAGCATAATTTTTATCACCATTTTATCCATGAAATGAAGCAGTTGGTTTTGCGAAGAATATTTTGTGATATTTAATACGATTTGTGAATAATGTATGTGGGTATAGTAACGAAGAAGAAGTACAAACTTATACGTAGTCGCGGCTGGCTCTATAATAGATGGTGAGGATAGAGAGAAGGGTAATAGATGAGGGGTATATAATTTATGTAGTTGGGAGTTGAGTTAAGTTCAGGTGATAAGCGGATTGCTTATGATGAAGAAGAAGTAATTTTAATTGTCTGGGATTAGCAGGTTAAGTGTTTGGAGCATACATAGTGGGGATAAATGAGTTAAGACTTCAGGGAAAAGTCTTGTTAGGGTAGGAAGGCAATGTAACAGTAAAGGCTATTATATGGAACTTTAGTTAGTTTGGCACAACGGTGTGCAAGGAAAGAGAGAGACAGATACTTGACGCACACGTAAGCACCGTGTAACTGGGGACGCTCACGTGCTGACGTAGGGGGTAAATAGAAACTTAGTTACCACCGGGCCACGGAACCATCAACACGCCCTTGTGATCATTGTGTATATTTTGTAATTCAGAAACGTCTACAATAAATATAAGTTTATAGACATCGGTGGCTTGTCTCCTTACTACAGTTATCCATTGTGCTGTCGCTCTGCTACAATATATATATATATATATATATATATATATATATATATATATATATATATATATATATATAATCTGATAGCATTTTGGCAGTGTTCCCTGGTAGTGTGCAGCTGCCTTGTTAAGAGGTGTGAGGTGTTTAATGTTGTGTGTTATGTAGTATAATACTACTTATTGTTGTTCTGGGGTCGCTTGGAAATGTGATTCCATATATTTTCATGTTATCCAAAGAAGCAAGTCTCGACAGAACAGATTCAGAAAATTTAGAACTCTTTACTCCAGATGAAACAGCTGACCCACAAGGAATAAATGAACTTCTATTTGCAGACGATCAGTGCCTGTTTTACAGCGATGAGGGTAGACTACAAAATCATATTACTAATCTGAGTTCAACCTGCAGCAGATACAATATGAGCATAAACACAGCCAAAACCGAAGTAATGCAAGTTAGCAGATCGCCAGGCCCACTAAGCATACAGATAAATAACACACCTCTGAAACAGGTTAAAGAATTCAAATACCTTGGAAGTATGATCACAGAAGATGACAGATTGGACAGAGAAATTGAAATCAGATGTCAAAAAGCTAGTGAACTTACATATCAACTATCACCCTTACTGAAGCATCCAAACATACCCATGTCCGCAAAACGGCAGATAATAAACAGCATATTCACACCAACCCTATGCTATTATCCAAATTACACCTTCGCAAAATCAACATCTGCGAAATGAGATGCCCGAGGAGAGCTGCCAACTTAACAATCCGAGACCGAGTAAGAAATGCTACTATCAGACAGACTGTAGGATCAACACCTTGTGCCACATTTATTGAAAGACAGAAGATCAAGTGGTTTGGCCATGTCGTTAGAATGCAACATCAGCAACTACCATCACTGGCCTTACATCAAAGATCATCTGCGACGAGACGAGGACGTCCAAAAAGAAAATGGATTGACGACATCAGAGACATTGTACAACCACACGGAATGACACTATCCAGTGCCGTCCACTGGAACGCAACTTATTCCTCCCCACGACGCTTGACGGCAGAAGTGGAAGATGATGATGATCTATGACTGTCAGATCTGTTTTATTCTTCCACCTATGTATGTTTATTTTGGCCTCACTGCCATCACCAAACTGTCTGAAGGTGTGAAATATGTTTGTAATGGCAGTGATGGTTGTAAAGGGGGGGGGGGGGGGGAGAAGAGATTTTTCTTTCTTTCTAAGATTGGTTCTAGTGTGAGTACATATAGGCTTGGTGACGGTGGACACCTTTGTCTGACAGATCTTGTGATCCTGAAACTGGCAGTGAGTAAATTATTTTCAGGATTTTTAATACAATGTTTGCATCCACTGTTTATAGTACTGTCCTATGTTGCAGTTTGCTAGTGTTTTATGTAAGTATGAGTATGAAATTCTGTCAAAGGCCTTCTCCTAGTCTAAGGACGAGAGGGAGGCGTGACAGTCTCTCTGGTGGATGAATGTGATGAAATCTCTAATATTGTGATGTGTGTTGGTGTATCTTTATTTGTCTTTAGGTAGGAGTGTTATGTATGACATGTGGCCAGTGTTTGGGAGTTTTTGTTTGTAAAAAGCTTCTTGGTAGACTTTTAGAAGGAAGTTACATATGATGATATGACAGAAGCTTAAGTAGAATCCTACAGTGACTCCATGTGCTCCTGATGTTTTGTCTTTTTGCCTTTGCTTGAGTGCCTGTGTATTGTCTGCTAATGTAAGCTGTGTGTCTAGTATGTCCTTATCTGTGTCAGACAGTTTCTTTGTGTATTGTAAGAACCTATTGTGTGTGTTGGCTGGTTCTGCTGTTTATAGGACAGTGTAGTACTGTTGGAATGTTTCTAGTATATGTGTTGCCTGTGTTTGTGTGTTTCCTTCCATATCTATTATGATATATATTACGATATGTTTGTGTTCTACTGCCTGGTGTTGTTAGGAAAGGAAAGGGGGGGGGGGAGAGAAGGAGAGGTTCATCTGATATGGTAGTGAGTTTTGTTCTAAGAAGTGCACCACATAATTTGTGTTGGTGGTGTTGTAATTGTGATTTGTATGTGTGTGTGTGCAGGTGTAGTGCATTCCTGTCAGTCTGTTTCATGAGGTGTATTGGTGTTTTGTATATGTTATGTTCTTGTTATAGTCTATCCTTGTGTATAACGGATGCTAATTGTTGTGTTCTATTATGTACTGTATTCTTTAATATATATCAAATTTGGAAAATTTCATGAAAAGTGTGTTAGAATAAGATGTGTCATGTGTTGTACATAACCTGTGTGTTGAATTTCAAATGTGGTGATCATTTTGATGGCCTGGTGTTTGTAGTTTCTGTAGTCATATGTACTAGTACTGGTTTGAGATCTATGTATAGTCATGTTTCTATTATGTGTTTTTGTGTGTATTATTTGTCTGGCCTATAGTGTCTTTGACCCCCCCCCCCCCACCTTCTTTTCTGGTATCTAATTGGTGATAGATCGCCTGTTTCTGTGTCAACAACATAACTTCTACTGGTGACAGGTATGTAAAGGTTATAATGAAATTAAAGTATGTTTTTGTTGATATAAAAAACCAACAAGTGATTGTAGTTTGTGTGATGTATAAAGAGAAATTGTTATTACAAACACGGGCTGTTGCATAGTATATGACCGTTTAGTTCTGCTAGTGGGGTCTGTTGGATGAGCAGGCAAACAGAAGTTTTCTCGGACACCCGTGCACGGTAACAAAACACTGGAGAAAAAAACACTATCTGACTGTTGAAGTGATACATAGAATTTGTACTTTTGTCTGGATGTGCTGTAATTGTGTGTATGTGTCTTTGTTCTTGTGTGTGCGTGTGTATATACGTGTCTCTGTACGTGTGTGTATGTCTGTATGTGTGTATTTGTCTCTGTTCATGTCTCTCCAACAAGAAGAGGACAATGGCATGAAAATAAGCCACTAGAAAAACCAACTTGGTTTCAATATTTTTATTTTATCACCCTAAAATTGTGTGGGGATAAAATTTGAGTAATATCCACAACATATTCAACAAAACAGTTTAGTACTGTACTTGTTCCTGTGAGTGTGAGCGTGATTGAGTGCATCTTTATAATACATATAGTGAATGCCCACCAATCATATGGGATTATAGTAATGATTGCAAAACAAAACAAATTAACAAACAATTCTGAAATAAACTGAGTACATCATATTACAAAATGGTATAAAGAGGTGTGTTAAAAAACAAACTACAAACTTTTTTTCCTTGAAGTTTTCTCGGACACCCGCGCACGGTAACAAAACACTGGAGAAAAAAACACTATCTGACTGTTGAAGTGATACATAGAATTTGTACTTTTGTCTGGATGTGCTGTAATTGTGTGTATGTGTCTTTGTTCTTGTGTGTGCGTGTGTATATACGTGTCTCTGTACGTGTGTATGTCTGTATGTGTGTATTTGTCTCTGTTCATGTCTCTCCAACAAGAAGAGGACAATGGCATGAAAATAAGCCACTAGAAAAACCAACTTGGTTTCAATATTTTTATTTTATCACCCACAAATTGTGTGGGGATAAAATTTGAGTAATATCCACAACATATTCAACAAAACAGTTTAGTACTGTACTTGTGAGTGTGAGCGTGATTGAGTGCATCTTTATAATACATATAGTGAATGCCCACCAATCATATGGGATTATAGTAATGATTGCAAAACATGTTCCAAAACAAAACAAATTAACAAACAATTCTGAAATAAACTGAGTACATCATATTACAAAATGGTATAAAGAGGTGTGTTAAAAAACAAACTACAAACTTTTTTTCCTTGAAGTTTTCTCGGACACCCGCGCACAGTAACAAAACACTGGAGAAAAAAACACTATCTGACTGTTGAAGTGATACATAGAATTTGTACTTTTGTCTGGATGTGCTGTAATTGTGCGTATGTGTCTTTGTTCTTGTGTGTGCGTGTGTATATACGTGTCTCTGTACGTGTGTGTATGTCTGTATGTGTGTATTTGTCTCTGTTCATGTCTCTCCAACAAGAAGAGGACAATGGCATGAAAATAAGCCACTAGAAAAACCAACTTGGTTTCAATATTTTTATTTTATCACCCACAAATTGTGTGGGGATAAAATTTGAGTAATATCCACAACATATTCAACAAAACAGTTTAGTACTGTACTTGTGAGTGTGAGCGTGATTGAGTGCATCTTTATAATACATATAGTGAATGCCCACCAATCATATGGGATTATAGTAATGATTGCAAAACATGTTCCAAAACAAAACAAATTAACAAACAATTCTGAAATAAACTGAGTACATCATATTACAAAATGGTATAAAGAGGTGTGTTAAAAAACAAACTACAAACTTTTTTTCCTTGAAGTTTTCTCGGACACCCGCGCACGGTAACAAAACACTGGAGAAAAAAACACTATCTGACTGTTGAAGTGATACATAGAATTTGTACTTTTGTCTGGATGTGCTGTAATTGTGTGTATGTGTCTTTGTTCTTGTGTGTGCGTGTGTATATACGTGTCTCTGTACGTGTGTGTATGTCTGTATGTGTGTATTTGTCTCTGTTCATGTCTCTCCAACAAGAAGAGGACGATGGCATGAAAATAAGCCACTAGAAAAACCAACTTGGTTTCAATATTTTTATTTTATCACCCAAAAATTGTGTGGGGATAAAATTTGAGTAATATCCACAACATATTCAACAAAACAGTTTAGTACTGTACTTGTGAGTGTGAGCGTGATTGAGTGCATCTTTATAATACATATAGTGAATGCCCACCAATCATATGGGATTATAGTAATGATTGCAAAACATGTTCCAAAACAAAACAAATTAACAAACAATTCTGAAATAAACTGAGTACATCATATTACAAAATGGTATAAAGAGGTGTGTTAAAAAACAAACTACAAACTTTTTTTCCTTGAAGTTTTCTCGGACACCCGCGCACGGTAACAAAACACTGGAGAAAAAAACACTATCTGACTGTTGAAGTGATACATAGAATTTGTACTTTTGTCTGGATGTGCTGTAATTGTGTGTATGTGTCTTTGTTCTTGTGTGTGCGTGTGTATATACGTGTCTCTGTACGTGTGTGTATGTCTGTATGTGTGTATTTGTCTCTGTTCATGTCTCTCCAACAAGAAGAGGACGATGGCATGAAAATAAGCCACTAGAAAAACCAACTTGGTTTCAATATTTTTATTTTATCACCCAAAAATTGTGTGGGGATAAAATTTGAGTAATATACACAACATATTCAACAAAACAGTTTAGTACTGTACTTGTTCCTGTGAGTGTGAGCGTGATTGAGTGCATCTTTATAATACATATAGTGAATGCCCACCAATCATATGGGATTATAGTAATGATTGCAAAACATGTTCCAAAACAAAACAAATTAACAAACAATTCTGAAATAAACTGAGTACATCATATTACAAAATGGTATAAAGAGGTGTGTTAAAAAACAAACTACAAACTTTTTTTCCTTGAAGTTTTCTCGGACACCC
The DNA here is from genome assembly GCA_963921405.1 of Cepaea hortensis. NCBI lineage: Eukaryota > Metazoa > Mollusca > Gastropoda > Stylommatophora > Helicidae > Cepaea > Cepaea hortensis. The sequence continues at coordinate 120,116 of CAWUFQ010000314.1, read as the reverse complement.
GCGCACGGTAACAAAACACTGGAGAAAAAAACACTATCTGACTGTTGAAGTGATACATAGAATTTGTACTTTTGTCTGGATGTGCTGTAATTGTGTGTATGTGTCTTTGTTCTTGTGTGTGCGTGTGTATATACGTGTCTCTGTACGTGTGTGTATGTCTGTATGTGTGTATTTGTCTCTGTTCATGTCTCTCCAACAAGAAGAGGACAATGGCATGAAAATAAGCCACTAGAAAAACCAACTTGGTTTCAATATTTTTATTTTATCACCCACAAATTGTGTGGGGATAAAATTTGAGTAATATCCACAACATATTCAACAAAACAGTTTAGTACTGTACTTGTGAGTGTGAGCGTGAGCGTGATTGAGTGCATCTTTATAATACATATAGTGAATGCCCACCAATCATATGGGATTATAGTAATGATTGCAAAACAAAACAAATTAACAAACAATTCTGAAATAAACTGAGTACATCATATTACAAAATGGTATAAAGAGGTGTGTTAAAAAACAAACTACAAACTTTTTTTCCTTGAAGTTTTCTCGGACACCCGCGCACGGTAACAAAACACTGGAGAAAAAAACACTATCTGACTGTTGAAGTGATACATAGAATTTGTACTTTTGTCTGGATGTGCTGTAATTGTGTGTATGTGTCTTTGTTCTTGTGTGTGCGTGTGTATATACGTGTCTCTGTACGTGTGTATGTCTGTATGTGTGTATTTGTCTCTGTTCATGTCTCTCCAACAAGAAGAGGACAATGGCATGAAAATAAGCCACTAGAAAAACCAACTTGGTTTCAATATTTTTATTTTATCACCCACAAATTGTGTGGGGATAAAATTTGAGTAATATCCACAACATATTCAACAAAACAGTTTAGTACTGTACTTGTGAGTGTGAGCGTGATTGAGTGCATCTTTATAATACATATAGTGAATGCCCACCAATCATATGGGATTATAGTAATGATTGCAAAACATGTTCCAAAACAAAACAAATTAACAAACAATTCTGAAATAAACTGAGTACATCATATTACAAAATGGTATAAAGAGGTGTGTTAAAAAACAAACTACAAACTTTTTTTCCTTGAAGTTTTCTCGGACACCCGCGCACAGTAACAAAACACTGGAGAAAAAAACACTATCTGACTGTTGAAGTGATACATAGAATTTGTACTTTTGTCTGGATGTGCTGTAATTGTGCGTATGTGTCTTTGTTCTTGTGTGTGCGTGTGTATATACGTGTCTCTGTACGTGTGTGTATGTCTGTATGTGTGTATTTGTCTCTGTTCATGTCTCTCCAACAAGAAGAGGACAATGGCATGAAAATAAGCCACTAGAAAAACCAACTTGGTTTCAATATTTTTATTTTATCACCCACAAATTGTGTGGGGATAAAATTTGAGTAATATCCACAACATATTCAACAAAACAGTTTAGTACTGTACTTGTGAGTGTGAGCGTGATTGAGTGCATCTTTATAATACATATAGTGAATGCCCACCAATCATATGGGATTATAGTAATGATTGCAAAACATGTTCCAAAACAAAACAAATTAACAAACAATTCTGAAATAAACTGAGTACATCATATTACAAAATGGTATAAAGAGGTGTGTTAAAAAACAAACTACAAACTTTTTTTCCTTGAAGTTTTCTCGGACACCCGCGCACGGTAACAAAACACTGGAGAAAAAAACACTATCTGACTGTTGAAGTGATACATAGAATTTGTACTTTTGTCTGGATGTGCTGTAATTGTGTGTATGTGTCTTTGTTCTTGTGTGTGCGTGTGTATATACGTGTCTCTGTACGTGTGTGTATGTCTGTATGTGTGTATTTGTCTCTGTTCATGTCTCTCCAACAAGAAGAGGACGATGGCATGAAAATAAGCCACTAGAAAAACCAACTTGGTTTCAATATTTTTATTTTATCACCCAAAAATTGTGTGGGGATAAAATTTGAGTAATATCCACAACATATTCAACAAAACAGTTTAGTACTGTACTTGTGAGTGTGAGCGTGATTGAGTGCATCTTTATAATACATATAGTGAATGCCCACCAATCATATGGGATTATAGTAATGATTGCAAAACATGTTCCAAAACAAAACAAATTAACAAACAATTCTGAAATAAACTGAGTACATCATATTACAAAATGGTATAAAGAGGTGTGTTAAAAAACAAACTACAAACTTTTTTTCCTTGAAGTTTTCTCGGACACCCGCGCACGGTAACAAAACACTGGAGAAAAAAACACTATCTGACTGTTGAAGTGATACATAGAATTTGTACTTTTGTCTGGATGTGCTGTAATTGTGTGTATGTGTCTTTGTTCTTGTGTGTGCGTGTGTATATACGTGTCTCTGTACGTGTGTGTATGTCTGTATGTGTGTATTTGTCTCTGTTCATGTCTCTCCAACAAGAAGAGGACGATGGCATGAAAATAAGCCACTAGAAAAACCAACTTGGTTTCAATATTTTTATTTTATCACCCAAAAATTGTGTGGGGATAAAATTTGAGTAATATACACAACATATTCAACAAAACAGTTTAGTACTGTACTTGTTCCTGTGAGTGTGAGCGTGATTGAGTGCATCTTTATAATACATATAGTGAATGCCCACCAATCATATGGGATTATAGTAATGATTGCAAAACATGTTCCAAAACAAAACAAATTAACAAACAATTCTGAAATAAACTGAGTACATCATATTACAAAATGGTATAAAGAGGTGTGTTAAAAAACAAACTACAAACTTTTTTCCTTGAAGTTTTCTCGGACACCCGCGCACGGTAACAAAACACTGGAGAAAAAAACACTATCTGACTGTTGAAGTGATACATAGAATTTGTACTTTTGTCTGGATGTGCTGTAATTGTGTGTATGTGTCTTTGTTCTTGTGTGTGCGTGTGTATATACGTGTCTCTGTACGTGTGTGTATGTCTGTATGTGTGTATTTGTCTCTGTTCATGTCTCTCCAACAAGAAGAGGACAATGGCATGAAAATAAGCCACTAGAAAAACCAACTTGGTTTCAATATTTTTATTTTATCACCCACAAATTGTGTGGGGATAAAATTTGAGTAATATCCACAACATATTCAACAAAACAGTTTAGTACTGTACTTGTGAGTGTGAGCGTGATTGAGTGCATCTTTATAATACATATAGTGAATGCCCACCAATCATATGGGATTATAGTAATGATTGCAAAACATGTTCCAAAACAAAACAAATTAACAAACAATTCTGAAATAAACTGAGTACATCATATTACAAAATGGTATAAAGAGGTGTGTTAAAAAACAAACTACAAACTTTTTTTCCTTGAAGTTTTCTCGGACACCCGCGCACAGTAACAAAACACTGGAGAAAAAAACACTATCTGACTGTTGAAGTGATACATAGAATTTGTACTTTTGTCTGGATGTGCTGTAATTGTGTGTATGTGTCTTTGTTCTTGAGTGTGCGTGTGTATATACGTGTCTCTGTACGTGTGTGTATGTCTGTATGTGTGTATTTGTCTCTGTTCATGTCTCTCCAACAAGAAGAGGACAATGGCATGAAAATAAGCCACTAGAAAAACCAACTTGGTTTCAATATTTTTATTTTATCACCCACAAATTGTGTGGGGATAAAATTTGAGTAATATCCACAACATATTCAACAAAACAGTTTAGTACTGTACTTGTTCCTGTGAGTGTGAGCATGATTGAGTGCATCTTTATAATACATATAGTGAATGCCCACCAATCATATGGGATTATAGTAATGATTGCAAAACATAGAATATGGGACAACTATGTCATTCACTGTCCAAGGATTTATCCCGCACATCTTAGTCCCTTTCGAAAGAACAACATAGCACAAAACACTCTTGCTTCGTATAGGACTCCCAGGAAAAACCAATCCAGTTGTGCATTAAATAATGTGAATGTCCTCCACATCATTTGAATTTTCACTCCGGTTTCGTAAACTGGCCAGTCGTCTTCCATATTTGTGGCTATGGACTTTTCTATAGAACATCACAGAAAATGCAATGAATACTATCCCCGCGGGGACAACAACGTATGCGGCCATTGAGGCAGAATAGTGATAAAATTTCATTGAAGCAATAACTGCAATCTCGGAGAGAAACAAGAACATGCCAAATACGGTGCTCATTAACCAAGCTACTTTGATGAATGGCCTCATTTCAAGAAGGAGGAGTTTGTCGTCTACATATGGAAGTATGGTCACACTGATCATGAGTGCTAATATGTAGAAAACAACTAAAATGGTGTTTAGAAAGATGAACGCGTCCAGCAACTGACGTGGCACCATGTCCTTTTTCTTCTCGTCACCAGCTGATGGGTTGTCAATATCCATTTCGACTAATGCAACCTGCAGATTACAACAACAAAAGAGCACAACTGAATGGCAAAAATATGATAAAATTGAAACACAGGGGGGAAATAAACAAAAAAAAAATAAGAAAACATCCACATACAAAAGTATAATAAAATAAAAATAAGTATACGACACAGGAAATGACTTCAATTTTTACAAATCTTTATCAGGAACGGAACAACACAAACAGATCTAAAGAAAAACATGAAATCATAAAATTTAATAATATTAAAACACAACTCCATCATTGTTACACAAAAGTTTGAGTTCAGTTCAGTTGTGAAAGGTGCCAAATAAAATATGTTGCTAAAGATGTGCAAACAGTTGTTTTTTTTTTTCCCCGCGTTTCCATCCTGTTTCAGGATATTGCGGTCAACACCAGCATCTTTCAGCTGTATGTTGATTCCTAGGCTAGATTACGCTCATCAGCACGCCACGACTTTCTGAGCGACCGGCTCCATACTCTCATAAGTTACTTTTGCGATTCGAACCACTGCTAATTCTCGTCGCGTCACGTGACGAGAGTATTCGAGGTTAGCGGAGAAAGCTGCTAACCTCTCGGCCATGGAGCCGGTACTTTTTCAGATGTTTAACAAAATATTATTTACAATTCATCATACATAACCAAGCAAACACACACGAATTTAGCTTGGTTACATAACCAACACAACACTCGGGACATTGAAGAGTCAAGTGCAACACACAGTTAGATATAGTTATATAGAGGGAAGTTTGAAGAAGGAATGCAAAGGCAAGGTTGAGAAGTTCAGGTGTCAAGAGTTAGATTCAGAAGTTACCAGGTCAAGTCTCAGCACTGGGCTGAGATTTTTTGCAAAGGATTATTGGCAGCTGATGACACCACACACCCCACTGATCTCTTTCGTAGTGAGACTGGATACCTAACCTTTTTGGGTAAGGGTTAAAAACAGGAGATTCCTCGTGCAAATTGAACACATTAAAAATCCCACATTTGGAAATTGGAAAGAATGGTTTGAATGACCAAAATACCCGAAGAAGATCAAAAGGTTCAGCCTACAGTACAGGAGTGTGTGTATCAGGTAACTTATCATTAAAAATTGTTCCCAGTTGTTCTTTCAGCAAATATGTTAACATCATAAGTTAAAACAACACTTGGTTTGATTTATGATCACTGTGACAGTATTAATGTCTTCACAAGTGATCCAGCCTCCACATACAGTTGACACCTGAAGCATCTCATCACAGTACATGAACTATGTAGCAACAGCAAGCATGCACTACATTCAAGGAACAGAAAGATCCTGAGAACACTCCAGAATCAATTTCTTTTAAGAGAAGAAATTGAAAATATCACAAAATTTTAATATCTTGGCCCCATAGTAATGCCGACTGTTCAAAAGACGTCAGGACGCAGGCTGGTTACAGAAATCAAGATGTAACAAGATGATTTAGCACAGCACACACAAGTGTGAGGTATGTCATTGTCAACAGACTAAATGATAAGGACAGTCCATACTTTACAACAGTAATGTTTGAAGCTACCAGAATCTGTGTGCCCCTGGGGTCACATTTATGACATCAGATGACCTCCAGGTTCTGTTTTTAAGTACTTAACTGGTCTTTGTATTTTATATTTTACACATTTTTACTAGTATTTCATTCATTCAGTAGCATATCCTTTGCAGAACCTCGTTCCCATAACACCTTCCGGAACACCTCTTGATCATAAGCAAGATGTCCCGAATCCGATACACCCACCTGGAGATCATCCACCACATCCTGCACCCATCTTCTCTTCGGTCTTTCTCTTCCTCTATTCCCAGGTATATACCCCTCCATTATTGTTCTCTCCAAACTTTCGTGATGTTTCAAGTGACCAAAATATTTCAATATTCTTTGTTTTATCGTCTTTAATAGCCAACCTTCTTCAATATTTAGCTCTTTTAGTATGGATGCATTTGTTCTTTTCTTTACCCAAGATAATTTTAGAACCCGTCTATAACATTTATATTCAAAGGCATTTATGCACTGTTCAGCTTGTTTAGTATGTATCCAGGTCTCACAGGTGTATGTTGCAATGGTAAAGATGCATGCTCCTAAAAATCTAATTTTTGTAGTTCTGTGTGTCCCACTCCATAATTTATTCAGTTGTTTCAGTCTTTGAAGAGCAATTGATAGTCGTCGCTTAATTTCTTTCATTGTCTCACTGTTGTTGGTAATCAATGACCCAAGAAATCCTGCTTAGAAATTAACAAACATTTAGATGTGGCAGCATAATTTTATCATGAGATTTCTTAAACATAAGAAATTTGGTTACAAAACCTGACTTTGGAATGGAAGTGAGTTGAAGGAGAAAATTTAGCTAGAAATGAATCAAGCATTTATACAACTTGTACTGTTTATACCTGCAGTTTCCCTCTATACAGATCTTGTCCTTTTACTGCTCAATGAAGTATATTCCCCCCCCCCCCCACCCCCCAGACATCTCTCACTTTTATATCAAAATTAGCTCTCTGATATTATGTGCACCCAGTAAGGTTAACTCGGTCAACAAATGCCTGAAGAAGTCAGATGTCTTGGCCAAAAGGTGCAAATATCGCAGATCTGCTGTAAACAGGCACAACGCAATTATGTCCAAAACAAAAAAAAATATTTGAAACGGGAGTCATGGCTCAGAGATTATGCTGTCTGTCTCAGGATCAGAAGGTACAGGGATTGATACCAGCATAGGGCTGGCTTCCCCCCCCCCCCCAAGAACCATTAGTACCTTACTGATATCACATGTGCCCCAGGTCTCTTGAGTAGTGAGATATAATACCTAACCCTCTCATATAAGGGTGAAAAACAGGAGGTTCCAGTGCAGGATTTACGTATAAGCTAAACAAGCTATAGCTTAGGGCCCCCATGAAAGTGGGGGCCCCAAAAAATATTGTCCGAGTGAGCAATTGTCATATATGTATACTTAAATATACTGCAGTATTATTAGCGATTTCATTGCTAACGGAGGAGTGAGTGCAGTATACGAAAATAACCCTGTCGTGTTTCATATTGGAAAAATACAAAACTGTTTTTATGAAAATCGCGAATGACAACTTTAACGAGGGGTCAAAAGGTTATTCTTCAGTCCTGCATGCTTGAAAGCTATTGCAAGTGAATTGTTTGAAGAATATTTTCCACTGTTTGACAAAGGTAAAGAAGTTTATAGTTTGGCTTGTTTATTGTCAAAGGTGGGCTTTGCAGTGAAGAATTCGCTACTGGGAATGATTGAAATTCCAGCAGGAGGAAATGAAAGACTATTATCCCTGCGCTTGGCAACCTCTTGTGGTTTTGCCTCCATTATTACTGCATATGCACCGACACTCGATTCCTCTGATGATGTGAAGGATTCATTCTATGAGGAGTTAGACTCCGTGATCAAGGCAGTTCAGAAATCTGACTACATTTATATGCTCGGTGATTTCAATGCTTGTGTGGGCAAGGACTCGAGTTCATGGCCAGTGTGCCTTGGAAAATACAACATCGGTCGCATGAATGAAAATGGGCAAAGGCTGCTGGAGCATTGCACCAGTAATGACCTATGTATTACAAACTCCTTTTTTAAAACAAAAGAGATGCATAAGGTCACATGGAAACATCCAAGATCCGGCCATTGGCACCAGCTGGACTTCATCATCACACGAAGACAACATCTGAACCATATATCACTGACTCGAAGTTACCACAGTGCTGACTGTGATACGGATCATTCTTTAGTTGGTGCAAGGGTTAGACTGAGACCAAAGAGAATCTACACAGCTAAACACAAATCTAGTCCTAGGATTAATATTATTAACACTCACGATCCTGAAAAGTGCTTTCAGTTTCAACAGCAACTTGAAGACGCTTTCACTGATACACCAGAAAATTGTACAGTAAATGAAAAGTGGGGTCAAATTAAGGAAACTCTTTATAAAACTGCCGTAGGGGTTTACGGCACTGTGGATCATAAGAGGCAGGACTGGTTTGCGGCAAATAGCGAGACTCTGCAGCCCTTGATTGATAAGAAGAAGAAAGCTCTCTTAAGAAACAAGGAAAGACCAACGCGTAACACTGAGTGAGCTAAGGCAAGCTATGAAGGATGTGCAAAAGGCTGCCAGGCAGTGTGCAAATGATTATTGGATCAAGTTATGTGAGTCCATTCAAATTGCAAGTTATAAGGGAAACATAAGAAGCATGTACGAAGGAATAAAGAAAGCCTGTGGTCCAGTGATCAAAAGAAGTGCACCATTGAAAACCTTGACTGGAGAAATCATCACTGATAAGAAACAGCAGATGGACAGATACCTCACAAAGGCATTTGACCTCGTGAGCAGAAGCGGCCTTTTTAAGGTCCTTGAAAAGGTTGGATGTCCACCCACCCTTCTTAGTCTCGTGAAATCATTCCACGAAAACATGCAGGGGACCATTTTATTTGACGGCTCAACATCCCAGTCATTCAGCATCAGCAGCGGAGTAAAGCAGGGATGTGTGCTTGCTCCTACACTCTTTGGTATCTTCTTTGCTGTTCTCTTAAGGCAAGCATTTGGGACTGCCACTGAAGGCATATACCTCCACACAAGATCTGATGGCAAACTTTTTAACCCATCAAGACTCAAGGCAAAGACCAAAATAAGACCAAGATGCGTAAGAGAACTACTTTTTGCAGATGATGCAGCACTGACTACTCATACAGCAGAAGATCTCCAAAGGCTCATAGATCGTTTTGCAGCTGCCTGCAAAGACTTTGGGCTCACCATTAGCCTAAATAAAACACAGGTGATGGAACAAGATACTGATGCGCCTCCGTCAATCAAAATCTCTAATTATGAATTGAAAGTCCTTCACGATTTTGTGTATCTGGGATCGACAATATCAGATAATCTTTCATTAGAGACAGAAATCGACAGACGCATTGGAAAGGCAGCCACAACATTTTCCAGGCTAGCTAAAAGAGTTTGGGAGAATAATAGACTAACAGAGCGTACAAAAGCTCAAGTATATAAAGCTTGTGTTGTTAGCACACTACTCTACGGGTCTGAATCCTGGACCCTGTACTCAAGACAGGAAAGGAAGTTGAATTCCTTCCACATAAGATGTCTGAGACGTATCCTGGGCATAACATGGAAAGACCACATAACAAACAAACAGGTGCTTGAAAGAGCAGATATTACCACAGTGCACACCCTCCTCAAGCAGAGACGCCTCCGGTGGTTGGGCCACGTATATCGAATGGAGGACGAACGTATTCCCAAAGATCTCCTTTACGGAGAACTAGCCACAGGAAAGAGGCCAACTGGAAGACCCCAAATGTGATATAGGGATGTGTGTAAACAAGATATGAAAACCATTGGAATAGATCCAGACACGTGGGAGAGAGTTGCAACAGACAGATGCTCCTGGAGAAGAGATGTACGAAACGGACTGGTGCTCTTTGAGCGCAATCAGATCCAAAAAACTGAGGAGAGACGGCACAGGCTCAAAGAGCAGTCACTTACTGCGGGACTTGCCTCGTCTCACAGATGCGGAAACTGTGACAGAGATTGTCATTCTCGAATTGGACTATACAGTCACCAGCGGTGCTGCCAGGCACCTCCCAAGCGGCACAACTCTATAGTCCTTCAGGACTGAAAGAGGCCTACTACTACTACTACTGTGAACGGACATTTACAGCGCAAATTGGCCTTATCAGTCACATGCACTACCGCCATAGGTAAAAGTTATGCCTTTTTAAAGCACAAAATATCGTCTGTCAAGACAGCAAGGTGCCAATATATATGTCAAAGGTAAGCTAATTTAACCTGCATTTTTGAACTGCGCACTGCGCATACAATTTTACATATAAATGTTGAATTTCAACAATATTCGTTATGCAGAAGACATAGAATAAAAATTTTTGTGAGCACGGTCATGGTGTGTACTCTTATTAAATTCATAATGTCGGAATCGCGGCATATTGGATTGGTGTCTGCTTTTTTAAATAAACAAGAAGATTTACAATCATCAAGTTAAACAAAATATCAATATACGTTTAAATACTATTACATATTTATTTTGTTGCTTTATATTTATTGTATTTATTGTTCATCTTGCTACCTGACTTAAAATTTATGAAAGTCAAGTCAGTTTTCAAACTTGTCCATCGTCCATTGCTGAAATTAAATTGACTGGTTCACAGTTTTATTTGTATTGATAAATGTCTTATCATCATCATCATCATCATCATCATCATCTTCCACTTCTGCCGTCAAGCGTCGTGGGGAGGAATAATTTGCGTTCCAGCGCCCGGTGGACGGCACTGGATAGTGTCATTCCGTGAGGTTGTACAATGTCTCTGATGTCGTCAATCCATTTTCTTCTTGGACGTCCTCGTGGTCTCGTCGCAGATGATCTTTGATGTAAGGCCAGTGATGGTAGTTGCTGATGTTGCATTCTAGTGACATGGCCAAACCACTTGATCTTCTGTCTGTCAATAAATGTGGCACAAGGTGTTGATCCCACAGTCTGTCTGATAGTAGCATTTCTTACTCGGTCTCGGATTGTTAAGTTGGCAGCTCTCCTCAGGCATCTCATTTCACAGGTGTTGATTTTGCGAAGGTGTAATTTGGATAAAGTCCAGGTTTGAGATTGGTAGCATAGGGTTGGTGTGAATATGCTGTTTATTATCTGTCGTTTTGCGGACATGGGTATGTTCGGATGTTTCAGTAAGGGTGATAGTTGATATGTAAGTGCACTAGCTTTTTGACATCTGATTTCAATTTCTCTGTCCAATCTGCCATCTTCTGTGATCATACTTCCAAGGTATTTGAATTCTTTAACTTGTTTCAGAGGTGTGTTATTTATCTGTATATTTAGTGGGCCTGGCGATCTGCTAACTTGCATTACTTCGGTTTTGGCTGTGTTTATACTCATATTGTATCTGCTGCAGGTTGAACTCAGATTAGTAATATGATTTTGTAGTCTGCCCTCGTCGCTGTAAAACAGGCACTGATCATCTGCAAATAGAAGTTCATTTATTCCCTGTGGGGCAGTTGTTTCATCTGGAGTAAAGAGTTCTAAATTTTCTGAATCTGGTCTGTCGAGACTTGCTTCTTTGGAGATTCTGTCCATGTAGATATTGAATAGCAGGGGAGAGAGCACACATCCCTGCCTCACTCCTGTATTGACTGTGAACATATCTGATATACCTTCCTGTGTTCTTACTGCACTTTGGCTTGAGTAGTACATGGCTATGATGTTTTCTAGCAGTTGCCCTTCTATCCCATAGTCTTCAAGGATGGTCCATAATTTGTATCTGTCTACTCTATCAAAAGCCTTTTCCTGATCTACAAACACAATATTCTGCTGGTCACTATATTCAATAGTTTTTTCACAAATTTGTCTAAGTGTAAATAATGCATCAGTGCAACTTTTACCTTTCCGAAAACCGAATTGTGCTTTGCTTAACTGTTGTTCAACTATTGGTCTAGCTCTTTTGTTCCAAAAGTTTTGCATACATTTTCCCTATATGGCTTAGGAGTGATATACCTCTGTATGTTTCGCACTCTCTCATATTGCCTTTCTTTTTCCATATTGGTACTATTATTGCCTGTTGCCAATCATCTGGGACTTTTCTTTCTTCCCATGCTATATTAAAAAGTCTTGTTAGCCATTTAACTCCTGTTTCCCCACAGGCCTGAATAGCTTCTGTGGTTATTCCATCTGGACCTGGTGATTTGTTCTTAGGACTTTTCTGTATAACTGCTTTGACTTCTGCAGGTATGAAATTTGGTTCTTGCTGTCCCTGGCGTTTAGGCACAAAAGTGAGGTTTCCTATGTTATCTGTGGGGTTAAGTAGTTCTTGAAAGTATTCTGCCCACCTTGCTATCTTATCAAGAGAATTATATTTTATTGTGCATTTATGAATGCTGTGTCCATTTTTGCACACAACTAGTGGTTCTAGCAAGATTCGTTATGCAGAGGTGTGGGGGAAAAAATATTTTGTGAGACCACCTGGTTAACATCTTTACAATCGGGAAAATTCACAATGGTGGAATTCCAGCATATAATATCACACTAGTGTCTGTTTTTATTGAAACACTGGAGATGTAGAATCATAATATACAAAATATCAAATAATTTCCACAGGTAATTTGTGTTGTTGATTTAATAATTTTTATTCATGTGACGTGGCGGAACCATTGTTGATTTGTCTGCCCACAGTTTGCAAGATGTCAACCAGAAGTTATAAAAGTGGCACTCTCACGAAGTTTATACTTCACTTCGACACCGCAAGCTACAAAAGGAACATGATGAGATGAGATATATAAATATATATAATTATTATTAATATTTCATAATAAAATGAATACTTACTAAGGCAAAACCGACCAACAGGCTAGCTGTTCTGCTAATGACGTGAAGTTTAATCTTAATTCTGTCCACTTCTAGCTCGTTTGAAGACGACATGGTGATCTCTGTGCGTGACATAGTTGAGACGAGGTACACAAGATACCTTGAACCAAGACTGAACATAAATGTTAAACTGGAAACCGGGCCTGCGCCTGCGCAGAACGTGACAATAACAAACTGATTTACTTGGTTGTTTCGAGATTTGCTCTGAGACAGAGCACAACTCACTACCGGCAACGCCAATTGTATTCCTGTACGAACCTCGGGCCCTGTCCACGTCAAACTGAAAGCACAAGGCCGTTTCGCCCTCGTTTGAGCTCGTAAGAAGTGCATATCCCTGACAGGACTCGGGATCGAACTCCTGTCACTGGCGGATGTGCAACCACGCGACTCACACTGGGCGCGACCAATTATCATACTAGAATATCACAATGAATGAATCACTTCCCCCCCCCCCTCCCCCGCCCCACAAAAAAAAAACAACAACCGAGAAGTAGATTGTGAGTTTTACTAAAACACGACTACAAGAGACAGGTTGGACCTTGCGGCCAGAGCCTTTGTCAGCACAGGACAAACAAACACAGACCGACACAAAACTATAAGAAACACATGGCAATATTAAATTAATTAAAAGTTCTGTATCCTTTCTACGAGAGACTGGCACTCGTTGACTGAATTAATAGACAGGATGTATTGTACAAGGGGAATATCACAACGTCTCCCACTGTAGGCTACAGCTCAAAATTTGCCCGATCACCGCGACTGACATCCGTCAATCGATGTGGCCCCGAATGATCAGGTCTTCTCAATATAAAGATTGAACACAGCCCACTACTGGCAACGCTCATCGTATTCTGGTACGAACATTAAGCCTTGTCAACTCAGATTGGAAGCACCAGACTCGAGTTTCTCTCTCATTTGAGCTCGTCAGTAGTGCATATCCCTGACTGGACCCGGGATCGAATCACCACTGACCCATACTCTTCTTTTTCTAGAATCGTCAATTAGTCTTCGCAATGAAACCCCCAATCACTCCTTCTGTTTCTCAGAAAGAAGAAGAAGAAGAAGAAGAAGAAGAAGAAGAAGAAGAAGAAGAAGAAGAAGAAGAAGAAGAAGAAGAAGAAGAAGAAGAAGAAGAAGGAGGAGGAGGAGGCGGGGGAAGAAGAAGAAGAAGAAGAAGAAGAAGAAGAAGAAGAAGAAGAAGAAGAAGAAGAAGAAGAAGAAGAAGAAGAAGGAGGATCGGTTAACCAAAAGTCTTGTGTTCTTGTAAACGATTTAATTTATGGCGGCTCCCCGTTTCACTCCTATCTCTTTCACTATGGGTGAGGAAGCAGATTCGCAAGCGTTCTGAAGTCATCTGTCTGGCCTGCATCTCTTATGCATTTATGATGTCAGGCCCATACATTAGCCTTGCCGTGTCGATCACCAACCGATCAACTTGCTCGTTGCCTTTTTGACAACATCACAATTAGATAAGCTAACTTGCATCCGGCCGGTCTCTCTGGCCGAGGAGTTACAACACTCTCGTAGTCTCGTAGCGGGCGATAACTTATGAGGCCAGTCTGGACCTTCTTGTGCATGTTCATTAAGTTGGAAATAAAAGGAAATAACAAGAAACAAGTAGCTATCTTTATATTAGCCTAAACATCCGTCATCATCATTTGTCTTCCCAGCTGGCGCAGCGTTCTATCTTTCACACATCTCGGTCTTTGGTGATCTGGATTATCTCTGCTGATGGTATTCCTCCATTCCACCTTCTCAGCCCATCCAGCATCAGTTCCCTTGATCTGTCTCTGTCTCTTTTGTCAATGATCTTTCCAGTTGTCACAATATTCTCCAATGCCTCATTTCTCATCGCATGACCAGAGAATGAGGTTTGTCTCTTTCTTATAGTTGTATTATAAAGTTACAGTTTCATTAGCCTCTTCCGGGAAATCAGTGTTAATAATATTAGTCTCGGGAACCACATCTCCGTTGCACATAAGTTATTTCTCATTTGTGACCTAAACACTTGTGCAAATTGAAAATTGACAAAGAAATACAAGATAATTTTAACATAGAAGTAAAGAACAAATTTGATATATTGTCTGATCTAGAGATCCTATTTCAAGATGTAGATGATCAATGGGAAATGCTGAAGAATTCAATCAGTTGTGCAGCAGAAAAAACTATTCCAAAAGTAAAGAAAGTGGGCCGTAAGACATGGATGACTGAAGAAATGTTACAACTAATGGAAACAAGAAGACAGAACAAAAATAATCCTGCCAAATGTGAAGAAATTCACAGAAAAGTCAGAACCTTATGTAAGGAGGCAAAAGAAACATGGCTTGAGAAAAATTGCAGAGAAATTGAAAAACAACTTCTTCTTCTTCTTCAGCGTTCCGAGCCATTGAGGTTCTTTGCTGCAAATACAATCTGTCTCCATTCGTCTCTCTGGTGGACCTTCTCTTGCCAGTCGTTGATTCCAAGTGCTTGTAGGTCTGTATGTATATTATCTCTCCACCGCCTTCTTGGTCTACCTCGGGGTCTACGGTCATTTATTTCCTGAGTGTAAGCGAGTTTTGTTTCCCTATTGTCTTCCATTCTTTCTATATGCCCCAGCCATTGTAGTCTATTAGCCTTCATGATACCAGTGATTAGCAGGGACTTAAACAAATCATAAATGTCTTTGTTACTTCTTCTTTTCCACTCTCCACTTTGTGTATCCCTAATGGGTAAAAAGATGCGTCTTAAAATTTTGTTCTCAAAGATTTGTAACAAGGCTTCGTCTCCTTTCGTTGTACTCCAGGTTTCAGAGCCATACAGCACAACTGGTCTGATAAGTGTTTTGTATATTGTGATTTTGGTGTTACGAGATAGCGCCTTTGATTTTAGTAGATGTTGTAGTGCATAGTATATCTTATTTCCAGAGTTGATTCTAGCTTGTATTTCTTCCCTTATGATGTTGGAGCAGTTGAAGATTGTACCCAGGTATTTGTATGTTTCCGTTCTTTTAATGGTCATATTATCTATTTGTATGTGGCCAGAGTTTTTAGCCATTCCGTCTCTTGAAATTACCATATATTCTGTCTTATCTTGGTTGATAACCAGCCCCATCTGTTGGGCTTTTTCCTTTAAGTGAGTCAATATTTCTAATGTCTTTTGTTCACTTTGCCCTATAATATCTATATCATCTGCATAACCAAGCAGCTTGGATGTTCCTCCAATATCACATTCCTCCTTTACCTTCCTTACAACTTTCTCTAGAGCCAGATTGAAGAGTAGCGGCGATAGTGCATCACCCTGTTTCAAGCCAGATGTTATTTGGAAGGGGTCTGATTTCCTGCCTTTATATGTTACTATATTATAAGTATCTTCCATGCATAGTTTGGTCATGTTAATTAACTTCCTTGGTATTCCAAATTCCTGCATAACATTCCATAGACTATTCCTATGGACACTTTCATAAGCCTTTTTAAAATCCACAAAAATGTTATGGAGATCTCTTTTATATTCCCAATGTTTCTCGGCTATTTGTCGTAAGATAAATATCTGATCTATTGTTGATCTGTTTTGTCTAAAACCCGCCTGGTTAATAAACCAGTCTGCTTAATACAATATATGATACTGGAAATATTGAAAAACAACACAACAGTAAAAATACGAAACTAATGCACAAAAGAATTCAGGAGCTTACTAATCAAAGAACACGTACATCAGCAGGCTGCCTAAAGACAAAAGATGGAAGAGTCATAATAGAAAAAGATCAGATCTTACATGAATGGTCAGATTACGTGAAAAACCTTTATGACGATAACAGAGACGAACAGTATGATGTCCAAAATAATAAAGAAGGACCAGCAATTTTGAAGATGGAGGTTCAGAATGCGCTTAACCATATTAAATATGGCAAGACCCCCGGTTCAGACAGCGTCACAACAGAAATGATTAATGCTTTAGAAGAATATGGAATAGATAAAGTTACCAGTCTGCTTAATACAATATATGATACTGGAAATATACCCCAGGAGTTATGTAATTCTGCATTTATTGCAATCCCAAAGAAATCAGGAGCCTTGGAATGTGATCAACATCGAACAATTAGTATAATGAGTCACATCATGAAGATTTTGCTAAGAATTATCATGCAAAGAGTTAGGAGGAAAATACAACCTGAAATAGGAGAAGAACAATGTGGGTTTGTGGAAGGCAAGGGTACAGTAAATGCTGTGTATATACTGAGAAACATAATCGAACGTTCTATAGAAGTAAACAAAGATCTACACCTTTGCTTTATTGACTACACAAAGGCTTTTGATAAAGTGAGACATGTCAACATGATAAGGATGCTTGAAGATCAAATTGATGGAAAAGATCTTAGACTTGTAAAAACCATATATTGGAAACAACAAGCTGCCATAAGAGTTGATAATGAAGTAAGCCAATATCAGCCTATTAAAAGGGGTGTGAGACAGGGATGTGTAATGTCTCCAGATCTGTTTTTCCTGTACAGTGAAAGTATTTTCAGAAATATTGAAGATATGGAAGGAATCAACATTGGGGGACGATGCATCAATAACATTAGATATGCAGATGATACAGTCTTGATTGCAGACAATGAACAGGACCTGCAAAATTTAGTAGATGCGATTGTTACACACAGTGAACAACTAGGGTTAGAATTAAATTGTAAAAAGACACAGATTATGGTCGTCACTAGGAAGGACGAAATACCACAATGTAATATACAAGTAAATGGGAATATTCTTCAACAAGTGAGCAGGTACAATTATCTCGGAACAGTAATAACATCTGATGGGAGATGCCTTGAAGAGATTAGAATAAGAATCACTATGGCAAAAGTAGCCTTTAGCAAGATAAAAAACATATTGACCAATAAAAAGATGTCAATTGAAACGAGAAAAAGAGTGTTGAGATGCTACATTGAACCTGTACTTTTGTATGGATGTGAAGCGTGGACAATGAGCAGTCAGGCTGAAAAACATCTGATGGCTGTAGAGATGTGGTTTCTGAGGAAAATGCAAAGAATACCATGGACAGCCAGAAAGACCAATGAACAAGTCCTTCAAGAAACAAATGAAGATCGTAAATTGATTAGAGAAATTAGACGTAGACAGTCAAAATTTTTTGGGCATGTTATGAGAAGAAATGGATTGGAGAATTTGGTGACAACTGGTAAGATCGAGGGGAACAGACCAAGGGGAAGACCTAGAAGCAAGTACCTGGATGGCTTGGCCTTGTGGCATGGTCGAGACAGAAACACGGAGCTGATCCACGACTCTGGTGATCGAGTGAGATGGCAGAACATGACCGCCCACGCTTACTGGCATGGCACATGATGGATGATGGATGTTGATGTCTTGGCAAGTTTACGTTCAGTATTGTGCCACTGCTTTCTGAACTACCGGCTCCCATACCAAATCGTTAAAACACAGCGCAACGCAGTCTGCTGCCAAATCGGTCGCAGCTGTGTTTCGAACGCGGGTAAGCGGGCTTACAAATCGCATCAGTAAACCCTTTGCCACGAAGACCGGAGACCGGCTTGTAATTTACGCCCCCCATAGGACAGGAAGTCAACATTTCAGTCTAACTGACCAGGGTGGAGGTTGAACCCGCTACCTCGGCATTACCACACCGGAAGTTTGAGAGCAAGCGCTCTTATCCATACGACCATGCTGATTCCCTAAGGTTTTATTATTATTATTATTATTTTTGCCGGTCTCTCTGGTCGACGGGTTAGCAGCTATCTCCGTAACCCCGAATACTCTCGTGGTTGACGTAAGCGCACGAGAATTAGAAGTGGTTTGAGCCGCACCAGTGACTTATGAGAGTGTGGAGCCGGTCGCTCGGAAAGTCATGGCGTGCTGATGTGGTTTGGTATTTACTGTCTGGGACAGAAGAAGTTCAACTTATTACTAGGGATGGGGTGAGTATTACTGTTATAGCAACTGTTTGTGAGTGAAGGGTTTAAATTTATAACCAGGTTAGAGCATGTGTTAAATATCAACTGTTTGGAAGGGAAGAGGTATGGCTCTAACACATGGTATTGTTGTAACACATGGTATGGCTCTAACACATGGTATTGTTGTAACACATGGTATGGCTGTAACACATGGTATGGTTGTAACACATGGTATGGTTGTAACACATGGTATGGCTCTAAAACATGGTATGGCTGTAATACATGGTATGGTTGTAACACATGGTATTGTAACACATGGTATTGTTGTAACACATGGTATTGTTGTAACACATGGTATTGTTGTAACACATGGTATGGTTGTAACACATGGTATGGTTGTAACACATGGTATGATCATAACACATGGTATGATCATAACACATGGTATGGTTGTAACACATGGTATGGTTGTAACACATGGTATGGTTGTAACACATGGTATGGTTGTAATACATGGTATGATTGTAACACATGGTATGGTTGTAATACATGGTATGGTTGTAACACATGGTATGGTTGTAATGCATAGTATTGTTGTAACACATGGTAAGACTGTAATATATATTATTGTTATAACACATGGTATGGTTGTAACACATGGTATGGTTGTAACACATGGTATGGCTCTAACACATGGTATTGTTGTAACACATGGTATGGTTGTAACACATGGTATGGTTGTACCACATGGTATTGTTGTAACACATGGTATGGTTGTAATACATGGTATGGTTGTAACACATGGTATTGTAACACATGGTATTGTTCTAACACATGGTATGGTTGTAACACATGGTATGGTTGTAACACATGGTATGATCATAACACATGGTATGGTTGTAACACATGGTATGATTGTAACACATGGTATGGTTGTAACACATGGTATGGTTGTAATACATGGTATGGTTGTAACACATGGTATGGTTGTAATGCATAGTATTGTTGTAACACATGGTAAGACTGTAACATATATTATTGTTATAACACATGGTATGGTTGTAACACATGGTATGGTTGTAACACATGGTATGGTTGTAACACATGGTATGATCATAACACATGGTATGATCATAACACATGGTATGATCGTAACACATGGTATGGTTGTAACACATGGTATGGTTGTAATACATGGTATGATTGTAACACATGGTATGGTTGTAATACATGGTATGGTTGTAATGCATAGTATTGTTGTAACACATGGTAAGACTGTAATATATATTATTGTTATAACACATGGTATGGTTGTAACACATGGTACGGTTGTAACACATGGTATGGCTGTAACACATGGTATGGTTGTAATACATGGTATGGTTGTAACACATGGTATGGTTGTAACACATGGTATTGTTGTAACACATGGTATGGTTGTAACACATGGTATTGTTGTAACACATGGTATTGTTGTAACACATGATATGGTTGTAATACATGGTATGTTGTAACACATGGTATGGTTGTAACACATGGTATGGTTGTAATACATGGTATGGTTGTAATACATGGTATGGTTGTAACACATGGTATGGCTCTAACACATGGTATGGCTCTAACACATGGTATGGTTGTAACACATGGTATGGTTGTAATACATGGTATGGTTGTAACACATGGTATGGTTGTAACACATGGTATGGTTGTAACACATGGTATGATCATAACACATGGTATGGTTGTAACACATGGTATGTATTGTAACACATGGTATGGTTGTAACACATGGTATGGTTGTAACACATGGTAAGACTGTAACATATATTATTGTTATAACACATGGTATGGTTGTAACACATGGTATGGCTGTAACACATGGTATGGCTCTAACACATGGTATGGCTCTAACACATGGTATGGCTCTAACACATGGTATGGCTCTAACACATGGTATTGTTGTAACACATGGTATGGTTGTAACACATGGTATGGTTGTAACACATGGTATTGTTGTAACACATGGTATTGTTGTAACACATGGTATGGTTGTAACACATGGTATGGCTCTAACACATGGTATGGCTCTAACACATGGTATGGCTGTAATACATGGTATGGTTGTAATACATGGTATGGTTGTAACACATGGTATTGTAACACATGGTATTGTTGTAACACATGGTATGGTTGTAACACATGGTATGGTTGTAACACATGGTATGGTTGTAACACATGGTATGGTTGTAACACATGGTATGGTCGTAACACATGGTATGATCATAACACATGGTATGGTTGTAACACATGGTATGGTTGTAACACATGGTATGGTTGTAACACATGGTATTGTTGTAACACATGGTATTGTTGTAACACATGGTATGGTCGTAACACATGGTATGGTCGTAACACATGGTATGGTTGTAACACATGGTATGGTTGTAACACATGGTATGGTTGTAACACATGGTATGGTTGTAACACATGGTATGGTTGTAATACATGGTATGATTGTAATACATGGTATGGCTCTAACACATGGTATGGCTGTAATACATGGTATGGTTGTAACACATGGTATTGTAACACATGGTATTGTAACACATGGTATTGTTGTAACACATGGTATTGTTGTAACACATGGTATTGTTTTAACACATGGTATGGTTGTAACACATGGTATGGTTGTAACACATGGTATGATTGTAACACATGGTATGATTGTAACACATGGTATGGCTCTAACACATGGTATGGCTCTAACACATGGTATGGCTGTAATACATGGTATGGTTGTAACACATGGTATTGTAACACATGGTATTGTTGTAACACATGGTATTGTTGTAACACATGGTATGGTTGTAACACATGGTATGGTTGTAACACATGGTATGGTTGTAACACATGGTATGGTTGTAATACATGGTATGGTTGTAACACATGGTATGATTGTAACACATGGTATGGTTGTAACACATGGTATGATTGTAACACATGGTATGGTTGTAACACATGGTATGGTTGTAATACATGGTATGGTTGTAACACATGGTATGGTTGTAATGCATAGTATTGTTGTAACACATGGTAAGACTGTAACATATATTATTGTTATAACACATGGTATGGTTGTAACACATGGTATGGTTGTAACACATGGTATGATCATAACACATGGTATGATCATAACACATGGTATGTTCGTAACACATGGTATGGTTGTAACACATGGTATGGTTGTAATACATGGTATGATTGTAACACATGGTATGGTTGTAATACATGGTATGGTTGTAATGCATAGTATTGTTGTAACACATGGTAAGACTGTAATATATATTATTGTTATAACACATGGTATGGTTGTAACACATGGTACGGTTGTAACACATGGTATGGCTGTAACACATGGTATGGTTGTAATACATGGTATGGTTGTAACACATGGTATGGTTGTAACACATGGTATTGTTGTAACACATGGTATGGTTGTAACACATGGTATTGTTGTATTACATGGTATTGTTGTAACACATGATATGGTTGTAATACA
Organism: Cepaea hortensis; assembly: GCA_963921405.1. Lineage (NCBI taxonomy): Eukaryota > Metazoa > Mollusca > Gastropoda > Stylommatophora > Helicidae > Cepaea > Cepaea hortensis. The sequence continues at coordinate 97,860 of CAWUFQ010000314.1, read as the reverse complement.
TGGTATGTTGTAACACATGGTATGGTTGTAACACATGGTATGGTTGTAACACATGGTATGGTTGTAACACATGGTATGGTTGTAATACATGGTATGGTTGTAATACATGGTATGGTTGTAACACATGGTATGGCTCTAACACATGGTATGGTTGTAACACATGGTATGATTGTAACACATGGTATGGTTGTAACACATGGTATGGTTGTAACACATGGTATGGTTGTAACACATGGTATGGTTGTAACACATGGTATGATCATAACACATGGTATGGTTGTAACACATGGTATGATTGTAACACATGGTATGGTTGTAACACATGGTATGGTTGTAATACATGGTATGGTTGTAACACATGGTATGGTTGTAATGCATAGTATTGTTGTAACACATGGTAAGACTGTAACATATATTATTGTTATAACACATGGTATGGTTGTAACACATGGTATGGTTGTAACACATGGTATGGTTGTAACACATGGTATGATCATAACACATGGTATGATCATAACACATGGTATGTTCGTAACACATGGTATGGTTGTAACACATGGTATGGTTGTAATACATGGTATGATTGTAACACATGGTATGGTTGTAATACATGGTATGGTTGTAATGCATAGTATTGTTGTAACACATGGTATGGTTGTAACACATGGTATTGTTGTAACACATGGTATGGTTGTAACACATGGTATGGTTGTAACACATGGTATGGTCGTAACACATGGTATGATCATAACACATGGTATGGTTGTAACACATGGTATGGTTGTAACACATGGTATGGTTGTAACACATGGTATTGTTGTAACACATGGTATTGTTGTAACACATGGTATTGTTGTAACACATGGTATGATCGTAACACATGGTATGGTTGTAACACATGGTATGGTTGTAACACATGGTATGGTTGTAACACATGGTATGGTTGTAATACATGGTATGGTTGTAACACATGGTATTGTTGTAACACATGGTATGATTGTAACACATGGTATGATTGTAACACATGGTATGGCTCTAACACATGGTATGGCTCTAACACATGGTATGGCTGTAATACATGGTATGGTTGTAACACATGGTATTGTAACACATGGTATTGTTGTAACACATGGTATTGTTGTAACACATGGTATGGTTGTAACACATGGTATGGTTGTAACACATGGTATGATCATAACACATGGTATGGTTGTAACACATGGTATGATTGTAACACATGGTATGGTTGTAACACATGGTATGGTTGTAACACATGGTATGGTTGTAACACATGTTATGATCATAACACATGGTATGGTTGTAACACATGGTATGATTGTAACACATGGTATGGTTGTAATGCATAGTATTGTTGTAACACATGGTAAGACTATAATATATATTATTGTTATAACACATGGTATGGTTGTAACACATGGTATGGTTGTAACACATGGTACGGTTGTAACACATGGTACGGTTGTAACACATGGTATGGCTGTAACACATGGTATGGCTCTAACACATGGTATGGTTGTAACACATGGTATGGTTGTAATACATGGTATGGTTGTAACACATGGTATGGTTGTAACACATGGTATGGTTGTAACACATGGTATGGTTGTAATACATGGTATGGTTGTAATACATGGTATGGTTGTAACACATGGTATGGCTCTAACACATGGTATGGCTCTTACACATGGTATGGTTGTAATACATGGTATGGTTGTAACACATGGTATTGTTGTAACACATGGTATGGTTGTAACACATGGTATTGTTGTAACACATGGTATGGTTGTAACACATGGTATGGTTGTAACACATGGTATGGTTGTAACACATGGTATGGTTGTAACACATGGTATGGTCGTAACACATGGTATGATCATAACACATGGTATGGTTGTAACACATAGTATGGTTGTAACACATGGTATGGTTGTAACACATGGTATGGTTGTAACACATGGTATTGTTGTAACACATGGTATTGTTGTAACACATGGTATGGTCGTAACACATGGTATGGTCGTAACACATGGTATGGTTGTAACACATGGTATGGTTGTAACACATGGTATGGTTGTAACACATGGTATGGTTGTAACACATGGTATGGTTGTAATACATGGTATGATTGTAATACATGGTATGGCTCTAACACATGGTATGGCTGTAATACATGGTATGGTTGTAACACATGGTATTGTAACACATGGTATTGTAACACATGGTATTGTTGTAACACATGGTATTGTTGTAACACATGGTATTGTTGTAACACATGGTATGGTTGTAACACATGGTATGGTTGTAACACATGGTATGATTGTAACACATGGTATGATTGTAACACATGGTATGGCTCTAACACATGGTATGGCTCTAACACATGGTATGGCTGTAATACATGGTATGGTTGTAACACATGGTATTGTAACACATGGTATTGTTGTAACACATGGTATTGTTGTAACACATGGTATGGTTGTAACACATGGTATGGTTGTAACACATGGTATGGTTGTAACACATGGTATGGTTGTAATACATGGTATGGTTGTAACACATGGTATGATTGTAACACATGGTATGGTTGTAACACATGGTATGATTGTAACACATGGTATGGTTGTAACACATGGTATGGTTGTAATACATGGTATGGTTGTAACACATGGTATGGTTGTAATGCATAGTATTGTTGTAACACATGGTAAGACTGTAACATATATTATTGTTATAACACATGGTATGGTTGTAACACATGGTATGGTTGTAACACATGGTATGATCATAACACATGGTATGATCATAACACATGGTATGATCGTAACACATGGTATGGTTGTAACACATGGTATGGTTGTAATACATGGTATGATTGTAACACATGGTATGGTTGTAATACATGGTATGGTTGTAATGCATATTATTGTTGTAACACATGGTAAGACTGTAATATATATTATTGTTATAACACATGGTATGGTTGTAACACATGGTACGGTTGTAACACATGGTATGGCTGTAACACATGGTATGGTTGTAATACATGGTATGGTTGTAACACATGGTATGGTTGTAACACATGGTATTGTTGTAACACATGGTATGGTTGTAACACATGGTATTGTTGTAACACATGGTATTGTTGTAACACATGATATGGTTGTAATACACGGTATGTTGTAACACATGGTATGGTTGTAACACATGGTATGGTTGTAACACATGGTATGGTTGTAACACATGGTATGGTTGTAATACATGGTATGGTTGTAATACATGGTATGGTTGTAACACATGGTATGGCTCTAACACATGGTATGGTTGTAACACATGGTATGATTGTAACACATGGTATGGTTGTAACACATGGTATGGTTGTAACACATGGTATGGTTGTAACACATGGTATGGTTGTAACACATGGTATGATCATAACACATGGTATGGTTGTAACACATGGTATGATTGTAACACATGGTATGGTTGTAACACATGGTATGGTTGTAATACATGGTATGGTTTTAACACATGGTATGGTTGTAATGCATAGTATTGTTGTAACACATGGTAAGACTGTAACATATATTATTGTTATAACACATGGTATGGTTGTAACACATGGTATGGTTGTAACACATGGTATGGTTGTAACACATGGTATGATCATAACACATGGTATGATCATAACACATGGTATGATTGTAACACATGGTATGGTTGTAACACATGGTATGGTTGTAATACATGGTATGATTGTAACACATGGTATGGTTGTAATACATGGTATGGTTGTAATGCATAGTATTGTTGTAACACATGGTATGGTTGTAACACATGGTATTGTTGTAACACATGGTATGGTTGTAACACATGGTATGGTTGTAACACATGGTATGGTCGTAACACATGGTATGATCATAACACATGGTATGGTTGTAACACATGGTATGGTTGTAACACATGGTATGGTTGTAACACATGGTATTGTTGTAACACATGGTATTGTTGTAACACATGGTATTGTTGTAACACATGGTATGATCGTAACACATGGTATGGTTGTAACACATGGTATGGTTGTAACACATGGTATGGTTGTAACACATGGTATGGTTGTAATACATGGTATGGTTGTAACACATGGTATTGTTGTAACACATGGTATGATTGTAACACATGGTATGATTGTAACACATGGTATGGCTCTAACACATGGTATGGCTCTAACACATGGTATGGCTGTAATACATGGTATGGTTGTAACACATGGTATTGTAACACATGGTATTGTTGTAACACATGGTATTGTTGTAACACATGGTATGGTTGTAACACATGGTATGGTTGTAACACATGGTATGATCATAACACATGGTATGGTTGTAACACATGGTATGATTGTAACACATGGTATGGTTGTAACAAATGGTATGGTTGTAACACATGGTATGGTTGTAACACATGGTATGATCATAACACATGGTATGGTTGTAACACATGGTATGATTGTAACACATGGTATGGTTGTAATGCATAGTATTGTTGTAACACATGGTAAGACTATAATATATATTATTGTTATAACACATGGTATGGTTGTAACACATGGTATGTTTGTAACACATGGTACGGTTGTAACACATGGTACGGTTGTAACACATGGTATGGCTGTAACACATGGTATGGCTCTAACACATGGTATGGTTGTAACACATGGTATGGTTGTAATACATGGTATGGTTGTAACACATGGTATGGTTGTAACACATGGTATGGTTGTAACACATGGTATGGTTGTAATACATGGTATGGTTGTAATACATGGTATGGTTGTAACACATGGTATGGCTCTAACACATGGTATGGCTCTAACACATGGTATGGTTGTAATACATGGTATGGTTGTAACACATGGTATTGTTGTAACACATGGTATGGTTTTAACACATGGTATTGTTGTAACACATGGTATGGTTGTAACACATGGTATGGTTGTAACACATGGTATGATCATAACACATGGTATGGTTGTAACACATGGTATGGTTGTAACACATGGTATGGTTGTAACACATGGTATGGTTGCAATACATGGTATGATTGTAATACATGGTATGGCTCTAACACATGGTATGGCTGTAATACATGGTATGGTTGTAATACATGGTATGGTTGTAACACATGGTATTGTAACACATGGTATTGTTGTAACACATGGTATTGTTGTAACACATGGTATTGTTGTAACACATGGTATGGTTGTAACACATGGTATGGTTGTAACACATTGTATGATTGTAACAAATGGTATGATTGTAACACATGGTATGGCTCTAACACATGGTATGGCTCTAACACATGGTATGGCTGTAATACATGGTATGGTTGTAACACATGGTATTGTAACACATGGTATTGTTGTAACACATGGTATTGTTGTAACACATGGTATGGTTGTAACACATGGTATGGTTGTAACACATGGTATGGTTGTAACACATGGTATGGTTGTAATACATGGTATGGTTGTAACACAGGTATGATTGTAACACATGGTATGGTTGTAACACATGGTATGATTGTAACACATGGTATGGTTGTAACACATGGTATGGTTGTAATACATGGTATGGTTGTAACACATGGTATGGTTGTAATGCATAGTATTGTTGTAACACATGGTAAGACTGTAACATATATTATTGTTATAACACATAGTATGGTTGTAACACATGGTATTGTTGTAACACATGGTATGGTTGTAAAACATGGTATGATCATAACACATGGTATGATCATAACACATGGTATGATCGTAACACATGGTATGGTTGTAATACATGGTATGATTGTAACACATGGTATGGTTGTAATACATGGTATGGTTGTAATGCATAGTATTGTTGTAACACATGGTAAGACTGTAATATATATTATTGTTATAACACATGGTATGGTTGTAACACATGGTACGGTTGTAACATATGGTATGGCTGTAACACATGGTATGGTTGTAATACATGGTATGGTTGTAACACATGGTATGGTTGTAACACATGGTATGGTTGTAACACATGGTATTGTTGTAACACATGGTATTGTTGTAACACATGATATGGTTGTAATACATGGTATGTTGTAACACATGGTATGGTTGTAACACATGGTATGGTTGTAACACATGGTATGGTTGTAACACATGGTGTGGTTGTAACACATGGTATGGTTGTAATACATGGTATGGTTGTAATACATGGTATGGTTGTAACACATGGTATGGCTCTAACACATGGTATGGCTCTAACACATGGTATGGTTGTAACACATGGTATGGTTGTAACACATGGTATGGTTGTAACACATGGTATGATCATAACACATGGTATGGTTGTAACACATGGTATGTATTGTAACACATGGTATGGTTGTAACACATGGTATGGTTGTAACACATGGTAAGACTGTAACATATATTATTGTTATAACACATGGTATGGTTGTAACACATGGTATGGCTGTAACACATGGTATGGCTCTAACACATGGTATGGCTCTAACACATGGTATGGCTCTAACACATGGTATTGTTGTAACACATGGTATGGTTGTAACACATGGTATGGTTGTAACACATGGTATTGTTGTAACACATGGTATTGTTGTAACACATGGTATGGCTCTAACACATGGTATGGCTCTAACACATGGTATGGCTGTAACACATGGTATGGTTGTAATACATGGTATGGTTGTAACACATGGTATTGTTGTAACACATGGTATGGTTGTAACACATGGTATGGTTGTAACACATGGTATTGTTGTAACACATGGTATGGTTGTAACACATGGTATGGTCGTAACACATGGTATGGTCGTAACACATGGTATGATCATAACACATGGTATGGTTGTAACACATGGTATGGTTGTAACACATGGTATGGTTGTAACACATGGTATGGTTGTAACACATGGTATTGTTGTAACACATGGTATTGTTGTAACACATGGTATGGTCGTAACACATGGTATGATCGTAACACATGGTATGGTTGTAACACATGGTATGGTTGTAACACATGGTATGGTTGTAACACATGGTATGATTGTAATACATGGTATGGCTCTAACACATGGTATGGCTGTAATACATGGTATGGTTGTAATACATGGTATGGTTGTAACACATGGTATTGTAACACATGGTATTGTTGTAACACATGGTATTGTTGTAACACATGGTATGGTTGTAACACATGGTATGGTTGTAACACACGGTATGGTTGTAACACATGGTATGGTTGTAACACATGGTATGATTGTAACACATGGTATGATTGTAACACATGGTATGGCTCTAACACATGGTATGGCTCTAACACATGGTATGGCTGTAATACATGGTATGGTTGTAACACATGGTATTGTAACACATGGTATTGTTGTAACACATGGTATTGTTGTAACACATGGTATGGTTGTAACACATGGTATGGTTGTAACACATGGTATGGTTGTAACACATGGTATGGTTGTAACACATGGTATGGTTGTAATACATGGTATGGTTGTAACACATGGTATGATTGTAACACATGGTATGGTTGTAACACATGGTATGGTTGTAACACATGGTATGGTTGTAACACATGGTATGGTTGTAACACATGGTATGGTTGTAACACATGGTATGATCATAACACATGGTATGGTTGTAACACATGGTATGATTGTAACACATGGTATGGTTGTAACACATGGTATGGTTGTAATACATGGTATGGTTGTAACACATGGTATGGTTGTAATGCATAGTATTGTTGTAACACATGGTAAGACTGTAACATATATTATTGTTATAACACATGGTATGGTTGTAACACATGGTATGGTTGTAACACATGGTATGATCATAACACATGGTATGATCATAACACATGGTATGATCGTAACACATGGTATGGTTGTAACACATGGTATGGTTGTAATACATGGTATGATTGTAACACATGGTATGGTTGTAATACATGGTATGGTTGTAATGCATAGTATTGTTGTAACACATGGTAAGACTGTAATATATATTATTGTTATAACACATGGTATGGTTGTAACACATGGTACGGTTGTAACACATGGTATGGCTGTAACACATGGTATGGTTGTAATACATGGTATGGTTGTAACACATGGTATGGTTGTAACACATGGTATTGTTGTAACACATGGTATGGTTGTAACACATGGTATGGTTGTAACACATGGTATTGTTGTAACACATGATATGGTTGTAATACATGGTATGTTGTAACACATGGTATGGTTGTAACACATGGTATTGTTGTAACACATGGTATGGTTGTAACACATGGTATGGCTCTAACACATGGTATGGCTCTAACACATGGTATGGCTGTAATACATGGTATGGTTGTAATACATGGTATGGTTGTAACACATGGTATTGTTGTAACACATGGTATGGTTGTAACACATGGTATTGTTGTAACACATGGTATGGTTGTAACACATGGTATGGTTGTAACACATGGTATGGTCGTAACACATGGTATGGTTGTAACACATGGTATGGTTGTAACACATGGTATGGTTGTAACACATGGTATGGTTGTAACACATGGTATTGTTGTAACACATGGTATTGTTGTAACACATGGTATTGTTGTAACACATGGTATTGTTGTAACACATGGTATGGTCGTAACACATGGTATGATCGTAACACATGGTATGGTTGTAACACATGGTATGGTTGTAACACATGGTATGGTTGTAACACATGGTTTGGTTGTAACACATGGTATGGTTGTAACACATGGTATGATTGTAATACATGGTATGGCTCTAACACATGGTATGGCTCTAACACATGGTATGGCTGTAATACATGGTATGGTTGTAATACATGGTATGGTTGTAACACATGGTATTGTAACACATGGTATTGTTGTAACACATGGTATTGTTGTAACACATGGTATTGTTGTAACACATGGTATGGTTGTAACACACGGTATGGTTGTAACACATGGTATGATTGTAACACATGGTATGGCTCTAACACATGGTATGGCTCTAACACATGGTATGGCTGTAATACATGGTATGGTTGTAACACATGGTATTGTAACACATGGTATTGTTGTAACACATGGTATTGTTGTAACACATGGTATGGTTGTAACACATGGTATGGTTGTAACACATGGTATGGTTGTAACACATGGTATGGTTGTAACACATGGTATGGTTGTAATACATGGTATGGTTGTAATACATGGTATGATTGTAACACATGGTATGGTTGTAACACATGGTATGGTTGTAACACATGGTATGGTTGTAACACATGGTATGGTTGTAACACATGGTATGGTTGTAACACATGGTATGATCATAACACATGGTATGGTTGTAACACATGGTATGATTGTAACACATGGTATGGTTGTAACACATGGTATGGTTGTAATACATGGTATGGTTGTAACACATGGTATGGTTGTAATGCATAGTATTGTTGTAACACATGGTAAGACTGTAACATATATTATTGTTATAACACATGGTATGGTTGTAACACATGGTATGGTTGTAACACATGGTATGATCATAACACATGGTATGATCATAACACATGGTATGATCGTAACACATGGTATAATTGTAACACATGGTATGGTTGTAATACATGGTATGATTGTAACACATGGTATGGTTGTAATACATGGTATGGTTGTAATGCATAGTATTGTTGTAACACATGGTAAGACTGTAATATATATTATTGTTATAACACATGGTATGGTTGTAACACATGGTACGGTTGTAACACATGGTATGGCTGTAACACATGGTATGGTTGTAATACATGGTATGGTTGTAACACATGGTATTGTTGTAACACATGGTATGGTTGTAACACATGGTATGGTTGTAACACATGGTATTGTTGTAACACATGGTATTGTTGTAACACATGATATGGTTGTAATACATGGTATGTTGTAACACATGGTATGGTTGTAACACATGGTATTGTTGTAACACATGGTATGGTTGTAACACATGGTATGGTTGTAACACATGGTATGGTTGTAATACATGGTATGGTTGTAACACATGGTATGGCTCTAACACATGGTATGGCTCTAACACATGGTATGGTTGTAACACATGGTATGGTTGTAACACATGGTATGGTTGTAACACATGGTATGATCATAACACATGGTATGGTTGTAACACATGGTATGGTTGTAACACATGGTATGGTTGTAACACATGGTAAGACTGTAACATATATTATTGTTATAACACATGGTATGGTTGTAACACATGGTATGGCTGTAACACATGGTATGGCTATAACACATGGTATGGCTCTAACACATGGTATGGCTCTAACACATGGTATGGCTCTAACACATGGTATGGCTCTAACACATGGTATTGTTGTAACACATGGTATGGTTGTAACACATGGTATGGTTGTAACACATGGTATTGTTGTAACACATGGTATGGTTGTAACACATGGTATGGTTGTAACACATGGTATGGCTCTAACACATGGTATGGCTCTAACACATGGTATGGCTGTAATACATGGTATGGTTGTAATACATGGTATGGTTGTAATACATGGTATGGTTGTAACACATGGTATTGTAACACATGGTATTGTTGTAACACATGGTATGGTTGTAACACATGGTATGGTTGTAACACATGGTATGGTTGTAACACATGGTATGATCATAACACATGGTATGGTTGTAACACATGGTATGGTTGTAACACATGGTATGGTTGTAACACATGGTATTGTTGTAACACATGGTATTGTTGTAACACATGGTATGGTCGTAACACATGGTATGATCGTAACACATGGTATGGTTGTAACACATGGTATGGTTGTAACACATGGTATGGTTGTAACACATGGTATGGTTGTAACACATGGTATGGTTGTAATACATGGTATGATTGTAATACATGGTATGGCTGTAATACATGGTATGGTTGTAATACATGGTATGGTTGTAACACATGGTATTGTAACACATGGTATTGTTGTAACACATGGTATGGTTGTAACACATGGTATGATTGTAACACATGGTATGATTGTAACACATGGTATGGCTCTAACACATGGTATGGCTCTAACACATGGTATGGCTGTAATACATGGTATGGTTGTAACACATGGTATTGTAACACATGGTATTGTTGTAACACATGGTATTGTTGTAACACATGGTATGATCATAACACATGGTATGATCATAACACATGGTATGGTTGTAACACATGGTATGATTGTAACACATGGTATGGTTGTAACACATGGTATGGTTGTAACACATGGTATGGTTGTAACACATGGTATGATCATAACACATGGTATGGTTGTAACACATGGTATGATTGTAACACATGGTATTGTTGTAACACATGGTAAGACTATAATATATATTATTGTTATAACACATGGTATGGTTGTAACACATGGTATGGTTGTAACACATGGTATGGTTGTAACACATGGTATGGCTGTAACACATGGTATGGCTCTAACACATGGTATGGCTGTAACACATGGTATGGCTGTAACACATGGTATGGCTCTAACACATGGTATGGTTGTAACACATGGTATGGTTGTAATACATGGTATGGTTGTAACACATGGTATGGTTGTAACACATGTATGGTTGTAACACATGGTATGGTTGTAATACATGGTATGGTTGTAATACATGGTATGGTTGTAACACATGGTATGGCTCTAACACATGGTATGGCTCTAACACATGGTATGGTTGTAATACATGGTATGGTTGTAACACATGGTATTGTTGTAACACATGGTATGGTTGTAACACATGGTATTGTTGTAACACATGGTATGGTTGTAACACATGGTATGGTTGTAACACATGGTATGATCATAACACATGGTATGGTTGTAACACATGGTATGGTTGTAACACATGGTATGGTTGTAACACATGGTATTGTTGTAACACATGGTAAGACTGTAACATATATTATTGTTATAACACATGGTATTGTTGTAACACATGGTATGGTTGTACCACATGGTATTGGTGTAACACATGGTATGGTTGTAACACATGGTATGGTTGTAACACATGGTATGGTTGTAACACATGGTATTGTTGTAACACATGGTATGGTTGTAACACATGGTATGGTCGTAACACATGGTATGATTGTAACACATGGTATGGTTGTAACACATGGTATGGTTGTAACACATGGTATGGTTGTAACACATGGTATGGTTGTAATACATGGTATGGTTGTAATACATGGTATGATTGTAATACATGGTATGGTTGTAATACATGGTATGGTTGTAACACATGGTATGGTTGTAATACATGGTATTGTTGTAACACATGGTATTGTTGTAACACATGGTATGGTTGTAACACATGGTATGATCATAACACATGGTATGGTTGTAACACATGGTATGGTTGTAACACATGGTATGATTGTAACACATGGTATGGTTGTAACATATGCTATGATTGTAACACATGGTATGATTGTAACACATGGTATGATTGTAACACATGGTATGGTTGTAATACATGGTATGGTTGTAATGCATAGTATTGTTGTAACACATGGTAAGACTGTAACATATATATATCAACCCCTACACCAGACAGTTGGACTAAAATGTTGACTTCTCATCCTTGACTTGGAGACATTAATTATAAGCATCTCTGAAGTCGCAGTGGGTTCGCCTGATGGCGAGGGACACTAGTAATAGGGAAAGCAAATCCACATGCAAAATGCAGTCCATTGCTAATAGAAGTAGTGTGTATGGACTACACATCATCACACCGGAAGTTTAAGAGCGAGTGCTCTTATCGCATCGGCCATGCTGACCTATCCCATGCTGATATTTCAACATCAGTTTGATTCACAGCCCAGCATTTATGAAGTGTCATCAGTCTGATTCACAGCCCAGCATTTATGAAGTGTCATTAGTTTGATTCACAGCCCAGCATGTATGAAGTGTCATCAGTTTGATTCACAGCCCGGCATTCATGAAGTGTCATCAGTTTGATTCACAGCCCAGCATGTATGACGTGTCATCAGTTTGATTCACAGCCCGGCATTTATGAAGTGTCATTAGTTTGATTCACAGCCCAGCATGTATGACGTGTCATCAGTTTGATTCACAGCCCGGCATTTATGAAGTGTCATTAGTTTGATTCACAGCCCAGCATGTATGAAGTGTCATCCGGACCTGCTACTCAGTCCCTTCTGATATAGTCTCATCACACGTTCCCTTGCACTCTCTAGTTGTTCTCATGCACCCTCCACCTGTTCGCTTGCACTCTCCACCTGTTTCCTTGCACTCTCTACCCGTTTCTTTGCACTCTCCACCCGTTCCCTTGCACTCTCCACCCGTTCCCTTGCATTCTCCGCCAGTTCCTTTGCACTCTCCACCCATTCCCTTATACTTCCCAGAAGAAGAAGAAGAAGAAGAAGAAGAAGAAGAAGAAGAAGAAGAAGAAGAAGAAGAAGAAGAAGAAGAAGAAGAAGAAGAATACATTTGCTCGTTGCCTTCCACGAGGATTGTATTAATAAATAATCCAGCCCCAGCAACATATCACTGGAAATCCCAGGCGCAACAGCAGACAACTGGCCACCGGTGGCCGCTGATTAACCAATAAAAACGCAGTGATGTAACCGAGCACCATGGCGAGGGTTTGGCGGTGTGAGTCAGCGCGTGCCGTGCTCACAAACAACCAGAACAAAGCCAACACATAACGATCACGTTCCCTGTAAAAATAAATGTGCACGGCACATACTTGTCTGAATGTTTCCAATCACACGCAGGTGGCCAGGCTGTTAAAATGCTGAACTCTCACGGGTGTAGACACGTGTTCCAGTTCCACAGGTCAGCAAATGATTGTTATCGCTCGGATGCAGCAAGCAAAACGTACATTATGTACACTGGGACGGTAGGCAATCTATGTCCCAAACAACGCAACATGTGTGATCCGCTGTTGTTCGTGTGTGTCCAGCCACGCAGGGTGAATTATCACGTCCTTTATATTACGTCTGTGCGTACAACATAAATCTGGCGTTATATATTAAAGGATTGCAGACAAGAGGGTCGGCTTCCTTGCACTGGGTTTCATCCAATCTGGCTAGATCTCTCTCAGTGGAAAGGCACACCACAAGAACTATGTTGCTCCAACAATGACCCCAAGGGGGAATCTACGGAAAAATTTACACGCTTGTCTTAGTGGCGCAGTATGAAATCGAATATACGCCATTCAGAGAGCGAGGCTAACAGCTTGACTGCTTTACCACGGAGACAAGCCTTTATATTTTAAAACACATCACAGTATAGGTTGCTTGTTGGAAAGTAATACATTCATCCCTGTTTATTTTTTCATTGTGCCTGCGAAGATGTTCTGCCGACTGGGAAGATCAATGGAAGAAGAGGCAGCCCTGGATGGGCAGAGACCGTGTCATGGAGGAATACCATCATCATAATTAATCCGGAGCACAGGGGAACCGAGATCTGCGGAGGGACATGAACGCCAACGCCATTTGGCAGGGCAGATGCTGAAGATAATTATGAGTCCTTGTCATCCCTAGATACTCGCTGCGAAATCTTATGGGATTAAAAGAGTTACTCGGCAACAAGCAACCTTTAACCCGGTGGCAAGCAGCCTTTAACCCGGTAATAAGCAACCTTGAACCCGATCGCAATTAACCTTGAAACCAGTGGCAACCTACGCAGGGAACAAACATCCGTCTGTATTTTGATAATCTCGCATACTCAGTTGAAATCAGCTGTATGCGATTTGAAAGCAGACCGTCTTGCGTTCATTTTTAGCGTTATGATGTTCTGTTGTAATAATTTGGTGTGTCCAGTGAGTGACGCGTGGTTACACACCCGCTTCACACGCGTGATCCGGGACTGTTTCCGGATCCGGTCAGGGATATGCACTACTGACGAGCTCAAACGAGGGCGAAACTCGAGTATAGTGCTTCCATATTGACGTGGATAGGCCTTAGGTTCATACCAGAATGTGATCGGCGTTGCCAGTAGTGGGTTGTGCTCAATATTTAAATTTAAAATCCCGAAACAACCACATAATCAATAGTAGGAGCGTTCGTCGTTCATAAAGCAATGACAAACCACAGAACGTAACATTTTTTAGCAAATCACAAACACACAGAGAGAGAGAGAGAGAGAGAGAGAGAGAGAGAGAGAGAGAGAGAGAGAGAGAGAGAGAGAGAGAGACATACTCGGATTGATTGCGGCGCCCTGTAAAGGCCATGTATCTAACTCTTTATCCATCAGTAATGTGCATCCTTTCATGGATGTGAGAGCAGGATATTCACCGCGGATCATGATCATTCTCCTGCAACTTGTCCTGAGCAGAATTGTAACCCCATAACAGTAACTCTCGATCGTAAGCCAGCTGTCCTGCCTCTGTGACACTCATGTGTAAATCATCTGCCACATTTTAAATCCATCTACCAGATGGTCTGAAATTTTTCCGATTCCCCGGTAATCCTACCTCAATAGTAATCCTCTGCGTACATTCATGTCTTGTTACATGGCCATAATATTTCATTTCGTGTTCCTCAATTGATTTTGTCTCAATAAGCCACCCGCTAACCGCTGACACATAATTAGGATATCCACGGTACTGTGTACACATGTTTAGAATAATATGGGATAAAGAACATACAACAAATTTGTGTCAGCGAAAAGAGCAACACGAACAAGAATGATTTGCATCACCAACCAAGCGCTGAAAGTTAGACCTCGTTCGGGGATGTCGCTGTCAAATCTTTTATCACAGAAATAAACAGTGTCAAATCTTTTATCACAGAAATAAACAGTCCTCTTGAGAACAGTTCAAGGCAAATGGAGAAGAGGAATGCAACGCGTTATTACCAGGTGACGGAATCATACACATTTAAATAGCAATGTAGACAAAGATGGGCGTAGGGCAGGAGGCAGATGTTTAGTAAGTTGTATATCCTTTACAAGACATCGCATTAAACCCCAGCATTTTCTTTTTGTTTTGTTATTCGAGGTCTCTTGGCAAGTTTACGTTCAGTAGTTGGGAGAAAGATGGAGATGTACAAATACGAAAAAGCTCCACGAAATTTGTTCAGATCAAAAGAAACTAAACGTTGCGCCAATCCTAGAATATTAAATACTACTGTTACATCGCCGTCTGCGTGGCGAAGTGGTAACGGACGCAGTTCGTACTCCCACATATTGCTTTCGAAACACAGCTGTTTTGATTTTTTTTAAATGAAATGGTATGGGTGCCGGTCGTTCAGAAAGCAATGGCAAACTACTGAATGTAAACTTCCCGGGAATAACGAACAGCCAAACAAAAATTCTAGTGTTGACTGCTGCTTCCGTAAATAATATGCAACTAACGAAAAAAACTAAAAGCCGCTACACCAGTGCCACTGTGTCACTCAGAAACACAGAGAGTCCCCGTGGCGAGGTAGTTACGCCGCCTGCCTCAAGCTCGTGGGTTCAGTTCCGGGCTAAGTCGTTCCATTCACGAGTGCAATTGTCGTTGGAGCGAAGAAGTTCGTGCTTTCCCCGATGCTTTCAGCAGGCTGCTCTATGGAAAGAGACAGTCGCCTGAGATAAAACCGGTGCAACAGAGACTATTCCCTTGCCTTTTACACAGTTTTAGACTCAAGTTTTTTCTTCTTCAGAAATACACAGAACGAATAAACAATTACAAATAAGCTACAAACATTCATTAATTGGTTAGTTAGTTTCATAACCTTTATAGGGATTGATTGATTGATTGATTGACTGATTGATTAATTTAGGAA
The DNA here is from genome assembly GCA_963921405.1 of Cepaea hortensis. NCBI lineage: Eukaryota > Metazoa > Mollusca > Gastropoda > Stylommatophora > Helicidae > Cepaea > Cepaea hortensis. The sequence goes on along the minus strand of CAWUFQ010000314.1, from coordinate 80,922 downwards.
CCGACATCACTGCATTCGGGGCATTCCCTTAAGCCTTTATAGGGAGTCGCAGTCAACCACAGCAATTTCTGGTTATTTGTGATTTCTAGGCAAGTTTACGTTCAGTAGTTTGCCATTGCTTTCTGAAATACCGGCACTCATACCATTCTCATAAAAGGCCAATGCTAGGCAGTCTGCTGCCAAATCGCCCGCAGCTGTTTTTCGAACGCGGTATGCGGGATTATGAACTACTTCCGTGAATCCTTCGCTACGAAGCTTGCGTAAAATACAAGGAATATAATGGAATGACGGAATCACCAGTGTGGATCTCGTCGAGATAACTAAACACATTCCGGTGAATAAGAGGTGAAGAAAAGAAGCTGGCGCTAGACAGGACATACACTGAGTAAAACTGAGACTTGTGTACCTAGAGAGGCTTTTGTCTTAATTCACATGGCTAAATAAATAGCTGAAAGGTTAGCTGCAAGTTCTTTACAGGACGTCGAAATCAACCACAGGAAATTTTTACGATCAGTGGTTTACCATTGCTTTCTGAACGACCGACACCCATACCAGTGAAACCAACGCAAGACGGTTTTCTTCCACATTGTCTGCGGCTGATTTGTAATTTGTAACCGTCGACTCAGTGTGTCGGGGAATTGTGAAACGCCTTCACTGCCAATAAGCAACAGCTCCGGCAAAGAAACAGTAAATTCCTAGAAACACACGAGGAAGAGACGTGAACTTGGGGAGGACATGGGCGGAGCTGCATGGGAGGGCTAAGGATAGGAGGGCTTGAAGTGAATTGGTTGAGGGACGATGAACTAGTGGGGGACATGGAGTCTTGATGGTTCCGTCATCTCCCCGCTAGGACACAAGACAGGGGTAGCTGGCGGATCTCTCACATTTACAAACAGCGCGAGCATGTCGTGACTGTAACCTACTCACCGTTAAGTATGCCGAGAAAAGTGCAGACAGGCATGCTTCGGGCAGAGTGGCAGGCTTCCTTTCAACACTCAAAGATAGAGAACATCTGTTGAACTCCCCTCCCCCATCCCCACACTAGAACATGTAGATGTGGTGGGAGACGAGCAGACGGAGAGATTGGCTGGGTCTGTATCTCTTGGTGGGGTAATGGTGCATGATACAACAGAAGTGGTCGGGGCCATTCTGGATCGAGTGTTTAGTGCAGAAGAACAGATAGATCATCACGGCTTGGGGAGAATGGCACTGCAGGGAGTGACCAGAGGATCTGCCGACACTCAAAACTCTGAGGAAAGGCCAGACGGACACATAATCAGACTTCTACTGTTACCATTGGTACTGGGACTCTTCGCTGGCTGTTGCACATGAGTACTTAGCATTTTTGGTAATGTCCCGCGCACTGTGATGTTGGTTCTTGACTCACTCAACTCTCGTCAAATTCATACGTCATCAACCCCACCTCCTACCCAACCCTTCCCACAAAAGAAACATAATTTGCCATCCCAATCAACTTGCAGTTTACTTTCTTGTATGAGAAAAATCGGCAATTTTCCAAGCGCATTGAAAAAAAAAGAAGCATTGAATTGCTCTTTAAAGACTGAAACAAGTGAATAAATTATGGAGTGGAACAGACAGAACTACAACAATTAGATTTTTAAGAGCATGTATCTGTCCCATTGCAACATACGCCTGTGAGACCTGGACACTTACTAAACAAGCTGAACAGCGCATAAGTGCATTTGAATATAAATGTTATAGACGAGTTCTAAGAATATCTTGGGTAAAGAAAAGAACAAATGCATCCATACTTCAAGGGCTGAATATTGAAGATGGTTGTCTATTAAAGACGATAAAACAAAGACAATTGAAATATTTTGGTCACTTGAAACGTCACGAAAGTTTGGAGAGAACAACAATGGTGGGGAGTATGCCTGAGAAGAGAGGAAGAGGAAGACCAACGAGTGCAGGATATGGCAGATGATCTTCAGATGGGTGTATCGGACGCGGGATATCTTGCTGATGATCGAGAGGTTTTCAGGAAGGTTGTTATGGGAGCGGGGTTCTGCAAAGGACATGCTACTGAATGAATGAATGAATTGGAAAAAAAAGGGCACACAAATCCTGACATCTTCCCCTAACACGTCAATGAGGTAAATGGAAGAGAAGAGGAAGAGAATGATGAGAAAAACGTGGATATTGTCCAAAACTTGTCAACATTAATTCGCCTTAATCTGCACTAGTTTTATGGGAAGTTCCAACAGCATGTCTTCTTTTACCTTTTCATTTCCATTGTCGATTTCGTGTCAGGCTGTACAACTTGTCCCATGGATCCGTCCTCGTATATTGCAAGTCTTTTGTCCGATTATAAATTATCCAAATCGTTCTGCTGTTTTTGCTTCATTTGAATTTATTTATTTGCGGTTTAAAGCGCTCTGGCTTAAACTGTATGTGCGCTGATGGCGGGTTAATACATTCATTCCCTACACCCGTCACTTGGACTAGTTAACTTCTCGTTCAGAAGGCAATGGCAAACTACCAGAAGTATAATAATTGCCTAGATAATCAATACTGGTTGATCGTAACTTCTTGCAAAGTACATGCACCATTTTTTTTAAATTTCGTCGTCTTGGCTAGTTCAGACTTGTTATTGCTTTTGTGGGCTAATCAATGTTTGCCGGATCTGTAGTGAAGGGATTATGGATGTAATTCATAGTCCCGCAGACCGCGTTAGAAACACAACTGCGGGCGGATTTTAACTTCTACACTTCACATGAGGTCACCCACTTGTAACTTCTGGCCACACATAAGTGTTATTTTAAACTGGCAACTTCCACATCTCATGTTTATGTTTTCCACTTCGCGCTCGCTCTCTCTTTCTCTCTCTCTTTCTTTCGTTCTATATTCTCCTTTTTTTGCCTTCGTGTTCTTCTCCTCTCCTCCTTATCTACTTTCTCCTACCACCACCACCGCATTTTCTTCTTCTTCCTTATTCCTTCTTTCCCCTCCCTTCCTTTCTTCGTGTTCTACTTCCATTCGTGCACTACTATAACACATAGTTTAGAATTTCCACTTCCGCCGTTTTCCTGTCTTTGGCTTTGTTTATTATCTAGCGGGGTCACCCATTAAAAGACAATAAAGAAAGATAACTCAAGTGTCTATACAAAATAGTTATCTTGCTTTAGCTTTAGTTATCTTGTTTTAACTTTTGTTATCTTGTTAAATACTAATTGCAACCCAAGAACACTCCGACTACAAGACCACCCCACCGGAGACTAACCCTCTCAAGTGGTCCCCAAACATGTAATTTTCAAGTCGGGTAATGTACTCGGATACAACGCACTCGGCTTATTCCCCCCCCCCCCCCCAGGACAATGGATGAATATGATGACGACGATGACGACAGAGAAGAAGAGCAGATCGAAAACTTTGAATTTAACAGAGAAGTTCAACCTACTATAAGCTCAAGAACTTGGATTGTATACTACAAACTACGGACATTTATAACTGAATGTATAAGAAGTATATATAACTTTCTTAAACTTCGGGTTTGCTGATGCCGAGGTAGCAGGTGCAATCCCTATTTCGGTCAGCTGGACTAAAATGTTGACTTCTCATCCTTGAAGTCGAAGTGGGTTCACCTCGTGGCGAGGGACACTGGTAATAGGGAAAGCTAATCCACACGCAAAAATCAGTTCAGTGCACTAGAAGTAGTATCGTGGGTATGAACTACGTTTGATCAAAGCGATCGAACGTTAAAAAAATACCTGTTCTAAATTGCAAGTCTTGCGACCAACATGGCTCCCCAGCCAAATGTGAATGACTCACTAATTACACACATACACATAACGTTAACGTGACAACGTGCACATTCCTCCCCTTTTCCTAGTGTGTGTATGTGTAATACTACGCAGCAGCCCAACATCACATAAAAAAAAGTTATGGGCACATTAGCACACACACAGCTATCACACTGGGCACGTTACACGATCAATGAGGAATACAATAAAAATAGTTATTTCACAGCTGGATACTTACTTCTGTTTTACTACAGAATAGATATAGAAACCAATATATAATATATAACTGTATGCAAGAAAATTTATTTTGGGGGAGAAGAACAGCAAAGAGGTGTAGCCATTATATTAGATAAGCAAACATCAAATTCTGTCAAAGGATATCATGCTGTGTCAGACAGAGTCCTATTAGTAAAATTAAACGGAAGACCTTTTAAAATAAATGTCATTCAAGTATATGCCCCAACAAGTGAAAGCAGTGAAGAAAGCATAGAGGAATTTTATAATGACGTGGAGTCTGCTTTGAAGAACTGCAAAAAATCAGAAATAAATATCATAATGGGTGATTTCAACGCAAAAATAGGACAGCAAGGCGATGGATGCAGTGTAGGCAACCATGGTTTGGGAGAGAGAAATGAAAGAGGATACAGACTTGTAGAATGGGCAAAAGAACAAGAAATGGTTGTAGGAAACACCTGGTTTAAACAGCATCCTAGAAGATTATGGACATGGAGGAGTCCAGACAGCAGGATTAAAAACCAGATAGATTACATCCTGATTAGCAAAAGGTTTCGAAATGCGTTAACAGTCGTAAAAACAGTTCCAAATGCAGACTGTTACAGTGATCACAGATTAATTACAGGCACATTGAGGGTAAAGTTAAAGAAAGTCGAGTATACAGCAGGAAACCCTAAATATGACTAGTGCAAATTGAAAACTGACAAAGAAATACAAGATAATTTTAACATAGAAGTAAAGAACAAATTTGATATATTGTCTGATCTAGAGATCCTGTTTCAAGATGTAGATGATCAATGGGAAACGATGAAGAATTCAATCAGTTGCGCAGCAGAAAAAACTATTTCAAAAGTAAAGAAAGTGGGCCGTAAGACATGGATGACTGAAGAAATTTTACAACTAATGGTAACAAGAAGACAGAACAAAAATAATCCTGCCAAATATGAAGAAATTCACAGAAAAGTGAGAACCTTATGTAAGGAGGCAAAAGAAACATGGCTTGAAAAAAATTGCAGAGAAATTGAAAAACAACACAACAGTAACAATGCGAAACTAATGCACAAAAGAATTCAGGAGCTTACTAATCAAAGAACACGTACATCAGCAGGCTGCCTAAAGACAAAAGATGGAAGAGTCATAATAGAAAAAGATAAGATATTACATGAATGGTCAGATTACGTGAAAAACCTTTATGACGATAACAGAGACGAACAGTATGATGTTCAAAATAATAATGAAGGACCAGCAATTTTGAAGATGGAGGTTCAGAATGCTCTTAACCATATGAAATCTGGCAAGACCCCTGGTTCAGACAGCGTCACAACATAAATGATTAATGCTTTAGAAGAATATGGAATAGATCAAGTTACCAGTCTGCTTAATACAATATATGATACTGGAAATATACCTCAGGAGTTATGTAATTCTGTATTTATTGCAATCCCAAAGAAATCAGGAGCCTTGGAATGTGATCAACATCGAACAATTAGTATAATGAGTCACATCACGAAGATTTTGCTAAGAATTATCATGCAAAGAGTTAGGAGGAAAATACAACCTGAAATAGGAGAAGAACAATGTGGGTTTGTGGAAGGCAAGGGTACAGTAAATGCTGTGTATATACTGAGAAACATAATCGAACGTTCTATAGAAGTAAACAAAGATCTACACCTTTGCTTTTATTGACTACACAAAGGCTTTTGATAAAGTGAGACATGTCAACATGATAAGGATGCTTGAAGATCAAATTGATGGAAAAGATCTTAGACTTGTAAAAACCATATATTGGAAACAACAAGCTGCCATAAGAGTTGATAATGAAGTAAGCCAATATCAGCCTATTAAAAGGGGTGTGAGACAGGGATGTGTAATGTCTCCAGATCTGTTTTTCCTGTACAGTGAAAGTATTTTCAGAAATATTGAAGATATGGAAGGAATCAACATTGGGGGACGATGCATCAATAACATTAGATATGCAGATGATACAGTCTTGATTGCAGACAATGAACAGGACCTGCAAAATTTAGTAGATGCGATTGTTACACACAGTGAACAACTAGGGTTAGAATTAAATTGTAAAAAGACACAGATTATGGTCGTCACTAGGAAGGACGAAATACCACAATGTAATATACAAGTAAATGGGAATATTCTTCAACAAGTGAGCAGGTACAATTATCTCGGAACAGTAATAACATCTGATGGGAGATGCCTTGAAGAGATTAGAATAAGAATCACTATGGCAAAAGTAGCCTTTAGCAAGATAAAAAACATATTGACCAATAAAAAGATGTCAATTGAAACGAGAAAAAGAGTGTTGAGATGCTACATTGAACCTGTACTTTTGTATGGATGTGAAGCGTGGACAATGAGCAGTCAGGCTGAAAAACATCTGATGGCTGTAGAGATGTGGTTTCTGAGGAAAATGCAAAGAATACCATGGACAGCCAGAAAGACCAATGAACAAGTCCTTCAAGAAACAAATGAAGATCGTAAATTGATTAGAGAAATTAGACGTAGACAGTCAAAATTTTTTGGGCATGTTATGAGAAGAAATGGATTGGAGAATTTGGTGACAACTGGTAAGATCGAGGGGAACAGACCAAGGGGAAGACCTAGAAGCAAGTACCTGGATGGCTTGGCCTTGTGGCATGGTCGAGACAGAAACACGGAGCTGATCCACGACTCTGGTGATCGAGTGAGATGGCAGAACATGACCGCCCACGCTTACTGGCATGGCACATGATGGATGATGGATGTTGATGTCTTGGCAAGTTTACGTTCAGTATTGTGCCACTGCTTTCTGAACTACCGGCTCCCATACCAAATCGTTAAAACACAGCGCAACGCAGTCTGCTGCCAAATCGGTCGCAGCTGTGTTTCGAACGCGGGTAAGCGGGCTTACAAATCGCATCAGTAAACCCTTTGCCACGAAGACCGGAGACCGGCTTGTAATTTACGCCCCCCATAGGACAGGAAGTCAACATTTCAGTCTAACTGACCAGGGTGGAGGTTGAACCCGCTACCTCGGCATTACCACACCGGAAGTTTGAGAGCAAGCGCTCTTATCCATACGACCATGCTGATTCCCTAAGGTTTTATTATTATTATTATTATTTTTGCCGGTCTCTCTGGTCGACGGGTTAGCAGCTATCTCCGTAACCCCGAATACTCTCGTGGTTGACGTAAGCGCACGAGAATTAGAAGTGGTTTGAGCCGCACCAGTGACTTATGAGAGTGTGGAGCCGGTCGCTCGGAAAGTCATGGCGTGCTGATGTGGTTTGGTATTTACTGTCTGGGACAGAAGAAGTTCAACTTATTACTAGGGATGGGGTGAGTATTACTGTTATAGCAACTGTTTGTGAGTGAAGGGTTTAAATTTATAACCAGGTTAGAGCATGTGTTAAATATCAACTGTTTGGAAGGGAAGAGGTATGGCTCTAACACATGGTATTGTTGTAACACATGGTATGGCTCTAACACATGGTATTGTTGTAACACATGGTATGGCTGTAACACATGGTATGGCTGTAACACATGGTATGGTTGTAACACATGGTATGGCTCTAAAACATGGTATGGCTGTAATACATGGTATGGTTGTAACACATGGTATTGTAACACATGGTATTGTTGTAACACATGGTATTGTTGTAACACATGGTATTGTTGTAACACATGGTATGGTTGTAACACATGGTATGGTTGTAACACATGGTATGATCATAACACATGGTATGATCATAACACATGGTATGGTTGTAACACATGGTATGGTTGTAACACATGGTATGGTTGTAACACATGGTATGGTTGTAATACATGGTATGATTGTAACACATGGTATGGTTGTAATACATGGTATGGTTGTAACACATGGTATGGTTGTAATGCATAGTATTGTTGTAACACATGGTAAGACTGTAATATATATTATTGTTATAACACATGGTATGGTTGTAACACATGGTATGGTTGTAACACATGGTATGGCTCTAACACATGGTATTGTTGTAACACATGGTATGGTTGTAACACATGGTATGGTTGTACCACATGGTATTGTTGTAACACATGGTATGGTTGTAATACATGGTATGGTTGTAACACATGGTATTGTAACACATGGTATTGTTGTAACACATGGTATGGTTGTAACACATGGTATGGTTGTAACACATGGTATGATCATAACACATGGTATGGTTGTAACACATGGTATGATTGTAACACATGGTATGGTTGTAACACATGGTATGGTTGTAATACATGGTATGGTTGTAACACATGGTATGGTTGTAATGCATAGTATTGTTGTAACACATGGTAAGACTGTAACATATATTATTGTTATAACACATGGTATGGTTGTAACACATGGTATGGTTGTAACACATGGTATGGTTGTAACACATGGTATGATCATAACACATGGTATGATCATAACACATGGTATGATCGTAACACATGGTATGGTTGTAACACATGGTATGGTTGTAATACATGGTATGATTGTAACACATGGTATGGTTGTAATACATGGTATGGTTGTAATGCATAGTATTGTTGTAACACATGGTAAGACTGTAATATATATTATTGTTATAACACATGGTATGGTTGTAACACATGGTACGGTTGTAACACATGGTATGGCTGTAACACATGGTATGGTTGTAATACATGGTATGGTTGTAACACATGGTATGGTTGTAACACATGGTATTGTTGTAACACATGGTATGGTTGTAACACATGGTATTGTTGTAACACATGGTATTGTTGTAACACATGATATGGTTGTAATACATGGTATGTTGTAACACATGGTATGGTTGTAACACATGGTATGGTTGTAATACATGGTATGGTTGTAATACATGGTATGGTTGTAACACATGGTATGGCTCTAACACATGGTATGGCTCTAACACATGGTATGGTTGTAACACATGGTATGGTTGTAATACATGGTATGGTTGTAACACATGGTATGGTTGTAACACATGGTATGGTTGTAACACATGGTATGATCATAACACATGGTATGGTTGTAACACATGGTATGTATTGTAACACATGGTATGGTTGTAACACATGGTATTGTTGTAACACATGGTAAGACTGTAACATATATTATTGTTATAACACATGGTATTGTTGTAACACATGGTATGGTTGTACCACATGGTATTGGTGTAACACATGGTATGGTTGTAACACATGGTATGGTTGTAACACATGGTATTGTTGTAACACATGGTATGGTTGTAACACATGGTATGGTCGTAACACATGGTATGATTGTAACACATGGTATGGTTGTAACACATGGTATGGTTGTAACACATGGTATGGTTGTAACACATGGTATGGTTGTAATACATGGTATGGTTGTAATACATGGTATGATTGTAATACATGGTATGGTTGTAATACATGGTATGGTTGTAACACATGGTATGGTTGTAATACATGGTATTGTTGTAACACATGGTATTGTTGTAACACATGGTATGGTTGTAACACATGGTATGATCATAACACATGGTATGGTTGTAACACATGGTATGGTTGTAACACATGGTATGATTGTAACACATGGTATGGTTGTAACATATGCTATGATTGTAACACATGGTATGATTGTAACACATGGTATGATTGTAACACATGGTATGGTTGTAATACATGGTATGGTTGTAATGCATAGTATTGTTGTAACACATGGTAAGACTGTAACATATATATATCAACCCCTACACCAGACAGTTGGACTAAAATGTTGACTTCTCATCCTTGACTTGGAGACATTAATTATAAGCATCTCTGAAGTCGCAGTGGGTTCGCCTGATGGCGAGGGACACTAGTAATAGGGAAAGCAAATCCACATGCAAAATGCAGTCCATTGCTAATAGAAGTAGTGTGTATGGACTACACATCATCACACCGGAAGTTTAAGAGAAAGCGCTCTTATCGCATCGGCCATGCTGACCTATCCCATGCTGATATTTCAACATCAGTTTGATTCACAGCCCAGCATTTATGAAGTGTCATCAGTCTGATTCACAGCCCAGCATTTATGAAGTGTCATTAGTTTGATTCACAGCCCAGCATGTATGAAGTGTCATCAGTTTGATTCACAGCCCGGCATTCATGAAGTGTCATCAGTTTGATTCACAGCCCAGCATGTATGACGTGTCATCAGTTTGATTCACAGCCCGGCATTTATGAAGTGTCATTAGTTTGATTCACAGCCCAGCATGTATGACGTGTCATCAGTTTGATTCACAGCCCGGCATTTATGAAGTGTCATTAGTTTGATTCACAGCCCAGCATGTATGAAGTGTCATCCGGACCTGCTACTCAGTCCCTTCTGATATAGTCTCATCACACGTTCCCTTGCACTCTCTAGTTGTTCTCATGCACCCTCCACCTGTTCGCTTGCACTCTCCACCTGTTTCCTTGCACTCTCTACCCGTTTCTTTGCACTCTCCACCCGTTCCCTTGCACTCTCCACCCGTTCCCTTGCATTCTCCGCCAGTTCCTTTGCACTCTCCACCCATTCCCTTATACTTCCCAGAAGAAGAAGAAGAAGAAGAAGAAGAAGAAGAAGAAGAAGAAGAAGAAGAAGAAGAAGAAGAAGAAGAAGAATACATTTGCTCGTTGCCTTCCACGAGGATTGTATTAATAAATAATCCAGCCCCAGCAACATATCACTGGAAATCCCAGGCGCAACAGCAGACAACTGGCCACCGGTGGCCGCTGATTAACCAATAAAAACGCAGTGATGTAACCGAGCACCATGGCGAGGGTTTGGCGGTGTGAGTCAGCGCGTGCCGTGCTCACAAACAACCAGAACAAAGCCAACACATAACGATCACGTTCCCTGTAAAAATAAATGTGCACGGCACATACTTGTCTGAATGTTTCCAATCACACGCAGGTGGCCAGGCTGTTAAAATGCTGAACTCTCACGGGTGTAGACACGTGTTCCAGTTCCACAGGTCAGCAAATGATTGTTATCGCTCGGATGCAGCATTAAGCAAAACGTACATTATGTACACTGGGACGGTAGGCGATCTATGTCCCAAACAACGCAACATGTGTGATCCGCTGTTGTTCGTGTGTGTCCAGCCACGCAGGGTGAATTATCACGTCCTTTATATTACGTCTGTGCGTACAACATAAATCTGGCGTTATATATTAAAGGATTGCAGACAAGAGGGTCGGCTTCCTTGCACTGGGTTTCATCCAATCTGGCTAGATCTCTCTCAGTGGAAAGGCACACCACAAGAACTATGTTGCTCCAACAATGACCCCAAGGGGGAATCTACGGAAAAATTTACACGCTTGTCTTAGTGGCGCAGTATGAAATCGAATATACGCCATTCAGAGAGCGAGGCTAACAGCTTGACTGCTTTACCACGGAGACAAGCCTTTATATTTTAAAACACATCACAGTATAGGTTGCTTGTTGGAAAGTAATACATTCATCCCTGTTTATTTTTTCATTGTGCCTGCGAAGATGTTCTGCCGACTGGGAAGATCAATGGAAGAAGAGGCAGCCCTGGATGGGCAGAGACCGTGTCATGGAGGAATACCATCATCATAATTAATCCGGAGCACAGGGGAACCGAGATCTGCGGAGGGACATGAACGCCAACGCCATTTGGCAGGGCAGATGCTGAAGATAATTATGAGTCCTTGTCATCCCTAGATACTCGCTGCGAAATCTTATGGGATTAAAAGAGTTACTCGGCAACAAGCAACCTTTAACCCGGTGGCAAGCAGCCTTTAACCCGGTAATAAGCAACCTTGAACCCGATCGCAATTAACCTTGAAACCAGTGGCAACCTACTCAGGGAACAAACATCCGTCTGTATTTTGATAATCTCGCATACTCAGTTGAAATCAGCTGTATGCGATTTGAAAGCAGACCGTCTTGCGTTCATTTTTAGCGTTATGATGTTCTGTTGTAATAATTTGGTGTGTCCAGTGAGTGACGCGTGGTTACACACCCGCTTCACACGCGTGATCCGGGACTGTTTCCGGATCCGGTCAGGGATATGCACTACTGACGAGCTCAAACGAGGGCGAAACTCGAGTATAGTGCTTCCATATTGACGTGGATAGGCCTTAGGTTCATACCAGAATGTGATCGGCGTTGCCAGTAGTGGGTTGTGCTCAATATTTAAATTTAAAATCCCGAAACAACCACATAATCAATAGTAGGAGCGTTCGTCGTTCATAAAGCAATGACAAACCACAGAACGTAACATTTTTTAGCAAATCACAAACACACACACAGAGAGAGAGAGAGAGAGAGAGAGAGAGAGAGAGAGAGAGAGAGAGAGAGAGAGAGAGAGAGAGAGAGAGAGATACTCGGATTGATTGCGGCGCCCTGTAAAGGCCATGTATCTAACTCTTTATCCATCAGTAATGTGCATCCTTTCATGGATGTGAGAGCAGGATATTCACCGCGGATCATGATCATTCTCCTGCAACTTGTCCTGAGCAGAATTGTAACCCCATAACAGTAACTCTCGATCGTAAGCCAGCTGTCCTGCCTCTGTGACACTCATGTGTAAATCATCTGCCACATTTTAAATCCATCTACCAGATGGTCTGAAATTTTTCCGATTCCCCGGTAATCCTACCTCAATAGTAATCCTCTGCGTACATTCATGTCTTGTTACATGGCCATAATATTTCATTTCGTGTTCCTCAATTGATTTTGTCTCAATAAGCCACCCGCTAACCGCTGACACATAATTAGGATATCCACGGTACTGTGTACACATGTTTAGAATAATATGGGATAAAGAACATACAACAAATTTGTGTCAGCGAAAAGAGCAACACGAACAAGAATGATTTGCATCACCAACCAAGCGCTGAAAGTTAGACCTCGTTCGGGGATGTCGCTGTCAAATCTTTTATCACAGAAATAAACAGTGTCAAATCTTTTATCACAGAAATAAACAGTCCTCTTGAGAACAGTTCAAGGCAAATGGAGAAGAGGAATGCAACGCGTTATTACCAGGTGACGGAATCATACACATTTAAATAGCAATGTAGACAAAGATGGGCGTAGGGCAGGAGGCAGATGTTTAGTAAGTTGTATATCCTTTACAAGACATCGCATTAAACCCCAGCATTTTCTTTTTGTTTTGTTATTCGAGGTCTCTTGGCAAGTTTACGTTCAGTAGTTGGGAGAAAGATGGAGATGTACAAATACGAAAAAGCTCCACGAAATTTGTTCAGATCAAAAGAAACTAAACGTTGCGCCAATCCTAGAATATTAAATACTACTGTTACATCGCCGTCTGCGTGGCGAAGTGGTAACGGACGCAGTTCGTACTCCCACATATTGCTTTCGAAACACAGCTGTTTTGATTTTTTTTAAATGAAATGGTATGGGTGCCGGTCGTTCAGAAAGCAATGGCAAACTACTGAATGTAAACTTCCCGGGAATAACGAACAGCCAAACAAAAATTCTAGTGTTGACTGCTGCTTCCGTAAATAATATGCAACTAACGAAAAAAACTAAAAGCCGCTACACCAGTGCCACTGTGTCACTCAGAAACACAGAGAGTCCCCGTGGCGAGGTAGTTACGCCGCCTGCCTCAAGCTCGTGGGTTCAGTTCCGGGCTAAGTCGTTCCATTCACGAGTGCAATTGTCGTTGGAGCGAAGAAGTTCGTGCTTTCCCCGATGCTTTCAGCAGGCTGCTCTATGGAAAGAGACAGTCGCCTGAGATAAAACCGGTGCAACAGAGACTATTCCCTTGCCTTTTACACAGTTTTAGACTCAAGTTTTTTCTTCTTCAGAAATACACAGAACGAATAAACAATTACAAATAAGCTACAAACATTCATTAATTGGTTAGTTAGTTTCATAACCTTTATAGGGATTGATTGATTGATTGATTGACTGATTGATTAATTTAGGAACCGACATCACTGCATTCGGGGCATTCCCTTAAGCCTTTATAGGGAGTCGCAGTCAACCACAGCAATTTCTGGTTATTTGTGATTTCTAGGCAAGTTTACGTTCAGTAGTTTGCCATTGCTTTCTGAAATACCGGCACTCATACCATTCTCATAAAAGGCCAATGCTAGGCAGTCTGCTGCCAAATCGCCCGCAGCTGTTTTTCGAACGCGGTATGCGGGATTATGAACTACTTCCGTGAATCCTTCGCTACGAAGCTTGCGTAAAATACAAGGAATATAATGGAATGACGGAATCACCAGTGTGGATCTCGTCGAGATAACTAAACACATTCCGGTGAATAAGAGGTGAAGAAAAGAAGCTGGCGCTAGACAGGACATACACTGAGTAAAACTGAGACTTGTGTACCTAGAGAGGCTTTTGTCTTAATTCACATGGCTAAATAAATAGCTGAAAGGTTAGCTGCAAGTTCTTTACAGGACGTCGAAATCAACCACAGGAAATTTTTACGATCAGTGGTTTACCATTGCTTTCTGAACGACCGACACCCATACCAGTGAAACCAACGCAAGACGGTTTTCTTCCACATTGTCTGCGGCTGATTTGTAATTTGTAACCGTCGACTCAGTGTGTCGGGGAATTGTGAAACGCCTTCACTGCCAATAAGCAACAGCTCCGGCAAAGAAACAGTAAATTCCTAGAAACACACGAGGAAGAGACGTGAACTTGGGGAGGACATGGGCGGAGCTGCATGGGAGGGCTAAGGATAGGAGGGCTTGAAGTGAATTGGTTGAGGGACGATGAACTAGTGGGGGACATGGAGTCTTGATGGTTCCGTCATCTCCCCGCTAGGACACAAGACAGGGGTAGCTGGCGGATCTCTCACATTTACAAACAGCGCGAGCATGTCGTGACTGTAACCTACTCACCGTTAAGTATGCCGAGAAAAGTGCAGACAGGCATGCTTCGGGCAGAGTGGCAGGCTTCCTTTCAACACTCAAAGATAGAGAACATCTGTTGAACTCCCCTCCCCCATCCCCACACTAGAACATGTAGATGTGGTGGGAGACGAGCAGACGGAGAGATTGGCTGGGTCTGTATCTCTTGGCGGGGTAATGGTGCATGATACAACAGAAGTGGTCGGGGCCATTCTGGATCGAGTGTTTAGTGCAGAAGAACAGATAGATCATCACGGCTTGGGGAGAATGGCACTGCAGGGAGTGACCAGAGGATCTGCCGACACTCAAAACTCTGAGGAAAGGCCAGACGGACACATAATCAGACTTCTACTGTTACCATTGGTACTGGGACTCTTCGCTGGCTGTTGCACATGAGTACTTAGCATTTTTGGTAATGTCCCGCGCACTGTGATGTTGGTTCTTGACTCACTCAACTCTCGTCAAATTCATACGTCATCAACCCCACCTCCTACCCAACCCTTCCCACAAAAGAAACATAATTTGCCATCCCAATCAACTTGCAGTTTACTTTCTTGTATGAGAAAAATCGGCAATTTTCCAAGCGCATTGAAAAAAAAAGAAGCATTGAATTGCTCTTTAAAGACTGAAACAAGTGAATAAATTATGGAGTGGAACAGACAGAACTACAACAATTAGATTTTTAAGAGCATGTATCTGTCCCATTGCAACATACGCCTGTGAGACCTGGACACTTACTAAACAAGCTGAACAGCGCATAAGTGCATTTGAATATAAATGTTATAGACGAGTTCTAAGAATATCTTGGGTAAAGAAAAGAACAAATGCATCCATACTTCAAGGGCTGAATATTGAAGATGGTTGTCTATTAAAGACGATAAAACAAAGACAATTGAAATATTTTGGTCACTTGAAACGTCACGAAAGTTTGGAGAGAACAACAATGGTGGGGAGTATGCCTGAGAAGAGAGGAAGAGGAAGACCAACGAGTGCAGGATATGGCAGATGATCTTCAGATGGGTGTATCGGACGCGGGATATCTTGCTGATGATCGAGAGGTTTTCAGGAAGGTTGTTATGGGAGCGGGGTTCTGCAAAGGACATGCTACTGAATGAATGAATGAATTGGAAAAAAAAGGGCACACAAATCCTGACATCTTCCCCTAACACGTCAATGAGGTAAATGGAAGAGAAGAGGAAGAGAATGATGAGAAAAACGTGGATATTGTCCAAAACTTGTCAACATTAATTCGCCTTAATCTGCACTAGTTTTATGGGAAGTTCCAACAGCATGTCTTCTTTTACCTTTTCATTTCCATTGTCGATTTCGTGTCAGGCTGTACAACTTGTCCCATGGATCCGTCCTCGTATATTGCAAGTCTTTTGTCCGATTATAAATTATCCAAATCGTTCTGCTGTTTTTGCTTCATTTGAATTTATTTATTTGCGGTTTAAAGCGCTCTGGCTTAAACTGTATGTGCGCTGATGGCGGGTTAATACATTCATTCCCTACACCCGTCACTTGGACTAGTTAACTTCTCGTTCAGAAGGCAATGGCAAACTACCAGAAGTATAATAATTGCCTAGATAATCAATACTGGTTGATCGTAACTTCTTGCAAAGTACATGCACCATTTTTTTTAAATTTCGTCGTCTTGGCTAGTTCAGACTTGTTATTGCTTTTGTGGGCTAATCAATGTTTGCCGGATCTGTAGTGAAGGGATTATGGATGTAATTCATAGTCCCGCAGACCGCGTTAGAAACACAACTGCGGGCGGATTTTAACTTCTACACTTCACATGAGGTCACCCACTTGTAACTTCTGGCCACACATAAGTGTTATTTTAAACTGGCAACTTCCACATCTCATGTTTATGTTTTCCACTTCGCGCTCGCTCTCTCTTTCTCTCTCTCTTTCTTTCGTTCTATATTCTCCTTTTTTTGCCTTCGTGTTCTTCTCCTCTCCTCCTTATCTACTTTCTCCTACCACCACCACCGCATTTTCTTCTTCTTCCTTATTCCTTCTTTCCCCTCCCTTCCTTTCTTCGTGTTCTACTTCCATTCGTGCACTACTATAACACATAGTTTAGAATTTCCACTTCCGCCGTTTTCCTGTCTTTGGCTTTGTTTATTATCTAGCGGGGTCACCCATTAAAAGACAATAAAGAAAGATAACTCAAGTGTCTATACAAAATAGTTATCTTGCTTTAGCTTTAGTTATCTTGTTTTAACTTTTGTTATCTTGTTAAATACTAATTGCAACCCAAGAACACTCCGACTACAAGACCACCCCACCGGAGACTAACCCTCTCAAGTGGTCCCCAAACATGTAATTTTCAAGTCGGGTAATGTACTCGGATACAACGCACTCGGCTTATTTCACCCCCCCCCCCCCAGGACAATGGATGAATATGATGACGACGATGACGACAGAGAAGAAGAGCAGATCGAAAACTTTGAATTTAACAGAGAAGTTCAACCTACTATAAGCTCAAGAACTTGGATTGTATACTACAAACTACGGACATTTATAACTGAATGTATAAGAAGTATATATAACTTTCTTAAACTTCGGGTTTGCTGATCCCGAGGTAGCAGGTGCAATCCCTATTTCGGTCAGCTGGACTAAAATGTTGACTTCTCATCCTTGAAGTCGAAGTGGGTTCACCTCGTGGCGAGGGACACTGGTAATAGGGAAAGCTAATCCACACGCAAAAATCAGTTCAGTGCACTAGAAGTAGTATCGTGGGTATGAACTACGTTTGATCAAAGCGATCGAACGTTAAAAAAATACCTGTTCTAAATTGCAAGTCTTGCGACCAACATGGCTCCCCAGCCAAATGTGAATGACTCACTAATTACACACATACACATAACGTTAACGTGACAACGTGCACATTCCTCCCCTTTTCCTAGTGTGTGTATGTGTAATACTACGCAGCAGCCCAACATCACATAAAAAAAAGTTATGGGCACATTAGCACACACACAGCTATCACACTGGGCACGTTACACGATCAATGAGGAATACAATAAAAATAGTTATTTCACAGCTGGATACTTACTTCTGTTTTACTACAGAATAGATATAGAAACCAATATATAATATATAACTGTATGCAAGAAAATTTATTTTGGGGGAGAAGAACAGCAAAGAGGTGTAGCCATTATATTAGATAAGCAAACATCAAATTCTGTCAAAGGATATCATGCTGTGTCAGACAGAGTCCTATTAGTAAAATTAAACGGAAGACCTTTTAAAATAAATGTCATTCAAGTATATGCCCCAACAAGTGAAAGCAGTGAAGAAAGCATAGAGGAATTTTATAATGACGTGGAGTCTGCTTTGAAGAACTGCAAAAAATCAGAAATAAATATCATAATGGGTGATTTCAACGCAAAAATAGGACAGCAAGGCGATGGATGCAGTGTAGGCAACCATGGTTTGGGAGAGAGAAATGAAAGAGGATACAGACTTGTAGAATGGGCAAAAGAACAAGAAATGGTTGTAGGAAACACCTGGTTTAAACAGCATCCTAGAAGATTATGGACATGGAGGAGTCCAGACAGCAGGATTAAAAACCAGATAGATTACATCCTGATTAGCAAAAGGTTTCGAAATGCGTTAACAGTCGTAAAAACAGTTCCAAATGCAGACTGTTACAGTGATCACAGATTAATTACAGGCACATTGAGGGTAAAGTTAAAGAAAGTCGAGTATACAGCAGGAAACCCTAAATATGACTAGTGCAAATTGAAAACTGACAAAGAAATACAAGATAATTTTAACATAGAAGTAAAGAACAAATTTGATATATTGTCTGATCTAGAGATCCTGTTTCAAGATGTAGATGATCAATGGGAAACGATGAAGAATTCAATCAGTTGCGCAGCAGAAAAAACTATTTCAAAAGTAAAGAAAGTGGGCCGTAAGACATGGATGACTGAAGAAATTTTACAACTAATGGTAACAAGAAGACAGAACAAAAATAATCCTGCCAAATATGAAGAAATTCACAGAAAAGTGAGAACCTTATGTAAGGAGGCAAAAGAAACATGGCTTGAAAAAAATTGCAGAGAAATTGAAAAACAACACAACAGTAACAATGCGAAACTAATGCACAAAAGAATTCAGGAGCTTACTAATCAAAGAACACGTACATCAGCAGGCTGCCTAAAGACAAAAGATGGAAGAGTCATAATAGAAAAAGATAAGATATTACATGAATGGTCAGATTACGTGAAAAACCTTTATGACGATAACAGAGACGAACAGTATGATGTTCAAAATAATAATGAAGGACCAGCAATTTTGAAGATGGAGGTTCAGAATGCTCTTAACCATATGAAATCTGGCAAGACCCCTGGTTCAGACAGCGTCACAACATAAATGATTAATGCTTTAGAAGAATATGGAATAGATCAAGTTACCAGTCTGCTTAATACAATATATGATACTGGAAATATACCTCAGGAGTTATGTAATTCTGTATTTATTGCAATCCCAAAGAAATCAGGAGCCTTGGAATGTGATCAACATCGAACAATTAGTATAATGAGTCACATCACGAAGATTTTGCTAAGAATTATCATGCAAAGAGTTAGGAGGAAAATACAACCTGAAATAGGAGAAGAACAATGTGGGTTTGTGGAAGGCAAGGGTACAGTAAATGCTGTGTATATACTGAGAAACATAATCGAACGTTCTATAGAAGTAAACAAAGATCTACACCTTTGCTTTTATTGACTACACAAAGGCTTTTGATAAAGTGAGACATGTCAACATGATAAGGATGCTTGAAGATCTACAAATTGATGGAAAAGATCTTAGACTTGTAAAAAACATATATTGGCAACAACAAGCTGCCATAAGAGTTGATAATGAAGTAAGCCAATATCAGCCTATTAAAAGGGGTGTGAGACAGGGATGTGTAATGTCTCCAGATCTGTTTTCCCTGTACAGTGAAAGTATTTTCAGAAATATTGAAGATATGGAAGGAATCAACATTGGGGGACGATGCACCAATAACATTAGATATGCAGATGATACAGTCTTGATTGCAGACAATGAACAGGACCTGCAAAATTTAGTAGATGCGATTGTTACACACAGTGAACAACTAGGGTTAGAATTAAATTGTAAAAAGACACAGATTATGGTCGTCACTAGGAAGGACGAAATACCACAAAGTAATATACAAGTAAATGGGAATATTCTTCAACAAGTGAGCAGGTACAATTATCTCGGAACAGTAATAACATCTGATGGGAGATGCCTTGAAGAGATTAGAACAAGAATCGCCATGGCAAAAGTAGCCTTTAGCAAGATGAAAAACATATTGACCAATAAAAAGATGTCAATTAAAACGAGAAAAAGAGTGTTGAGATGCTACATTGAACCTGTACTTTTGTATGGATGTGAAGCGTGGACAATGAGCAGTCAGGCTGAAAAACATCTGATGGCTGTAGAGATGTGGTTTCTGAGGAAAATGCAAAGAAT
The DNA here is from genome assembly GCA_963921405.1 of Cepaea hortensis. Classification (NCBI taxonomy): domain Eukaryota; kingdom Metazoa; phylum Mollusca; class Gastropoda; order Stylommatophora; family Helicidae; genus Cepaea; species Cepaea hortensis. Next base: position 60,538 of record CAWUFQ010000314.1, on the reverse strand, counting down.
ACCATGGACAGCCAGAAAGACCAATGAACAAGTCCTTCAAGAAACAAATGAAGATCGTAAATTGATTAGAGAAATTAGACGTAGACAGTCAAAATTTTTTGGGCATGTTATGAGAAGAAATGGATTGGAGAATTTGGTGACAACTGGTAAGATCGAGGGGAACAGACCAAGGGGAAGACCTAGAAGCAAGTACCTGGATGGCTTGGCCTTGTGGCATGGTCGAGACAGAAATACGGAGCTGATCCACGACTCTGGTGATCGAGTGAGATGGCAGAACATGACCGCCCACGCTTACCGGCATGGCACATGATGGATGGATCTAAACACTCTCCACCCCCTCCTCCTCCTTCATCTTTCTGTGATAAAAACTCCGCCGCTGAGCCAGCATGACAGGAGGCCTCTGATTGTCAGAAGCCGTCCCCTTCCTGGAATGTTTCGCCCCTCTATCTTCCTGACACTCTCTAGGGGCGGATCCACCCGGGGAATGACTCCCGGTAATTTCGCCCTGCCGTGCGTTCGAACCATGTTTCGAGACGTTGTGATGTCTTCGTGCTTGCCCCACAACTGCGAACTGTGTTATCCCCAAGCCATATTTTCGGAGAGAAGAGCATCGTGAGCCCATAGCTTCGTGTACTCACACATATCCAAGCACCCATGGCCATGGGAAGCCAACTTCTTCCCCGGCCATTTGCCTCCGTCGCCTCCCCACAGGCTATGCACAGTTGTACGTCTTTGCCGCCATGTTGCCTCTTCGTACTCCGTTCATGGCACACGACGCTGCACTTCGGGACGCCTCTCATCTCCAGGAAGCCGGCTTTTCCTCTGGGCTACCTAGCTATGGGCTGGACTTCTGCCGACATTTCATGGATTCCACTCCTGCTGAAACGTGGTGATCTTAGCTGAGTAATCGGCTGGATTCGATGTTAATTTATTGGTTATAATGCATTTTGCAAACAGAAACGTGAACTATATTACTGCAATGACTTGTTCGGTAGCCAGCACGAAGCCTTGTCGGTTGCTTCACCAAGTTGTATCTGTGCCCGTGTTATTGCCTTCCGTTGATGCCCAGCCGCTTATTAAGCATGTCACACACGGAGTGGGAGATTAAACCTCATGCGCCTCCCTCTACGGCGAATAGCCTGACAGTGTACCTTTCCTGTCGGGCTGGCGACCATGTCACTGTACGTCTCCATCTTGTATACGTGCTGCTCCTTGATTCTCTACTCGAATGCTGTTAGCTGTTGAGCCGATGAGGAGTGCACTATAATGTCAGGTCGCTTTGTGTTGACTTTTCGTAAAAAATATAAAGGCAAATAACTGAATGTAAAATTACGCATAGTTTGAAGCGTGAAATAATGGCGGCCGGTCGGTAGCTGAACTAACTGGGTTGCCTTATGCAGTAATGTGTGGCTGCTGGTTTTCTAGTTGACTTCTCGTCCTTGACTTGGGGACATTGTAATTTATGTTCCCAAGTCAAGGACGAGAAGTCAACATTTTAGTCTAAGTGTCTGGTGCAGGGTACCTCGACATCAGCACACCGGAAGTTATAAACTCTCTTATTCAGCTCTTATTCAAAGTAAAGAAATCCATTCGGCGTCTGTGTGTTAGGGGTTGTGGACGAAATTTAAAAGCCCCAACATACCGGGTTCGAAGTTAGCCATAGGTTATTTGAGAGCGATCGCTTTGTGTCGATTTTCACGGGTTAATGTCGATGCTATGTAAAGGAAATGCAAATAACAGAAATTTAAACAGTTAGATATACAGAAATCATCACTGATGCATCATTGGCACAAAGAATAGAATAGGACTCGTAAAACTGCACTTCATAACGTGAACTTTAAATACACGTCCTTATAATCGGATATTATAAGAATATTTCTTGTGCGTTACTTATATATAACAATGAGAAAGCGACAAACAGCTTTCTTTGGTCATGTGATGAGAAGATACGCACTGCAAAACATCGTGACAACTGGAAAGTTCAAGGGAAAGAGAGGCAGGCCAAAGGAAGTGATGCTGGATAGATAGCGATGGGTGTTTCGTGGGGGCCTATTGTGTTGATATTCTGGCGGCGGCATTATGCACAGCGTATCTGTGCGGGCTGTTGTTTGTCGAGACTCCTGTCTTTTCCACTTTTCACATTGGGCAGCATTTTGTGTGATATTCCCTGGCACAGGAACAGAGCATAATGGGGACAATCCGTTGCTGTGAAGTTGGAACTGCGACTAACTAACTCCCTATACTGTTGTTGTACATATCTGCTAGTTCCTCTAGCTTGTAGTCGGTACACAGATTGATGCCATCATTCCTTATTATACCAGGGGTGGGCAAACTTTTTGTGCGGAGGGCCGCACTGACAAATGTAAAGTTATTGGGGGGGGGGGGCGGCGGCATATATACACATACACACACGCACGCACACACACAAGCAGGTATGAGTGCTGGTCTTTCAGAAAGTTGGTTGATATATATACAAGCAGGTATGAGTCGATTGGTTGTCGAGACTCCTGTCTTTTCCACTTTTCACATGGGGCAGTGAGGAGCATTTTTTGTGATATACACTGGCACAGGAACTGAGTATAATGAGGACGACCTGTTGCTGTGAAGTTAGATCCGCGACTGATTAACTAACTAACAAACTAACTAACTAACTCTACTTTCATTAGACGCTCAACGCTCAGAGGAAAGGCGAGATGGACTTATAATCAGATTGCTACTGGTACTATTAGTGTTGGAACTCTTCGCTGGCTGCTGAGGATGGGGCCGGAGCACTTATGGGAATGCCCCGAATGCTGTGATGTCGATTCCTGAATCAATCAATCAATCATTAGACGTTACCAGCACAATTTTTCATTTATATACGATGTATGAATCATTTTATGTCTAAAACACAGAGCTGATCCGCATCACTGGTGATCATGTAAGAAGGCGAAACATTACTGCCCATAGTTATCAGCATGGCACATGTTGAAAATACTAACTAACTAACTACTTGATCTCGAAGATGCGTACAATAGAGTTCGCTATGATATTTTGATGACCGCACTTATGGAGAAGGGGGTCAATCCCTGGTTGGTGAACTGGATAGCAGCCGTCCTGCATTCTCGTCAAGTTGCTCTCCGTCTAGGCGCATGGACCTCAGAGCCACATATTTTAACCCCGGGACTGCCACAGGGAGCTGCAATCTCACCGGTGCTCTTTAATGTGTATACGAGCAAGATTGCATACCTAGAAGCACCAGGGGTTGGAAGGATTCTAACATTTGCAGATGATATTCTTGCATACAGGCAGGGGAAAAATAGGGATCAAACAGCCCAGGAGCTACAGGTGACAGTGGACAAAGTGATTGACTGGTGCACTGAAATGAGTGCTGTCATCAACCCGGAAAAGGCGGCGGTGTTGTGGTGCTCTCTGGACAATAGGATTGTGAGAGATGATACCCCAAGCCTCACGATAGATGGTAGAAGCGTCAACAGAGAGAACAAACTGAAGTATCTGGGAATCACATTTGACAGGAGTCTGTCCTTCAAGGACCATGTGGAGACGGTTGTGACAAGATCTCAAAAGGGACTCAATGCACTTAAAACTATGGCTGCAATGGACACAGAGCAGAGAATGCTCTTCACACTATACCAGCACTTGATCCTCTCAGTGATTGATTATGGACTAGGAATGCTCACTGTCTCAAAGAGTCAGCTGGTGAAATTAGAGCGCATACAGAATGAAGCGATGCGGGTCATTCTGGGATGCACCAGAGACACTCCAGTAGTGTGTATGCGTTACATCCTTGGTCTTCCTACTGTTGCTAGTAGGCACAAGGTGATGCAAGCGAAGGCATACCTCAGAGTAGCTGCAGACACAGATCACCCGTTGCATGAGGCGCTGGACGTAGTTAAGGGTCAGAGACTGATAAGAGGGAAATCATGGATGGCTCAGGCGGAGGATACGATCAGACAGGTGTGCCCCTTGGAGAACATCAGGCGAGGCGAGGAGTGGGTCAGAGTGCCAGCCGTGCAGTCAGACTTGTGCAGAGTTGTAATAACATTGAGCCGGGAGTGCAGGGAGTGGCCAGCAGGGGCCACGGAAGTGGAAATTCAGCAACTAATTCAGGAAAATTCTCGCCCGGGTGATGTGATTATCTATACGGATGGGTCAGTGTTGAGAGGTAGGAGAAGTGCCTGGGGGTTCCTGGCAAAAACTAATGGTCGGCGTTTGGTGCAGGAGAGCCTGGCGTATGATAACACTACATCTAGCTTAAGAATGGAGGTGGAGGCGGTCAGTGCAGCTTTCCGCTGGATAGAAAACACGATACATACACACATTGTGATTGTAACTGACTCAGAAAGCATGCTGAGAAGGGTGAGAACAGGTAGGCTTCGTGCAGAGTGGCTTGCTTCGCTTCGGAGGTCACGGGTAGTAAGCATCACCTGGATCTTTTCTCCTGGGCATGCCGGTGTGCTGGGGAATGAACAGGCGGACAGATTGGCTGGCTCGGCAAAATTTGGTGGAGTATTGATGCATGACAAGGCAGACGTGGTTACGGCCTTGTGGGAGCACGCGTACACCTCGGAGGAGCAGATGGAGCACCATGGTCTGGTAAGAATGAGACAACGAGGTGTGACGAGGGGATCTGGCCGACGCTCGGCGCTCGGAGGAAAGGCGAGACGGACATATAATCAGATTGCTACTGGAACTATTAGTGTTGGAACTCTTCGCTGGCTGCTGGGGATGGAGGCGGAGCGCTTATGGGAATGTCCCGAGTGCTGTGATGTCGGTTCCTAAATCAATCAATCAATCAATCAATCATGTTGAAAATATTGGCAGGAAACATTTATTGCATCCATCGATCGGTCTAGCAGTCCACGTCACATTGAACCGAAGTGATTGACAACATCACCTAATGAGGCCCTGTAAGGGATACGTTTTACACTAAATAATTTAGGATCGTTATTCGGAAGAGTGCCGAAATTCGTAATCCTTCATACCGTGTTCGAAACACATCTGCAGGCGATTTGGCATCAGACCGCCTTGCGTTGGTTTACATACACTGGTATGAGCGTTGGTCATATAGAAAGCATTGGCAAACTACTGAGCGTAAATTTGCCCAGGAATCACGAACAGCCAACAATGCTCGAGTTGACTACCACGTCTTGTAAAGGAAACGCAACTCCACCTCACTGGGTATTTGACCACAGGACCAGTGGGTGGGCGGCTAATAAAATCTCAAACCTGTGATACCACCATCGGCAGGTGAAGATAAGGGTGCTATAAGTAATACACAAGGGACTAGAGAGAATTAAGGACAAATATGAGCAATCAGAACTGCCATCAACAACAACAACAACTCCAACAGAAGTCAACACTCACCTGCTACTGGGACTGGGCGAGTTGCGTTTCTCCCTCTTCTCATACTTGTAGTAAGGACTCGGGCTCTGGTGCTTTTTGTCATCACTGTCTTTAAAATCCATAAGGTATGCTTTTGGTAAATCCGCGTAAAATTTGAGTGTCTCTTGAATCTGCTGGAAAACTAGTTCTGGACATGGAGTTGTGTTTGACATCTTTGTGGCCATGCTTTCCTGAACGCCATAATCATCGGCCGGCGGCGAATGGCGTTGTTTGTGTCGAGATCGCTTTTCTTGTTTTTGGCAGGCCGGTTGCGTGAATGCGACCTGGAACTGTCATTCTGGTCCCAGGATAGACTGCGACTCCTGTGGAGTTGCGGCCATGACGTGCGTGGCTGTAGTTATCCAATCGGCTTGTGCTTGTACTTGTAGGTACGGTTCTGCCTGTGTGAGAAGAATTTGACGCCGATTCTATCGTTGACTGTGGACTTACTGAAACAATAATGTCAGAATCTGAGCTGATGTCGTCGTAGTCCACCGGAACTTCTTAAGTGGTGGTTTCTCCTCGCGATCTTTTGATCGTTTTCTGTGGCTTTTCTTCTTCTTGGAATGTTTCTTAGAGCCGCCATAACTGTTTTGTGACTGAGCAGCCCCTTGTCCTTGAGGTACAAGATGGGAGTAGAATCTTGCGCCGTATTCATCATCGTACAGCTGTTTTCTTTCATTCTTAGGCATGACTGTGAATAAAAAGAAACACATACATATTAGACAGTATGTCTGCTTAACTCTAACAGCCTATAATGTCATAACATCCCACCAAACCCTCCCACTACTGCATTGTCAAGCCTTCCCTTTTGCTACACCAGCTTTAATATTTCTGCAGAAAATTATGCTATTTTTCAGACCCTTAAATATATATTTACTAATTACATCCCATATCATACTTTAGACTTGTTTTATATCATTTCCATCATGTTTGTAGCAGTGGATGACGTTGGATTTTTGTGGATTGGCCCCCCAAATTAATATTCTACCATCTCCCAAGCAAACTATTGAACGTCATTTAACCGTCGTTACGACATGACGCATTGTGGGAAACTAGAGCCATTGCCAGATACGTTATAAACTCACATTCTAGCAACAATGAAAAACACTCGATCATGGAGACAAACTTAATAGTTATTTCGGAAAAAAATAGAAATAACAGAATTATGAATGCATCTGTGAATTTATGTTGATAGAAAATGAAATATTTCATTAAAAAATTTGTTCTGCAATCTTCAGCCAACGAATGAGACAAGATGGCATGTTAGCCGGTTTATAGTTCCTAGTTCCCATATCTCACATTCAGGTAGGGTACAACTTCACCAATTCTAACAGGTGGGGACAGATTACCATCCTCCGCTTATATCACTGTAGTTTTACCCTAAGCTGATACTAGTGACCAATATTAACTTGTTCTCATGTCTTCATAAGTTTTAAAATCCATCACATTATATTGAGCAATTACATGAGTACTAAAAATAGCATCGGAAAACCCTGACAGTTCCTGTTAACCCTGGAACATTAGACTGAAGTTTTCTCCCCCGATGTGTCTCCACCTTGCCGTGGTGGGGGAGCTTGCGTGTCCCATCGACCCCATGTGCTTGCCGATGGATGAAAGACTACATATTGGAGAGCATATGGGATAGGGACCAGACTAAGAGAGACACAACCTGCTGCTCTGCAGGTAGGCTGAGGATAGCAGTCAAAATTTAAGCTCCGGCGCACGAAGCCACAATCCTGGTCCAGATACCTACTCAAACGCCTCCACCGATAAATGGAGGTGAGATACTGGGCACGCTACATGCCCAGGTCAGATACTTGTCCGAAGGCTCTCAGCTGGGGGATATGAGGGATCCCCGGATGAGAAGGCCAGGCCGTTTCTCGCTCACTGCTGTACGGAGGTAAGGTGCTGAGCCGGCAGCACATGTAGCCTACCTCGTGAGCGAGTACTAAAAGGTGGAAAAACACCTCGGTCGCACGTTCCGATGAAAGTCTCTAACCGGTAAAAGGCCAAGTTGTTGATGTATGAGGATCTCTTTTCTTCTAAGTGTGCCATGAAGATGTCCGCTAGAATAGGACCAAGAGGTCTCCCCGTGGCCACTCCGTCAATTTGGCGGTATGACTTAGAAAATTGAATTGTATGTTGGCGGTACATAGTAGTAGTAGCCTCTCCAGAATAGGTGTTGGTATGCCTAATTTTAGTTGTTTGTCTTCAATGCGTTCCCTTATTATTTTCACTGTCTCCTGTAACGGAACATTAGTGAATAGGGAGGCTATATCCATGGATACCATGTGTTTGTTATTTATGTCCATAGTATCCAATAATTCCAACAGTTGGAATGTATCTCTGAGTATTTTTGGATCGAAGGACTGTCGTACTGGCTTTAACATTTCGGCTAGCCATCTCGCCATTCGGTGTTGTGCAGAGTTAACTATGGACAGGATAAGTCTTAGCGGGATGCCAGGTGTTGCCTTTCGTGTGTTGTTTAACAAACAAAATACTCGCTTGTTAAAGTTTGCAGAAGCAATTATGATCTATCAACGCAAGCCAGAATTGTGCAAACAGAAAGACATGTTAGTCAGCTTAAAATTACCGTGGTAGATAAGTAACATTACTGTGCGAATATGTGTATATTTCAACTTGAAGGATTTATCTTGTTAATTCACGTAAGTTGTGTGATTTTTGCAGTATGTACCTGACGAGATGCAGCGAAATATGCCAGGCAATAAATTGTACAATCTATTGTTTGCGTCTTCATTATTCAAATTCACTACGGGAAAACATTGTTTTGAAACACCACAATGTAATATACGGGTAAATCATTTACCGTAAATGGGAATATTCTTAAACAAGTGAATCGGTACAACTATCTCGGTTCAACGGGTGTGTTCACTTGAGGACTTAGAACCTGGCGATGAGTGGGTACAAGTACCAGCAGAGTTCAGTATGTCCTTTTCAGTTTGCATCCAACTAGACAGAAAATGCAGACAAGAAAACCCGGCTGCTGTGGAGGCGGAAGTACAGGCTCTGATCTCCAAGGATTCTTTAGAGGATGATGCTGTCATTTACATGGATGGGTCGATCGATGAGTGAGAAGTTTGTGGGTCTTAAGGCTCAGACCAGAGGGAAAATTGTGAAGGAGGATTCTGGTGCTTTTGCCTTGACCACAAGTAGCCTGACTATGGAAGTCATGGCAGTAAGTAAAGCAATAACATGGCTCAAGACACAGACCTTCATAATTCTTCTTTGTGTTCATCCGGAGTGTTTTTTTCAGATGTGACTGCGGTGTGCCTCGTTAGGCACCCTTGGGTCTGAACCCTTAGGCCAACACATCCTACTTTTAGCGTGAATTTTTGACCAGGTTAGCATTCCTGGGAGACTTTCACTTTTGTGGTACCGTCCACCTCCCAGCTGGTCAAGTTGGAACAGTCGAAGACTGCACGGTCATCCTTCAAAGGAAGGCAGGGACAGTCCATAGCATTTTCTGCCATCCTGGGTGGCTTCACATAGTGCTCTGGTGCTGGGCTCACCGAGGGAATCGTCACGTCCTGCTCATGGCTGCTTTAGTTCCTCACTTAAATGCATTGGGCTATTCGTTCGCCCTGGGCCATTCCCACACAAACCAGACAGGTCTGCAGACTGTATCTACTCAGCGAGTTTTCGGACATGTGCTTGTCCTTGTGCCCGTCAGAGCTGTTCCAGACACGGCGGACATTCAGAAAACTACCTAGTCAGAGCTATCCCGAACAAGAGCGGCATTCGGAAACTAGGTAGTCAAGAGCTGTTCCTAGCACGAGAGACATTTGGACGAGACATTTCACTCGGACGTAAATGTGTAGTGCCAATTTTTATTTTGCCACCCGTAGGACGGCACTTCCGACTTCAGCAGGCATTTTTTAATGAGGTTAGCCTTCCTCGTGTTTCGAGGCACGTTAGACTTATTGTGATTTCGCCCACATCTCAGCTGGTCAAGACAGAATGATCAACGACATCACGGTCAACCCTCAAGGGAAGACAGGGGCAGACCATGGGCATTCCCTCACTATCCAAGGAGGCTTCCATAATTGCAGAGCCGCCACATATTGCTCTGAGACTGGGCTCACCTGAGGAGTAGCCAAGTCGTGCTCATTGCTGTTTTAGTTCCTCACTTCCATGTAATGGGAATCTCGCTTGCCACTGGGAGCTCAAGCACACACCAGGAACGGTCAGTGCGACATCCACTCGGTAAGCTTTTGCTTTTGACTTGGGACCACGCAATGGATTCGCTAGCCGTGCGCTCCATTTCGTGTTATCGAGACCTTCCACTTTTGTCTACACTCTCTATGAGTTAGATACAGACAGTTTTCGTAACCCGCTCACGAGGTAGGCTACATGTGCTGCCGGCTCAGCACCTTACCTCCATGCAGCAGAGAGCAATAAAATAGCCTGGCCCTCTCATCCGGGGATCCCTCATATCCCCCAGTTGAGAGCCTTCGGACAAGTATCTGAACTGGGCATGTAGCGTGCTCAGTATCTGCTCTCCATTTTTCGGTAGGTGGGTATCCGGCTCCCACATCCGAGGGTTTATGGCTTAGAGGCATTCAGCCTCAACCCTCGACAGGGAGCCTTAGCGTATGTATCCAGACCAAGAACTTCTACCTTCATGCGCCTGATTTAAACATTTTGACTGCTATCCTCAGTCTACCTGCAGAGCAGCAGGTTGTGTCTCGCTTAGTCTGGCCCCTATCCCATGAGCTATCCGATATGTAGTTTTGATCCATCGACAAGCACATGGGGTCAATGGGACATGCAAGCTCCCCCACCACAGCAAGGTGGAAACACCTTCATTCGAACATGCTTCCTTATGACCATATTATATTTATATATTCAGGGGAGCTGCGTGGTCTCCAAGTATGGTGTCCGCCTCGAGTGCTGGAGGACCCGGGATCAAACCCCGGTGATGCCGGGATTTTTCCACGTGGACTAAAAGTAATAAATTTCCCCTGGTCTCTGGGTAGTGAGATCGGACGCCCGTGTGTTTTGTTGCGCACGTAAAAAATCCCTTGGCAGTTGGAAATCGAAACAGAGTAGCCTAACGGCACTGCCCGGGCAAAATTTTGAGTTAAAAATCTACCCAAAGTATTTTCAGGATCCTCGCCGGTGCTACGGAGTTCATGCACTGAGCTGAGTTTCTCCAGACTCAGATTTGAGTTAGGAGGACAACGGAGCAATTATGGGTTGCACCCGTGTGCCGTGATGTTGATCCATCAACTAAACTAAAACTAAACTAATGCTTCCTTAGTGATTCAATGGGTGTGCTCAGAAGAATAGAGATGGTTGGCAAAGATTAGTTCGCTCCAGGGTATGCGGTTGTACAAGGGAATGAGCAGATTGACAACCTTGCAGATAAGGCTACTGTGGAGGGCGGACGAGCAACGCAAACACACAATTTGGAGTATATCTGTTGTGATATGTGGGGGTAAAATTACAAGCCTACTGTGTCAAATATGTGATAAGACTATATGCTTATTGAGTCACACAGGATAAAACCATAGGTCTATTGTGATATATGGGATAACATCACATGTTTATTGTGATATATGGGATAACATCATATGTTTATTGTGATATAATGGGAAAATATATATTTATTGTAATATACAGGATAAAACCACGGGTTATTCAGTCACGTATAGAACAAAAATGTGTTTATTCTGATAAATCGGATAATCTAATCTTTAATCTGATAATCGGGTTCTGTACGCCAAGCTTGAAGAAAAATGGGCAGTACTATAGTATCAGTATTAACAACACTCACATCAATAATATTATATTTATAGAATGAGGATATACAGAAGAACAGCTGGCTGAGTGGTTAGAATGCCAAGGTCCCCCTTCGGAGACAAATGTTTGAATCATCAATAAGGTGTGGATTTGTTCTGTTGGGGACAAAAATAAAACCTTAACCTCATAATTTGCAGTGATTGATTAGCCATTGTATCAGCCGATTTGAATCCGCATTCCCTGCACCTCTTTACTCTCCTGACCCCACCCACTCATACCAGTACTGAATGCTGTAAACCGTCCTTGACCACCAGAGCCTGTCCATGTCTTCCCTGCCCGGTTGGGTATGATGACATATATTCATATTAAATCATTTAAATGTAAAATAATTAAATTTACATTAGAATAAGTAATTAAATAATATTAAGTTCCATAAGTTCAAGATGAAACATAATACATAAGAATATAATGCTAATTTAGTAATTTTAATTTTTAGTTTTCAGTTTTTACATTGTTTTCAGTTGGCAAATTGGCAGCTCAGTTACAACTCACAACAGTACATTGAACAGATTGAATTTAATATTTATTGAAATACATTCATTCAGTAATTTCAATATTTCAGTCAGTCAGTCTTCATTATGGCTGTGAAGTTGAACTCTCAGAGTCAAGAATGGACGAGTTGTATTTCAGGAAAATCAACGTCTCCTGCAGTACTGAACAGCCTTTCCGATGGCACACTTGTAGGTGGTGGTGCAAGAAATGCTGCGCCAGTCTAGCCACACTTGGAAATCTTTGCTTATTGGCATGCCACCATGAAACTGGATCTGACTGTCGAGTTTGAAGTGGCTCTGACAGGTACTGTGTCACCTCAGTGTTAATGTTGTTGCCTTCTGCACTTGCAGAACGATCTGTGGTGGGATTTTCCTGGACAATTGTGTCAAAACAGCTCCATAGACTGGACTCGTACTGTGTGGCAGTGCTCACAGAAGTCAAAACACTAGTACTACTATTACTACTAGTAGCTGATGGATCCTGTGGACTGACTGTGTTTGCTGAATCAATAATGGAGTTAGCTGCTAATAGTAGATGGGCTTGTGCATCACTTCTACCATGTTCAGAGAAGAAGCACAGCTTGAATCGAGGATCCAGTAGTGTGGCACAGGTGTAAATACTGTTGGATTCAATGTCCGCAAATCTGCTGCTAACAGCTTGAAGCAGGGCTGCTTTCATAGTTTTGATCCCAGCCATCACTACCTTCTTTCTGGAGGAAAGCCATGAGTGTTTTCACTAATGGGATCACAACTGATATTGATGCCTGAGCAGTACTTATTTCACGTGTGATTTCTTCAAATGGTGCCAAAGTAGCTACCACATTCTCCGTGACTGCCCACTGCTGTGCCATTAGCCCAGTTACCGAATCAATTCCAACACAGTACAGGCTGATGCTGCGCCGTTGTTCTAACAGACGTCGTAGCACATAGAACGTTGAGTTCCATCGTGTTGTCACGTCCTGGGTAAGCTGATGTTGTGGTAGGTTTATTTCATTTTGAAGTTCATGCAAACGACTGGTTGCTGAAGAAGAGTGTTTCTTCTTCTTCTTCTTCGTTCATCCGGAGTTTTTTTTCGGATGTGACTGCGTTGTGCCTGTTTGCAGCAGAGCTGCGTTCTTGCGCCGTTAGGCCGACACATCCGACTTCTGCGGGCATTTGTTGACCGGGTTAACCTTCCCGGGGGTTTCTTAGGACGTTTGACTCTCACTGTTGTGGTGTTATCCCCCATCCCAGCTGGCCCATATAGAACAGCCAAAGATCCTGGTCAGCCCTCAAGGGAAGGCAGGGGCAGACCATGGGCATTCCCCGCCATCCAAGGAGGCTTCCATACTTGCAGAGCCGACACATAGCGCTCTGGTACTGGGCTCACCCAAGGAATCGTCACGTCCTGCACATGGCTGCTTAGCCTCACTTCCGTATATTGGGCCTTCCGTTCACCATAGACTGTTCTTCCGGAAACCAGAAGTATGCAGTCTGCAGATGACATCCACACAGTGAGCTTTCGATTCGGACTTTCCATGTAATGGATTTGCTAGCCAAGCAATATTCCATTTCGTGCCACTAGGACACTTTTCCACCTTTTATGAAGCCCACACAGTGGGCTTTTGATTCGGACTTTCCACGTAATGGATTTGCTATCCAAGCAATATTCCATTTCATGCCACTAGGACACTTTTCCACCTTTTATGAAGCCCACGCAATGGGCTTTTGATTCGGACTTTCCACGTAATGGATTTGCTATCCAAGCAATATTCCATTTCGTGCCACTAGGACACTTTTCCACCTTTTATGAAGCCCACACAGCTAGCTTTCGATTTGACTTTCCACATAATGGATTTGCTATCCAAGCAATATTCCATTTCATGCCTCTGGGTCTTCATGCACCTTTAAATGTCAACCTGTATATAGTTAAAGTAATTTGCGGTCAACTTTAGCTTGTTGATATCTCCATAGAGCTTGTCCTCAAATGAAGCAGGTGTGGGCCAAAATATCTTTCTCTGTTCTGCATACGTTGGGCAATCCTGCAGCAAATGTTTTGCTGTCATTTTTCCAGTTCTACAATTACATTCATCAGTATCTCCTATCTTTAGTTTATTGAACAAGTGGTATTTCAGCCTGTTATGTCCTGTGCGGAGTCTGAAGATTGCTACTTGTTCTCTTCGGTCGAGTTTGTAATATGCATCATCCTTCTGATGGCCTGGATGCTCTGATTCCCATTTGGTTCTATAGGTGCTTTTTATCAACCTCTTTGCCTCATTATAGGTTATGTCTATGTCAGGCTGTGGTAGTCGTCCGCCCTCTTTTGCCAGTCTGTCAGCCTCTTCGTTTCCAGGTATACTGCAATGTGATGGGATCCACTGTATTACAACTTTTTTGGATTTCTGGCATAGACCATGGAGTGCTGCTCTTAGGTCAGTTAGTTCTGTGCTGTTATTGCTCTTCAGTATTGAGACAGCTGACTTTGCATCTGTGAAGATAGCTATGTGCTTCTCTTTATTTTCCTCCATGAGGAGCATTTCTGCTGCAGTTTTCAGAGCCTCTACCTCCGCTTTGAAGTTACTTGAGCATTTTCCAGTTGCCATTGAATGTGTTTTTTTCACTCCATTTTTTAAATTTAGGAGAATTCCTCCTCCTCCATTCTCTATTGAATTTTTGGCTGATCCATCTGTATATGCATGGGTCCAATTCCTGCTTGGGTAATGTTCTTTTATGTAGTTTAGGGTTATTTCTCTTCTTTCGGTTTCATGCTGAGTGTTCTTTTTCTCAATACCAGGAATGTTTTCTATCATCTCAGGCAGTTGCTGCTGTCTCCAAGCTGGGAACTTGTGTGCATTGTGTATGGGCTTGACTGTTGATATGTTAAGAATAGGATCTGCCCTAATCCTTCGTTTTGCAGTTTCTACAAAGTTGCTACGCTTCAGTCTTCCCTTTCCAAAACCATTAAATCTGTTGTACATAGGGTGGTCTGTCAATCTTCTAAATTTTTCTGCTTGTTGCTGGGCTCTGCTATCTCTTCTATCCTGCATTGGTTGTAAACAAGTGATCTTTTCTAGTTCATTAATAGGCGTTGTCTTCAGGCTTCCAGTTATGATTCGCATTCCTTGGTTTTGGACTCTACTTATTTTGTTAAAGTTTGACTTAGCTGCTGTTGCCCAAGCTGCAATGCCATATTCCAGTACTGGCCTCACCCGTCCAGTATATAACTTCTTGAGAACTTTCTCATCTGCTCCCCACGTTGTACCAGCAAGCTTTTTCATGATTGCCATTCTCTGCCTTGCTCTTGTTCGATTTTTCTCAACCTGTGTTTTCCATGTCAGGCGACGATCAAAGGTGACTCCTAGATAGTTTGGATTTTCTTCATGGCGCAATATTTTTCCATTCAATACCAGCTTAGGTTGCTGAGGTTTATTTGAGAGGGAGAACACTGTGCATGTTGTTTTCTCCTCACTTATCTTCACTAGCCATGATTTTGACCAGTCCTCTAGCGCTAATAAGGCTTGCTGTATTCTGCTGTTAGCTGTACTAATATATTCTTCAGATGTCCATATGGCTAGGTCATCTGCAAAGGAGGATGTGTGTACTCTGGCTGGAAAATTTTCTGTGATGTCATTTATATATGCTAGGAATAATGTTGGTGAAAGAACTCCTCCTTGGGGGACACCTTGCTCCAGCAGCATCATTTTGCTTGTTTGTCCTTGTACTTTTGTCCTGGCAGTTCTGTTCTCAAGGTAGTGGCTGATCCATTTATACATTTTTCCACAAACATGCATGTTTTGCAGTTTTACTTTCAGTCCTTCCTTCCATACTTTATCAAATGCTTTTTCTAAATCTATCCAGACTGCTAGTGTGTGCTTTTTCTCTTGGAAGGCATCCTCTATTTCCTGAGCTATATAGGTTATTTGATCTTCAGTGGATCTGTACTTTCTGAATCCTGCTTGGTGTGGTGTTAAGAGTTTGTTTTCTTCCAGATGCCACGTTAGCCTGCCATTGATAATGCGTTCCATTAATTTTCCTACACAGCTAAGTAGACTGATAGGTCGATAGCCATTTGGTTCTTCCAGGTCTTTTCCTTTCTTTGGGACTGGTATTATTATAGCTTCCTTCCATGCCTGTGGGACTATTCCTCTCTTCCAGCTGTTATTTAGGACTGCTAATAGTTTCTTCTTTGCCTTGGTGCCTAGTCCTATTAGCATTTCATTTGTGATTCCATCCTTTCCTGGTGATTTCTTCTTTTTTAGGGTATTCATTGCCTGTTCCATTTCTTCCATTGTTAGATTTGCCATCATATATTCTGCTGCTGTTTCTGTATTTCTATGATGTATCTGTTTGTCTTTGATTGCTTTCTTCTGTTCAGTTGTAATATCAATGTGGTTTGCATTTGCATAGTGTTCCATTAGTGTATTTGCAGCCTTTTTTCCTGTAAGCAAGGCATTTCCTTGTTTAATTGTTATTTGTTTGTTTCTAGGTCCTTCATTGTTCATGGCTTTCACTAGTTTCCATAGTTTGTTTCCATCCCTGTCAAAATTCAGGTTTTCTGTTTTTTCCCTCCAACTATCTCTTGTTGTTTGATTTACTGTTCTTTTATATTTTGCTGAGATGGCTTTGAGAGAGGTATTCGCTTCAATTGTTTGTTCTCTCTCTGCTGTCTTCCTGGCATCTTCAACTTTGTCCTCCAAACTTTGTAGTTCTTCAGTCCAGTATGGTTTGTAATTTTTCCTCGCTCCCCTAGGAATGGACTCAGTGGCTGCCTGTATTATCGCTCTGTTTAGACTTTCCACCATTTGCTTTATGTTGCCATATCGTGTATTTATGTTTTCACAATATTTGTCTGTTAGTATGGCAAATCTGTCCCAATCTGCTCGTTTGTAATTCCAGCGGGGCAAGGGCTTTTGCTCCTGTGGAACATACTCCATATTCATTACAAGCTTGATTGGTCTGTGGTCACTACCTGCTAATTGGTCCAGCACATGGCAATCGATTTTGTGGAGGATGTCTCCTGTGCAGAAAGCTAAGTCTGGAGTAGAAGTGGTAAGCCATCTTCTGGAGTAGAAGCTCGGTGTGTCATCCGCTTTGTTGAGTAGATGGAGATTTGAGTCTATTTCCCAGTCCTCCAATTCATCTCCTCTTTTGTCAGTATCTGGGTATCCCCATCTTTCTGAACGGCTATTAAAGTCTCCGACAATAATGCAGTTTGTGTCAGTTATTTTCATGTTTGAGAGTGTAAGGTCCTTATCTGCTGGGCTATACAGATTGTAGATTCTTATTTTCACATCCTTTATCATTATATCAACACCTATAATTTCTGTTTGGTTGTCAGAGATCACAGATACTTCGCTGCAAGGTATTGTATTTCGTGTAAGTATTAGAACTCCTCCTTTGTGTCCTTCGCGGTCGAAACGTGTGGCCTGATATCCTCTGACTGAGAATTTGTGATTGGCGTTGAGGTGTGTCTCTTGAATGCATGCCACATCTATTCTATCTTTATGAAGACGCTGTGTTAGGGAGTCTTTCTTCTTGTAAACTCCTTCGGCATTCCACTGTAGTATGTTGAGTGTCCGGGGTATTTGGTCAATAGCTCTTAACCTACTCCTCTGTGCCTTGACTCCACAGCACAGGGGAAGGTGACCACCAGTAGTCATGGGTGGACCCCCTCGAGGCAGGGGGCCCGGCACTATCGCCGCCTGATGGGACTTCACGGGATTAGCACCATAACGATTAATTTTGATTTGTGACATCATGAATTAAGTTACGTTGCACTGCTTTGTCAAGCCTGTGGCTCAGTACATCCGATTTCGACAAGCATTTATTTGGGATGCTTTCCCTAGCCTTTGACTGTCCCCAGTCTACCTACAAGGCAGCAGGTTTTACGTTGCACTGCTTTGTCAAGCCTGTGGCTCAGTACATCCGATTTTGACAAGCATGTATTCGGGTGCTTTCCCTAGCCTTTGACTGTCCCCAGTCTACCTACAAGGCAGCAGGTTTTACGTTGCACTGCTTTGTCAAGCCTGTGGCTCAGTACATCCGATTTTGACAAGCATGTATTCGGGTGCTTTCCCTAGCCTTTGACTGTCCCCAGTCTACCTACAAGGCAGCAGGTTTGTGTGTCTCTTCGTCTGGTCCCTCTCCCTTGACCTGTCCGACATGGGTGGCCCTACCAGTAGCTGTGCTACCGTCGGCATAGCTCTTGGGGTCATTGGGACGCACAAGCCCCTCTACCTCGTCACGGTGGACACACAGCAGAGGGGAGAAGAGTGTTTGAAATGTCCTACCAATTTTCTTCCAGTACTGATGATGCCAGCAACATACTGTTGACTCAAAAGACCATCACGCACACACAGCTGCAGTGTGTGTGCAAAACATCCAACACTTGAATAGCTGCCATCACGAAAGCATTTGGCAATGTTGAATGCATTGTCTCTCACAACAACATGGCACTTCTCACGTGCAATTGACCACTCATCCAGCATCATTTCAAAATGTGCAAACAAGTTTGTGGCCATGTGATGTTCATCAAATGCAGTACAATGGAAGACTACACTGCGGTGAACAAAGGAGTCTGTTAACCAATGGCCAGAGAGGCCCATAAATGACTGAGTGGTGTGTTCAGCTGTCCACGTATCTGTTGTGAATGATATGTAATCAGTGTCAGATATCATTGCTGCAATTTTTACCTTCAGACATTTACACATGTCAGGAATGACATGTTCAGCAAAGTACTTTCTTGAAGGCAATTCATACCTTTTTTCGATTGTATGCATCAACTCTCTGAAACCTGGTCGTTCCACTACTTGAAAAGGCTCCATATCTATGGCTATCATTCGGGCTACGGCAGCATGAATGCGTTTAGCATTGGGACTATTGATGTCCCAAATTTTGGCTCGGTTCCATGCCTGCACAATTGACTGCTGGGTACTGCTGCTTGCTTTGTGCAAACACGGTCCCAGATTCATCATAGATGTGGTTGCCAATACACTGGCCTCCAGTGATGGTTTTTTTCCCCATCATTTCATCATAGCTTTTCCTGTGCATCGATCGCAAATGGGTCTGCATTGATGATGTTGAGAAGTCTTTGGGGCGATCTGATCGTCCATGCGATAACTGTTTGTCACACAACTTACATATTACCTTCGCTGAATTATTGTCTTTAACCTTGAAGTAATCCCAAACGGCGCTGTATGACTTAGATTTTGATGCCATTTTATTTTATGGGCAAGACCAAAGAAATTTACGAAAATAAGAAATTTTCAAGTCCCACAAATTCATGAAGTAATGCACCATTAAAATTCAAAATGAGTGTTTTTTTCTTAAAATTCTTATTTACATCAGCGAGAAATAGTAAACCGAAAGTGCTATTGTGCTATTGCCTAAAATTCGGCTTGGCCTCATGAAACATGTACAGAAAATTCACGTGACTAGGCGGCCTAAATCCGGCAAAATTGGACTGGAGCCAGAGCCGAAGCTGGATTTGTAAAAATGGCCGGATTCCGGATTTGCCGGAGCCGAAATCCGGTACACCCCTAGTAGGTAGACAGGTAGGTAGTTAAGTAAGGAAGTATGTGGGTAGCTAGGCAGGTAGGTGGATAAGTAGGTACGCAGGTAGACGGGTAGCTAGATCCAACCTGACACTCGCTCGTCGATCATCTGTGTTCCACCATGCCAATTCATACATCTCATTCAACCTCTCCCTGCAATACTCTGAACAGGCAGGTTGACCGGCCAAGCGACAGAGACAGACAGAGAGAGAGAGAGAGAGAGAGATAGAGAGAAGCAGCCAGAGGTACAGACAAATAAACAACGGATATATAAACTGGCAGACAGATAGAGAGTCAGACACACGCATACATACACACAGAGAGTCAGCCAGACATACATATGGAAAGACAGACAGTTTGTTAAGACAGAGATTCAGATAGACATATATACAAATGGAAAGTGAGACAAATAGACTGACAGAGAACAAGAAATCAGGCAGGTGTCAGACAGACGGACAGACAGATAGACATCCAGACAGGCGGGCATGTAGAGAGACATACAGACAGGTGGACATATAGAGAGGCATACAGACAGGCAGACATATAGAGAGGCATACAGACATCTCTCTCTCTCCTTCCCTATCTCCCTCCCCCTCTCTCTCTTTCTTGTCTTTATCACTTGTTTATGTCTTTCAACACATCTTTCTCGTATCTCTGTCTCTCACACTATCTTCATTATCTATCTCTCTCCTCTCTCTTTTCAACCCGCTTCACATATACCAGGTTTTCCTGCACTTTATATCCGTAGCATTTCCTTGTTTATTTGTTAATTCATGAGGCCAGTCAGTCGAAAGCCTGATGTTTGTATTGCCTAACGACCCTGACCATGTCTCTCTGAGGTGACGCATATTACTGTCAGCTTGGACCGGAATTATCAGGAAGTAGGAAATAGTAGGTCGGTAACGTAAACAAAGATGGATGCCTGTAAACAGTAAGTGTACAGAAACGCAAGTTAACAATTCTTAAAGGGAGAGTTTATACCGCGATATCTCGGAATAGACAGAGTAGTTTATACCGCGATATCTCGGAATAGACAGAGTAGTTTATACCGCGATAGCTCGGAATAGACAGAGTAGTTTATTCCGAGCCGGCGCGGAATAGACAGAGTAGTTTATACCGAGCTGGCGTATGAAGCTGTTTTAATATCAAGAATAATTTTCCAGATTGGTATCCCCAATAAAAATAATTGTGTCCCCATGCAAGAATTCTTAACTTGCGTTTCTGTACTCTTACTGTTTACAGGCATCCATCTTTGTTTACATTACCGACCTACTATTTCCTGATATTTATGTCATCATAATTCCGGTCCAAGCTGACAGTAATATGCGTTGCTTCAGAAAGACATGATTAGCCAATTCAAACACCAGGCTTCCGACTTACTGGCCTGATGAATTAACAAATAAACAAGGAAATGCTACGCAAATAAAGTGCAGGAAAACCTGGTATATGTGAAGCAGGTTGAAAAGAGAGAGGGGGGAGATAGATAACGAAGATAGTGTGAGAGACAGAGATACGAGAAAGATGTGTTGAAAGAGATAACAAAGTGATATAGACAAGTGAGAGAGAGGGAGGGATATATATATATATATATATATATATATATATATATATATATATATATAGAGAGAGAGAGAGAGAGAGAGAGAGAGAGAGAGAGAGAGAGAGTGAGAACTCGTGTTCGGTTGGCTAAGCGCCTTTCCCAAGACAACAAAAGTAGAGGACAGATAAGAACAGAAAGACAAGTGTGCAGGTTCTTGTGCAGCCAGATAAAGACCAACACAAAACACAAAAATCCTAGGAAACACTCTTGCTGCCAAAAGCGCGATCATCAGACCTGTACTGGTTGATACCAACACATTTTTTCTTCATTTACCAGGTATCTGTTATGTGGCAACTTCAATTGGCGAATGGGACAGGTCGGGAGAGAACATACCGGGCACTGCTCTTGCTGAGGCCTCGCTTGATACGGATGTTGTCTGTCTAAATCAGGGGTCACCAAACTTTTTTCACGGCGGGCTGGATAATGACGAGCGCGGGCCGCTTACTCATTCTGTACAATACTTGCGCCGGCCTCCGTGGCGAAGGTTCATAATCCCGTATACCCGCGTTCAAAACACAGCTGAGCGCGATTTGGCAGCTGATATTTGGCTTTCAAGATATCATCAATGTTTGGGTTGGAATTGCTGCATCCAATCAAGAGAATTGCTTTCAAATGTTCATCAGTCAATCTCGTTGGATGTGTTGACTTCATATACTTCATTTTTAAAAAAATGTTTGCTCACAGACATAAGTTGTTCCAAACACTGGTGACATACAAGCGGCAAATTTCTTCCGTTTCGGAAACTCAACATTAGGTAAGTAGCGGTAAAATTCAACAAGTTGTCCTCTAGTTATTGATCCATGCAAGCTGCAAACGGATGCCAACTCTTCCGTTATCTGAAAGTCCAAATTGACGCAACGAATGAACACGAGAAGTTGTGACACACTCGAGAGATCAGTCGACTCATCCAGCGCCAGAGAATACAACACTCGAGAGATCAGTCGACTCATCCAGCGCCAGAGAATACAACAATCGAGAGATCAGTCGACTCATCCAGCGCCAGAGAATACAACACTCGAGAGATCAGTCGACTCATCCAGCGCCAGAGAATACAACACTCGAGAGATCAGTCGACTCATCCAGCGCCAGAGAATACAACACTCGAGAGATCAGTCGACTCATCCAGCGCCAGAGAATACAACACTCGAGAGATCAGTCGACTCATCCAGCGCCAGAGAATACAACACTCGAGAGATCAGTCGACTCATCCAGCGCCAGAGAATACAACACTCGAGAGATCAGTCGACTCATCCAGCGCCAGAGAATACAACAAGTTCCTAGTTTGCTGGCGTATCTGTAGCACTGTGTTCTCTCCATGTTGTTCTATTCTCCCCACAACTGAGCTTGTCGAAAGGCTGATAGTTCCAAACAAATCGGTTTACTCAGGACACAAGTCATTTGCTGCTTCCATCATACGAACGAAAGAAGAAGAAGAAGAAGAAGAAGAAGAAGAAGAAGAAGAAGAAGAAGAAGAAGAAGAAGAAGAAGAAGAACGTACCTTTCCAGAAAACTTATAGATGTTTTGTTTCGTAGTGTCGCAGAAGATTGTACTTTTTCAAAACGGCAATACTTTTCGCTGCATATTACACAAATGGTTTTCTGGTCCTTTGTTTCCACAAAGAAGTACTTTACTCCCCATTTTTCATTGAAAACGCGACACTCGGTGTCCTTGGGGATTATAGAAGCAACCACCTGCCCCGCTCTGTACTGGTACCTAAGCCCAGTACAGTCAGGGCTAATAGACCAAGCCATGTGAGAAAACCCGGGTCAAGGAGGTCTTTCTGGTGACTTTCTGGTAACTTTGACGTTTATGATGGCTTCCAGAGTAGACAGGAAACGATGGCGGCAGCGCTTGATCTCGAGGATGCGTACAATAGAGTTCGCTATGATATTTTGATGACTGCACTTATGGAGAAGGGGGTCAATCCCTGGTTGGTGAACTGGATAGCAGTAGTCCTGCATTCTCGTCAGGTTGCTCTCCGTCTGGGCGCATGGACCTGAGAGTCACATATTTTAACCCCGGGACTGCCACAGGGATCTGCAATCTCACCGGTGCTCTTTAACGTGTATACGAGCAAGATTGCATACCTAGAAGCACCAGGGGTTGGAAGGATTATAACATTTGCAGATGATATTCTTGTCAGCTGGTGAAATTAGAGCGCATACAGAATGAAGCTATGCGGGCCATTCTGGGATATGGGATTATTTGGGCATGAATGCTCCAAATAGACAGACAGAAAAACCAATGACCAAAGTGTGTATGCGTTACATACTACATCTGCCTATTGTTGCTGGTAGGCACAAGGTGATGCAAGCGAAGGCATACCTCAGAGTATCTGCAGAGGACAGATTGGCTGGCTCGGCAAAACTTGGTGGAGTATTGATGCATGACAAGGCAGACGTGGTTGCGGCCTTGTGGGAGCACATGTACACCTCGGAGGAGCAAATGGATTACCATGGTCTGGCAAGAATGAAACAGCGAGGAGTGACGAGGTGATCTGGCCGACGCTCAACGCTCAGTTACTAACTAACAGTCAGGGCTATAGGAGACCGCGAAGCATTCAGTTATGATTACTCTTCGCTCTTGATTAAGGATGGTTGAGAGGGAGAAGAGGTATGTGTAATGGTAGGATCTTCCAGTAGGGCATCTGCTGGGTTTCTACCCGTTCCTTTATTCTTTCCTGGTGTTGCCATGTATAAGACCATTGTGATGCGCGTATGACAGAGATCGGATCTCTGTTATAGATCTGAGTGCTGTTATTGGCCTACAATCACCTAATTACGGTCAGGACTGAGTTGCCCTCACCATGATGTTATCTACTCTACAGGTTCCACGTCAGTGTGAGATGATTTATTACGAAGAAGCAGTTCCAAGTTTTATACAATGATGACTCATGGAAAGAAGACAGAGGTTGCTGAGAGGTTTTACACGGGGCTCAGAACCTAGTTGTTCCGCAGAAACCTGGCTTCTGCTGAGTAGAATTGTATGAACAGAAGTGTTGTGTTTAATGAGTGATAAGCTTCATCACCGAAGATTAATAACTCGCATACTAAGGACATATATATATATATATATATATATATATATATATATATATCTATATACACATCTACCTAACAAACATTAAAAGGTTGTGTTCTAAAAGAGGGGACATGTTATAATCAGAGACTTATGAACATTAAAACTTTCCCCAAGTGACATTTCAGTTAATTGGAAGAATATCCGTTCAAAAAAACAAACATTAGGAAACAGAGTAACTTCACCGTGTGGTATTCTCCTCACTCCAGGGACGACACTAAAGTGGTAAAGAAGAACAAGGAACTACTACGACATTCATTCTTTACACACACGACGGCCGCCTTGGGCTCAAGAGGACAGACTAACTAACTAACACTAACTTTAAACACAACACATATCAAACCCAACACACAATCACTCAATCATGTGCCATGCCGGAAAGCGTGGGGCGGTCATGACTCGCCATTTCATTCGATCACCAATGTCATGGATCAGCTCAGTGTTCCTGCCTCGTCCATGCCATCCAGGTATTTTCCTCTTGGTCTGTTCCCTTCAATCTTGCCAGTTGTCACCAAGTTCTCCAATCCATTTCTTCTCATAACATCTCCAAAAAATTTTGACTGTCTACGTCTAATGACTGATGTTCATTTGTCTCTTGTAGTACTTGGTCATTGGTTTTTCTGTCTGTCCATGGTATTCTTTGCATTTTCCTCAGAAACCACATTTCTGCAGCCATCAGATGTTTTTCAGCTTTACTGCTCATAGTCCAAGTTTCACATCCATACACACAAGAACAGACATTCAAATAAGAGCTGTCAGATTAATTGTGGGAGGACCACAGTCAGGGATCCAGCACAATGTTGGACAAGGCAGATTGTTGCAAAATGGTTGTTAACATTATCATAGAATCAGCAATGTCTATAAGCAGTAACATAGAATCAGCAATGGTTGTCAACAATAATATAGAAGCAGCAATGACTGTGGACATTAATGAAGAAGCAACAATGGGTGTGAACACCGGTGAGATATTTTTTAAGTGCAATGATTGTAGAGCTGCATTCAGATTGGCATTTTGAAATATCACATGACAACACACACAGGAGATACCTCTCCGCTACCAACAAAATAATTAATCAAGCGTTGTTAATTAAAACAATTTTACTACAACAAGAAAACTCTCAAAAAGAAAATACCCTTATTTTCAAAATTTATTATACATAAATGATGATATTGGTTATACATGTACATGTCATAAAATAACAATCCACTTTACAACAAAGGACATATACATATTACATTATAACTATCTATGACCTTGATGCTTTGACCTTTCAGTTATTTACATCACTGATAGACCAGTTCCATTTGTAGTGACTATCCATCTTCCCTTGGGGTAGGACTTTGCTGACCAGCAATCCGGAGCATTACTGTCTCTCATTACCAAGGGTGTTTGCGGATTTTAAAAAAAATGACTAGTTTTTAAATTAAATTCACTAAAAATTTAAAAACGAACGTAGGGTGTTGAAATTTTCAGAGCACTGTTATGAATGGTTGTTATGCATAAATATATATGTTTTATGGTCGACAAGTGGTCGACACCACCCACACATTTGTTGTATTTGTTTGCAAGCACCAGCTTGTTTATTATTCTGCCCCCAAGAATTCCCCTTTTCCTGTCTTGTCCATAACTTCATTGGAGTGAACAGTAGATATAAAGTTAACTCTTTTTCCTGTGTACTGAGAGAGGTGATTTTCACCATACATGTTGACTTCACACATGATCAGATCTATAGCAGTGTCAGTGAAACAAATCTTGAAAAAATCAATGGGCATAAACCCAGTTATGTCTGATGTGGACACCCTGTTGTTCTTTGTATGGAAGAAGATTGTCAAGCTCAATCAGTATCGTTCGCAGAAAGCAGGACAGGAAAGTGCGCTCAGTATCGTTCACA
Organism: Cepaea hortensis; assembly: GCA_963921405.1. NCBI lineage: Eukaryota > Metazoa > Mollusca > Gastropoda > Stylommatophora > Helicidae > Cepaea > Cepaea hortensis. The sequence continues at coordinate 34,733 of CAWUFQ010000314.1, read as the reverse complement.
GAAAGCAGGACCGGAAAGTGCGCTCTCGCAGGAAGAAGGAAGGAAATTATCGCCAACCGGGGTTTCCTTCCGAGCTATCGCGGAATAAACTACTCCGTCTATTCCGAGCTATCGTGGAATAAACTACTCTGTCTATTCCGAGATATCTCGGTATAGACACTTCCATTCTTAAACTCGCCTGGGACACAATTATCTGTATTGGGGATACCAGTCTGGAAAATTATTCTTGATATTTAAACAGCCATACTTCAACTATGTATAAAGTATCGATTCATAGCGCACTATGTATAAACAAAGTGTCTATTCAAAGCGCACTATGTATAAACAAAGTGTCTATTCATAGTGCACTATGCATAAACTCTCCCACTGAAGAAGGTTGGCTATTAAAAATGATAAAACAAAGAAAATTTTAATGTTTTGCTCACATGAAGTATCACGAAAGTTTGGAGAGAATAATAATGGATGGGTATATTAACTATATGCCTGGGAAGAGAGGAAGAGGAAGACCAAAGAGAAGATGGGTGCAGGATGTGGCAGATGATCTCCAGATGGGTGTATCGGATGCGGGACATCTTGTTTACGTTTTCCGGAAGGTTGTTATGGGAGCAAGGTTTCGCAAAGGACATGCTACTGAATGAATGAAGAGTTCTTATTATTTATTATATGGGGAGCATGGTGGTTCAGTGGTCAGCATGCTTACCTATCTGCCTGGTGGTCATGGATTTGAATTTCCCTGGAGGCAGGAATTCTTTTAAACACTGACCCAGGTCAATCCAATCTAAAGTGTAAATGGGTACTAGTACTAGGGTATTTTATGGAAAGTAAAAGTGGATTGTGTGATATTGACTAGCCCTTTACTGGACAGACGCTTGTCCGTTTTTTTAGCCCTGAACGGGCAAGATTTTTTCAGGTTCGGTAAAATTTCGGGTTGCTTAGTAAAATTTAAAAACATCACAAATAAGTAAGGTGTTAGTCAACCGATTTTAGTTAAATAAACAACACAATGAATGGAAAATATTGCAGAATATGTTACTCACGTGATTGTTGTCGGTGACTGAAGATTGAGGAACCGACATCACAGCATTCGGGGCATTCCCATATAAGTATTATAAGCACTAAGAAACTAACGTGGAAACTAACCCACAAAATACCCCAGAAGGGAAAAGAAATTCGTTCTGGTGCATGTGTGGTCGGTTAGTGCCGAGACTAGAGATTGTCTTCTTCTGTCAACTGGTTGTTATTTATACAGACATTGGCGTATCAATATTTAATCTGTCTCGCGACAACGTCGACGCGGTCGAGAGCAAGTTGTGGATCGCTCTTCTAAGCAGCTGTTTGGGTTACATGCTACCAAAACACTTGGTTTAGCGAGCAACCACAATCATTTTTTGCGGACAGCATTCACCGCCTACCTAAGCAATGGGTTGCTTTTCGTAATGCGTACGGCTTCTTCTTCTGATCAACCCATGGTGCATAATTCATTCAAAATGAATGCTTTGTTTAATTCTACCACACCTGCTAATGTTTCTTTCATGCCTTTGTAATAAAACCATTGGAACGGGTTTCAAATGAACGTCTCTAATATTATGTTGTTTGCCTGTGGGGCTGGGATGTTGTGTTGTTTGAGGTCCATGACCCAACTGTGGAAATGTGGTGTCCAGTTATCAGTGTATGTGTTATCTGTCTGGTGTAGAGAAAACCTAGCCAGTGTTGACAAGCAAACCGGAAGTTGTTGTTTGTGTTTGTCTCACTGTCAATGTGCATGTGTTTGTCTGCTTTAGGATGACTATCATGTCTGTATTTGTAGTTGTCTTGTTGTCGCATGATTATCACACATGGTGCTGCGTTCATGTGCTTGACTTCCCATGCCAGGGGAGGGAACCTGTGTATGGGAGTGGCGATGCTATTCTGTGGGCAATATATTTGACAGGGGTGAGTTCGGCTCTGCATTTGTGGTGCATAGGTTGGTGATTGGTACCGGGGTCACTAGCTGGTGTTATTGGTGGTTATTACCCATGCTGTGATGGAAGACAGCTAACAAGATGATAACAATGAGGACACAAAATGGGTACAGAGGAGCGGCATTCAATTTTGTATGAAGCTCACGTAGCGACGACAACGAAGGATATTATGTTTATTATGTTTCAAGTAGTCAATTTGACGACCTAGGTAAATTAGTTGCATTTGAACAAGTGGCATCAAGCGATGCATCAGGCATTATCTCGTGTTTCTGTCACCATATCATAAGGTGTTTTAGGGGTTGGAATTTCAATGGAATTAGTTACTATCTGATGATAAATTGTTAGGGGTCCACGTGGGTTAGCCCCGTATACTAATTCAAACGGTGAGAAACCCGTGCTTGAATGGGGAATCTCCCGATAGGCGAACAGCACTGTTGGTAACAGTGTATCCCAATCAGCTGGGTGTTCTGCTGTCACCTTAGCCAGCATATGCTTTAGGTCTCCATTAATTTTCTCTACTATTCCATTGCTGGCTGGATGATAAGCTGTTGTAAAATGCTGTTTAATCCCTAACATTTTCGTAAGGGCTTGCGTTGCAGCCGATATGAATTGGGTTCCACGGTCGGATAAGATGGTACGTGGAAATCCGAATCGTGAGAACAAGTGTAGAAATACATTGGCAACGTCTTTGGAGGTGATGTATTTCAAAGCTACTGCCTCAACCCACCTTGAACATAGGTCTACCATCGTTAAGATGAAGCGATTTCCTTTGCTGGACACCTGGTTTAGGGGTCCAACAATATCGACCGCCACACTCTCAAATGGCCTAGAGGCCAGTGTTGAAGGTTGTACTTCAGCTGTAGGATGTTTACCCTTACGTACTAGTTGTTGACAAACATTACATGAACGACAAAATAATTTTATGTCATTACAAAATCCTGGCCAATAAAAATGAGCCTGAATTCTGGCCCTGGTTTTGTCGTATGCAAGGTGACCAGCAAACGGTGACTCGTGTGCAATCTTTAGCACAGTTTGGCGGTGTTGTACAAGTAACACCGTTTGCTGAATCTCATGGTTACCAGTTGTATAATAACGAGTAAGAATACCATTATTTATTCTAAACAACCATGATGCGTTTTTTGTTATTTTGGCTTTTTCTTTTAAGAGCTTTAGATATGGAGCCACACTAGGATCAGCTTTTTGCTGGTCTATGAAATTTTGCCTGGTGGTATCATCCGTGCTAGTTGGTGATAGCAACAGTAGTCTTTCATCCTGTAGTGTGTCTTGGTGTTTAATAGTATCTGCTCTGGTTGGTGCATTAGCTGCATTTAATTTTTCCCATGCAGCTATTTCTTCGTTAGTGCTATGTTTCAATTGGGGGTAAGCATCCCAAAATTAAATCAGTACAAGGGTTATCTAAAATCGCGCATGTAAAGGTACCAGAAAGGAAAGGAGTGTTAAATACGGGCTCTTGCCAAAGGGTAAATTTCAATATTACCCGAAAAGGTTCGGCATTTGACTGAGTCACCTGTATAATCATTTGGATTCACCAGTTCCTTTCTAAGACCTATAAAAGTGCTCCCACTGCCCAGCAAACATTGGCATGGTATTTCGTTGACCAATGCATTGTGGAACACCAAATTGCCTCTGGAGGCTAATGCTGCAATTACACTCTCAGTGGAGAATGGTACTGTATGTCCACATTCTAATTTTCCGTCTGCATGGAATTGGTGACATCGCTCACAACTGTCAAAGCTTAATATATCGTTTACACAACAAACATCTTCAGATTGGTTAAAAGGTAATTCATTCTCGACCTCACACTCAGTCTCACTCCCACTATCAGAAGATGTATCAATCAAAATTGCACTGTTGGCCTTCATTCTTTGGCGGCCTAGGCACTTATTGGAATAATGCCCGTAGCTAGAACAGAAGAAGCATTTGACTGCACGCCTGTATGCAGTTCTCTTGTTTTGTTGTTTCTTAATGACCATCTCAAGATGCGTCGGATAGTTTGGTGATTTATCACACATAGAATAAGTATCATGAAAAAGTTGGCAATACACACATTTTGGCAATTTTTGATCTTTCTAGTCGACTCTCTGAAATGGTTTTTTACTGCTACGATAGCTTTTAGGTTGGTCCTTAACAAAAGAGACTATTTCAGAGTCGATATTTGATGTTTTAAAAATATCCCTATTTGAGGAAAAATATGCTGAGCCTTTCTTCTCAAATTGTTCTATGGTTTCGATGTCTGACTGCTGAAGGAATTTAGCGAAAGGAGATGGTATTGTGGATATGACTTTATCCATGGCTATTAAATTTTTAAGTTTTTCAAAGTCCTTTCCTATGTTTGCTGCGTTAAGCCATCTATTTAGCACGCTTTGGACATTCGAGACATAATCGATGAAAGTCTCACTTGGTTTTGGTTTTAAATTAGAAAATTGCACTTGATACCCAGGGGCATCAAGTAAGAAATGTTGCATTATCCTATCGTGGATGTACTGATAGTTAGATCTAAGATCAGTTGGTATTGATTCTATAACTTTAAGGGGCTCCCCACTGAGGTTCTTCATGTAAATCATGGCCCACATATCGATTGGTACTTGGTGGTATTTCAGCTGATATTCGACATTTTCTGTCCAAGCTGATATGGAATCTTCTTTACAGAATGGCTTAACAATATTTTTGTATTTATTAAGTTTATTCTCTTCTTGCTGACTCTTTAGTTTTGTAGTGGAAATCTCTAAGTGTGACTCTACTTCCATACCTTTCATCTTTAACTGTGTCTCTGATTCAATTTGTATTTGTTTTTCTTTCACTCTTGCCATTTCATCTATCTCTCTTTGCTTTACTTCTAAGTCTTTTTGTTTTAATTCTTTCTCCTGATCTAATTGTTTTTGCTTAATCTCCTTATATTGTTCTAATTGCTTTTGCTTAATCTCCTTATCTTGTTCTAATTGCTTTTGTTTTATTTCTTTGTCTTGATCTAACTGTTTCTGTTTAGTTTCTTCAGCTAATTGTGCCTCTTTGTGTTTTATCTCTAATTCCTTTTGTTTAATTTCTAATTCCTTTTGTTTTGTTATTTCAGCTAGTTCTACAATCTCCTTCTGATGTTGTCTTTCTCGTGCACGTTCATCTCTCTCAGCATCTTTTGCTTCCCTAAATTTTTGATCAGCATATTGCTCTAATTCCTTCCCTGTATATTCTAATTCTTTGCCTGCTTTTATGAAATCAGCTAAAGTTGCCATGTTGTTGGGTTAATTAGCTAGCGTTGACAGGCACTTAAATATTTACTTTGGTTTATTAGATATGTTAAGTTTTTTTAAATCCCTGTGTATAAAAATATACCCTTAGATTACACGCTGAAAAATAGATCACAAAAAATGCACTAATAGATCACACCCTGAAAAAGAGATGCATTATTAATCATATTGCATTCAAAATAGTTTGGGTATACTCATCTTAACATTCCAGAAAATCGGGTACACTCGTTTGGCACCTCAGGTCCAATCGTTCGGCACTTCGACAAACAGCTTGAGTTATTCTCATAAACAGCTCTTGTTTCATCTGGTTTACAAGAGCATCAACAATTAACCATTTGTAAACGACATATGACTTTAGACAATTTGGTACAATCACATGCCCCCGGACAATACAATGTCGTCTAATTAATAATAAATGTCAATGTCCTGTCTTCGTTCTAACGTCCTCTGCCTTCACTAACTATGTAGTTTAATTTATGGGAGTGATGTGCAGACCGAGTCTTATTTGCATAGCGAAAGTAGTGCCATCGTGACGGTAACAAATAGAAACATTCTTCAAATAATTAAATAAATGCTTTGAAATAAATATAAAAGTAATAATAATGTTTAAATAAATAAATATATTTAATAAATAACTCGTATAAACCAATATTATTTAATATAAGCCACAGATTTAGGCGAGCAGCCGCTTTGCGATTTGTAAACAATCCTTCGCTGATTGCAAATGGCGTAAGGCAGCTGTTTGTCAGTCGCGATACGTCATCGGCGCAGCGCTATTTTTAGATTGGAAAAATCGATATTGTCGCCGGCTCATTCTTGTGTATTGCTCCGCCGTAAATCATTTTTGACAAATATTCATAAATAAATCAGTAATTATAGAAATAAATGATACAAAACAATATTAATAATACTTACAAATCAGAAGAAAACATGTTCATAAGCACAAAATATTCTAATAAGCATAAATAAACATTAATCGGTCACGATGGGCACAGCTCGCATTTTGTTGTAGTCTGCACACGCCACTGTTCACTAACATAAATTAAACCCTGTGATTAATTGACAGTAATACTATTTTAGAGCCGTGGGTGAGTGTTTTAGCTTGAACAATTGTCCAAGCTACACTTCTGACACCACTTTTATCCTAGCCTGTCATCAAGCATTACGGGATAAACTTCTCTCGCACAACACAAAAAGATTTGTCAGTCGTACGAGAGGAATTGATTACACATTTTATTGCCACTGGCTCTTTACATTACATCAATGCACAAAACGGTCGCTAATAAATCACACATGAATACACCACAGAATTGCCTATCACTAGTCGTTCCTAACCCTACCGCTAATTCTATCTACTTGGCTAAAGAACTACGCATCGACGCTAAGCGATGTGATCCCTATCAAGTCTGTTTCCGGTCTGCGGATTCTCTGCGTGCTGACTACACAGTACGCGGAGGGACCGTGTGCGTACTTCGGCTTTTGCGTGCTGCATCATTCAGCACGCTTGTAGTAGTGGCCTCTCTTGAGTGTCACTCTATTTCTCCGTATCTATCACGCTGGCGTGATTATGCCGTGACCAGAGTGCTTACTCTCTGGTTGACACCTCCGTGTCTCATGAGAGAACTGTTTGATAGTTCCCCTTCCTATTTACCACCTACACCTACCCTGCCCTCATGTAGGGGCACTGGGTTACCTCTAATCTACTTGCGGTAGACCACTCGTTCAGGGTGGTCTTCCCTGAGTCTTTGACATTTAGTGTACTGTTTCATTTATCTGGCAATACAATACTTATTTAATTGCATTCCTTTAGTGCTGACATTTATTTGAATGCATTTTCTTGATGTTAGTTGCTTGACTGCATGTCTCTCATTTTGATTGGTATTGTTTTCATACGATGCTTTTGTAAATACTTTTGAGAAGCAAATGCCCTTGATGTAGTGTTAACTTATTATTGAGTGCCCGGACTGGCGTTCTGTAGAACAGTGTGATGTATCTGTGGCCTGTATACTTGTGAACATAAGCTTGTAGCAGAAGGCGAATCAAAGGGTTTCTATAATTAGTAGTCTCCCCTACGCCGGAAAGGGCCATTCGTTAATTCTTTATCCCTCCCTTCTTTCTCTCACCCTCTCTCTCTCTCTCTCTCTCTCTCTCTCTCTCTCTCTCTCTCTCTCTCTCTCTCTTCTCTCTCTCTCTCTCTCTTTCTCATCTTCGTGCTGTCACATTCAGTTAAACAGTTAGTTAGTTAGTTACTTAGTTAGTTAATCAGCCAGTCAGTTAGTTAACTAGTCAGTTAGTTAATTAGTTATATAGTTAGTTAGCTAGCTAGTTAGTCAGTTAATTAGTTACTCAGTTAGCTCGTCGATAAGTGAAATATATAGCTAATTATTAAGTCAGTCAGTTAATTTGTTAGTTACACAATCAGTCAGTCTGTCAGTAAGCTAGTTAGTTAGTTAGTTGGTTGGTTGGTTGGTTGGTTGGTTGGTTGGTTGGTTAGTTAGTTAGTTAGTTAGTTAGTTAGTTAGTTAGTTAGTTATGTGGATAGATTCACGGGGTGTACCGCTGACCAGCGGTAGTTTTAGCGTCGCTCAGTTGCTGTGCCTGGCTGCTTATACGGGCGTCGTCGAAGACGCCGCATTCCCTCTGCCGTGTTTAACATCACTCAGGGTTGCGCGTTGTTATGTTGCCTGGCGTTGGTACAGACAACGCGTCGCAACCTCAGATGTGAGACTTTGACACTTCAGCATATAGCTGACGACGACATCCGTTCTGAGTTGGTTGACTATTCTTCTTTGTCTTCCCGCATGGCTCTCTAGACTAGCTTGACTCCGTTTGGCTTGATGTTCTTGCCGTCTGGTCAAAGCTTCAGGGCCACACCCATTTTTGGATTTATTTACTCTCCTTGTTTCCCCCGTCTATTGCCCGTCCCTACCTCACAGCAGCCAAGCCTGCAAACATATGTGTTCGTTAGTTTCCTCTTAAACCTGAAGCAAACATGACACACACATTACTCACTCTTGACCTCTTCAAAGATTCCAGCTGTGGCCTTCTGGCCCAGCCCTATCGTTTAGTGGAATTGCTTTGGAAAACACGTTTTCCCTTTTCACCCTCTCTCTCTCTCTCTCTCTCTCTCTCTCTCTCTCTCTCTCTCTCTCTCTCTCTCTCTCTCTCTCTCTCTCTCTCTTCATCCTCAAACCATTCTTTATGCGCTCTCTACATCCCACCCCCCTCTCCCCTCTCTTCCATCTTCTTTAGCATTCACCTCATCTCATCATGTTCCTCTTGTACCTTGCGGTGTCGAGGGTAAGTATAAACAGTGGGAGAGTGTCCGCTTATGGGCTTCATGTATCGATATTCCCATGGGCTCTGTTATTCCCTGCGTCCATCGTTTACGTTCTCGGCCTCTTCCTCTGCTTCAATCTGGTCTGTACATCATTGCTTGTTGTTGTATACTGTTAATTGGTAGCCTAGTTGCATGGCCAAACCATTGGACGTGCTGCATTCTAATAAAATCTAGCGCTGCTATAACCCCCACTTTAGTCCTGATACCTTCATTTCTGATCTTATCTCTTCTTGAGTTGACACAGAATTGGAAGGGACTGAAAGAAATAAAAAAAGTAAAGTGCGGGATTTTAAACTCCAGGCAGCAGAGGCAAAGAGGATTAAGTGGGAACAGTTTATGAATGAAGTCGGTGGGGATGTGACATTGGGAAAATTCTGGAGGCTGCACCGGCAGATGAAGAGACAGACGATGCCTGGTACATATGGTACCGTTTATGATGATAACAACCAACCTATGACAACTGACAAGGACAAAGTGGGGGGGGGGCGTTTCTTACGCAATTTTTAAAACAGACAGATCAGCAAGATAGGGCAATTAGAGATAACGTCAGAGAAGCCTTGTCACGGGTCGCTAGGAAGGAGGACTGTGAGATTAAAGTGGAGGACATTAGACAGGTACTGAAACGGGCTAAAGACACAGCGCCAGGTCCGGATGGGTTGAGGTACTCCCATACGAGGAACATAAATGATGGGGACTTGGAGGAGATGGCTCTTTGTTTCAACCTAAGCATCAATACGGCGAAAATACCCCACGATTGGCTGCATAGCTACCTGGTCCCACTCCAAAAGCCAGGTAAGGATCACTCCAGACTTAGTGGATACCGAATCATAACCCTGCAAAACACGTATGGCAAAGTCCTCGAAAAGATGGTAGCACGCAGGCTCCAGCGACATTTGCAAAGTCGTAATCTGATTCCCCAAGGACTCGGGAGTTACCGGCCTGGGAAGGACACCTAGGCCAATGCTGCAACTTTTGCATTTGATGTCTACGAGGGCTTCCAGGATAAACAAGAGACGGTGGCGGTAGCTCTTGACCTGGAGGATGCGTATAACAGGGTCAGGTATGATCGGTTAATACACACACTGTTGGACATGGAAGTCTGCCCTTGCCTTGTTAGATGGGTTGTGGCGGTCCTTTATGAGCGTAAGCTTGCACTGCGCATGGGGTCCTGGACATGGACAGCCCTGTGCTATTACACCTGGGTTGCCGCAGGGATCTGCCTTGTCCCCAGTGCTCTTTAACGTCTACACCAGCAAAATCGCAGCTATTGAGACACCGGGTGTGGGTAGAATCTTGACATTTGCAGATTATGTGCTGGTGTACAGACAAGGCAGAGACTGGGCAGTTTGGCGAAATACTTACAATTGGCAGTAAACAGGGTGACGGAGTGGTGCAGGGACGCAGGAGCCATTATACACCCAGACAAGGCATCGGTTGTGTGGTACTCCCTGGATAAACGGATCGTGAAGGCAGATGTTCCAGGTATTATGTTGAATGGATGTCCTCTTAGTCAAAAGAGTAAATTGAAGTACTTGGGTATCACCTTTGACAGGTGTTTGTCTTTTAAGGATCATGTGGAGGCCTTGGTGGTGAAGGCTGGTAGGGGACATAATGCACTGAGGGCTATGGCAGCAACCGGGGTAGATCAGAGGATGCTGTACATGCTCTTTCAGCAGTTAATCCTGGGGTGAACAAAGGACATACCAATTATATGCATGAGGCATATCCTGGCGCTACCAACAATGACGGATAGGCATAGGTTTCTTCAGGTCAAATGGAACCTGAGAGTTGCAGCAGACAGGGATCACCGCTGTATGCAGCAATGGATATGGTCAAGGTTCATAGACTAAGACTAGGCAGGTCCTGGATGGCACAGGCGGAACTTTCTAAACGTCATGTGTGTGATCTAGAGACCATCAGTCGTGAAAGAGAGTGGGTTGAAGGTCCGGAAGACATCACGGACTGGCAAATTGTAATAATAACACTGGGTCGTGAGTGCAGAGAATGGGCAGCTGGCCGCACTGAGTTTGAAGTGCAACAGCTGATCCAGAGCAACACATATCAAGGTGGCATAGTCATCTACACCGATGGGTTCAGTGGTGAGAAACAGAGGTGGTGGCTGGGGCTTTATTGCAAAGGCTAATGGACGAGTCTTAAAAAAGGAGAGTCTGGCATATGAGACTACGACCTCCAGCATGAGAATGGAGGTGGAGGCAGTAATAACGGCATTCCGATGGCTAGAGGAGACTACTGCAACACACGTTGTATTCATTACGGATTCAAAGAGTATGCTTAGTAGGGTGGAGAAAGGAATGTTTCGTGTGGAATGGCTCTCGTCGCTTCAGAGGTCACAGATTGTGAGAATTGTATGGATATTTTGCCCTGGCCATGCGGGTGTACGGGGAAATGAACAGGCTGATAGGCTAGCAGGGAATGCACCTCTTGGTGGTAGTTTGCCTATGGCCAAGGGGGAGGTGGTCGTGCGCTTATGGGACCAGGTGGAGAAAGCGGAGGAACATATTGAGAACCCGTATGTGGAGAGAATGATATTGTGGCCCGGGGTTCTGGAAGAATCTCAAAACTGAGAGGGAAGACCAGGAGAACTTTTAATCAGATAGCTGTAGGAACGATTAGTGGTATGACTCTTCGCTGGCTGATGAAAGAGGGGGCAAAGGAAGTATGGGAATGTCCTGAGTGCAGTGATGTCGGTTCTTAACTCAACTCAACTGAACTCTTATCTTGATATTTGGCATTGCACAGCCGTAAGTAACGGGAAAAACCCTAGTATATTGACCGGATGCACGGGGGATTGCGGTGTGGTGTGGCCAGGCTGATCAATACCATCTTTTGATTTCCGTCATCATGAGTCAAAGAAGAAATTACGCAGGCAGAATTAGTCCTGTGTTGCTGTTCTGTCATGGAGCGTCCTCCAACAAACGATGAATCGTACAGGGTGAGTGTGCCGGTGTCCTTGCTAGGCCACTGCTGTCTCTGTAGAGCTCTAGCGCGGCGATAACATGGCTGGTGTTCTGTGAAGCATCGCTTTCTAAAATGTGAAAATGTCTGTATGGTTCTCGGTGATAGCCTTTGTCTAATAGGATCTGTAACGTTTAGTGGTATTGTAACCCCCTTCTCTCTCTCTCTCTCTCTCTCTCTCTCTCTCTCTCTCTCTCTCTCTCTCTCTCTCTCTCTCTCTCTCTCTCTATATCCCTCCTCTGTAGGCAGGCTAGATCCAAACCCAGACCTTACACTTGTCTAGACCTTGCAATATCTCTTCCAAATTTTGCAGTCCACGAACTGTGTCTTCAATCTGACCAACGGTGCACAGATCGCCACTCCCCAGAAGTGATACTCCAGCAGTAGATTTGCCCCTTGACTGGTGTCTGGACCTGGAGATGGTGAATGCTCTGAAGCGAAGTCCTCTTTAAGCCGGTTCCTCAGTCCCCAGTCAATATATTCCGGATATTTCAGTGACTCGGTGGCCTGGGCATCAATGCACCAGGCCTATGAGTCAATGCTCGGTTTTCCAGAGGATTCATAACCAACAACATCCAAGGAAACACTAACCAACCTACGCATTCAAACACACATACAGCAATACTCTCGCGCTCTTTTTATCTGTCTGTCTCTCTGTCAGTCTGTTTGTCACTCGCTGCGTTTCTCTCTGTCTGTCTGTCTGTCATTGTCTGTATCTGTCTGTCTGCCTGTCTGTCTGTCTCTCTCTCTTTCTCTCTCTCTCTCTCTCTCTCTCTCTCTCTCTCTCTCTCTCTCTCTCTCTCTCTCTCTCTCTAAATCCATCTCGCTAACTATGTGGTACAAATATGACGTTTTTATTAGAAGTCCTCTATTGCCCGTTCAGTGGCGAATTGGTTACGGAGGCAGTTCGTAATCCCGCATACCGCGTTCGAAACACAGCTGTGGGCGATTTGACAACAGACCGCCTTATGTTTTTTTTTTAATGAAATGGCAGGAATCACGAACATCTAAAAATGCAAGGGTTTACTGCTACGTCCTGTGACGGATATGCAATTAACTTATTAAAAGTCCCCGCATGTATGACATATTCATGGTACTTTGTAGCCGCACTGAAATGAATTGGTAATTTCCACTAGCGACAATTGACAAGTGTAAAACATAATAAGTCAGCGTTTTAGACACGAGCTACTCAACATCAAATTACTAGACACAGAAAGCTACACATTACAAGGAAGGGAAGTCAACTGTTGATTTAACACGAGCAACAAATAATGACACAGCCACAAAGAGGGGGGGGGGGGGGTGTGGCTCTAGTCGTTTACTGAAACGTTCTTGGGTCATACACCACACATATGTTGCCAAAGACAACACCAGCCATTGACTGCCCTCGTTAATCAGCCCAGCATCGACACCATCTCTATCTGGTCAGTCGGTGTCGTGTCTGGGTGCTGCTAAATCGATGCGTGACCTTCGACCCGCAGACAGAGCAATTGTGTTAGCAGCTTTGCTGTCATTGCTCTGGTATGTTCGACTTGGGTGTGCTGGATGTGATGTTCCGAGGTCTGTGCTTCGCTCGTGCTACGTCTGCTGTCATTGCTCTGGTATGTTCGACTTGGGTGTGCTGGATGTGATGTTCCGAGGTCTGTGCTTCGCTCGTGCTACGTCTGCTGTGTTGAGAACGTCGGGTGTGTGTGAGTATATGCCGCGATGGTTATGTGGGCAGTGTGGAGTGTGTATATGGGCAATGACCGATATTGTGTGGTTAAATGTATGTGTGCCTTTGTGTGCTATAATTGATGTGGTTAACACTTAGTGTATGTGTGTGCTGTATAATGGAGAGTACAGTCTTGATGTATGTGTGAGTATGTGTGCGAGTTTGTGTCCTATAATGGACGTTCGTAAACCTTCGTGTATGTATGTGCATTATAAAGGAGCGTACAAGTATTGATGTGTGTGTGTCTGTGTGTGTGTCACACCTAGTATATTCATGTGCTATATGCGTGTGGTGCCACGATATATATTCTCTTGAGGATGCTTAATTAATATGTATGTATGTGTGCGCAAACAGTTAATATATATATACAGTGGAGACCTTTTAAGGCGAACTCACATGGGACCCTAGAGATAGTTCTTGTTATCAGAAATTCCTCTTATAAGAGTTCAAGCATTTAGTAATGCATTTACAACGTACAATAAAATTTTGTTCTTCACAACAGAATTTTGCCACATCCGAGATCGCGTTAACGTATGTGCATACACACGTGTGTGCCTAATGGACATATTACTATCATAAATACATCAATCAAGGCAAACCTGCATATAAACGACTCTCTAGACCAGTGGTTCCCAAGCTTTTCAAGCAGAGGGCCATATCTACTATTTTCGGTAGTTAAGGGGACCACAACGTTATAAAATTATAAAAGTCGTGCAATATTATTCTTACCTTTCTTAACTTTGGTCAAAAAAATTCTAAAGGTAGTCAGTGTCAGCACCACACTGCGGTCATTGTTTGGTTTATAATCAAAATTTCATTTAACAATAAATTTTTAATCAGTTTCGAAAAACGCTATTAATGTAATTAATTTACAATTGTAACCGTTCTTCATAATCAGTTACTTAAGTTCAGATGCCAGTTTATCAATGACTGGCCACAAATCTGTCGTGCCCAAAGTCATAAGTACAGCTAGGTTACTGTCGATGAGTCTGGAACGTTGCTTGTTTTTTTATAACTGTCATCGCGGAAAATTACTGCTCACATCTGTTAAGTCGAGCCAAAACGGCAGATGTATCTCTGGGCGAATGAACGTAAGTGTTCACATTGTTCGACAGGCAAAAGTCGCCAGAAATCATATAATCAGCTGAAGGTGATGCAGGCAGCTCCAGAAATTTACACTTCAGTGCAGAATTGCATTTCAAATCAATTACTTCGTGCTGAAGGTTTTGCTGTTGTCAACAACCGCTTATTTCAGGCATCACCGGATTACTTCTCTCACACCACACAAGAAGCTTGCAAGCGCGTGAGAGGAAATGAATGATACATGTTATTGCCGTTGGCTCTTTACATTTACAAAACAGTCGCTATCAAATCACACACAAAGTCACAGAATTGCCTATCACTAGTTTCCTAAACCTATCACTATCTATTTGGCTACAAAAACTCCTATCGATACTAAACGATGTGTTCTCTACAGAGTCAGTCCCCAGTCTGCTTCGACTCCCTCGCGTGGCTACACACCACGCGGAAGGACCTTGAGTGTCCTTCGGCTTTTTGCTTGCGTTTGTGCTTAGCACGCTTGGAACAGCCGACTCTCGTTGAGTGGCAATTCCACTCCTCCGTGGCTATCACGTAAGCGTGATTCTGTCGTGGCCCGAGTGCTAACTCAAGGGAGACCCAGTTAATAGTCCCCCTTTCTATCACCTACCCTGCCCTTATATCGGGGCACTGTATTACCTCTAATCTACTTGAGGTTGACCTCTCTTCCCGATGGTATTCTATCTTGAGGCAGACCTCAGCCCCTTCTATTGCGGTCTTTGACAGCTGTAATTGACAGAGCTTGGCAATAGGAAATACGAACGGATTTATGAAGAGGGCAACATTATCCTCCTCTATTATGAACTCTTGAAATCTTGACTGAAAGATATCCAGAAGACTTTCAACTTTTACTTTGCACTGTAACAAGTCATATTTCTTTTCCACCACAAGTTGGAAACACCGTCAGTCAGCTGTCCGATAAACAGTCGTAGTCTCATTTTAAATGAAGAAATGTCATCGCACAAATTTATGAATAGTATTTTTTTTTCTCCCCTGGATCCTCGCATTTAAAGAGTATAAATGAGACGTTATGTCCACCAAAAATGCCTGGTCAGTAAGCCAGTCATCGTTCAGCAGACATTCCCGTTCTGTAGGTGTCACAAAATAAAACCGTGTGTTTAACCAGTTGATTATTATAGAGGCTTTCTGATAAAACGGACTATCTGCTAAGCAACAAGTGTTTCAACTAATACAGAGAAAACATTCATAGTTGTGGCTGCACGTGTTCCCAAACAGGTCGGGCATAAATAACAGCTGTACTTGTACATCTGGTTGACGGATTGGCAACACTCGGAAGTGAGGGAGACGAATCCCGGCATCGCCTTGACAGTTTATCAACATTTGAATACAGATGGAAGCCGTGGGATCATAGTGGCAATCGGATGTTGGCCATCACCTGTCGGACAAAATTAACAGTGGCAGATGTATAGAGGAAGTGAGTGCGCTGAATCATACATCGCTTTGACAAGTCATAAACATGTCAGAGGAAAAACGGAAGTACTCAGCAAGGAAGTAAACAGTACATCTGTCAATTCTTAGTTTCCGGAACATCGAGGAGATTGGCAGCTTGTTGGGGAAACCTGTTGTTGGGATCATACAGTAACTCGTTAGTTTGTTGGGGGAGTCGAAACAAGTGATGACAACTTTGACAGTGACTAAGGCAAGGGAGAATCGATTCTTGACAATGGCGGATATGAGAAAAATAACACCTGCAGGACGTCACCCATATCACGTGACCAATTTTAGGGGTTTGCCAGAAAACCATGATTGGAGATGGGGAGTTGACAAAAACCGTGGATTATGATGGACGTGTTTGTGGGAGAGCTCTACAGTGTTAGATTTATTTAAGATTAACTAGCATGTGCCGTTATGGCAAAGTGTAGTAGCCATCCCGGGAATGAGGCGGTTTTGCATAAGGTAGTCAATATAGTCTATTAGTTCTAATTAATATAGACTGTAGCCTTGTTAAAACTATAGTGTGATGATTAGCACTGTTAGTGGAAACTAGTTAGAGTAGAATAGTGATATTAGCTCTGCTAGTTAAGAATAGAGTAGGGTTGTGGTGATAAGCTATGCTAGTTAAGAATCGAGTAATGATGGATAATTGGGAGACGGGGGAATTGCCCGCTGGGGTTTTGCACTCTGTATGGGTCTTTCCTTGTCATAGCCTGATTCGGCCCTAGGTGGGTAGCTAATCTGCTCTATGACAAAGTTTAGTTAGCTAAAGATCATTAAGCAAGGCAATAGGATTACACTCAGCCGGTAGGATCAGTGACTAGTACTATCACCAGATGTGTTGTTTCTATCCTAGGTTCCCTACCAGATCCGAGGAAACTCAACAAGTTTTTAGGAAAGGTTCAAATCCCATTCGGAAGAACACCAGTTGAACAGTCAATAAAGTTTCGTATAGAACGTAACTAAAGCTAGAAGGAAGATGATTCACCAAAGAGGGTGATGATTACTGATGCACCACACAGCATCAGACAATAGTAACTAACCGAAAACATTAATTATAATAGTTACCTAGTGTGATATAATCTCGTGTAATAGAACACAAGACATGATACTTGAGGCTAGATAGACACGAGTGAGGATCAAGTACATTAACAATTAACATTAATAACTGTGTACACACTACAAAGGACTTGTGCATTTTTTTTAGGAACGATAGGAACGGACATTGTGTAGGGTGCAACCGGTCCATGATTAACTGTTAAAACCACCGGTGTCTATTTCGGAAGATCATGAAATGGGATTACCAGAGGTCTACAGAGGCAAATCAGTATCCAGCAGGATGGTTTCGGCACTGGGTGAGATGTACATGTTCTGACGTAACGTGCTGTGGTCTATCCTTGCTGGGATCAGCTGACTGGGTTGTGGTCTGAGAGTCCGATTCTACACACTTTATAGAACACGTCACACATTTTCTTCGCATACACGTCTCATACACGTTACACTTTTCTTTTTAATAAATTAAGCTATATTCATTTTTTTAGAAGCAAGAGTTGTTGAGTATGTTGCGTTGGAGAAGTATGAGAGGGGGCATAGTACGACAGTGAGAGAGTGACAGGAAAAGGTGTCCACGGGCTGATGGAGTGTGTTGGACGGAAGTTGGTGGATTCTCCAGAATATTAAATAGGAGGAAAATATTATAATGTGGGTGTCGACTCTCTTCACTCCAGGGACGACACTGTAAAGGAGGACACGACAGTAGGCAATGCGGTTTTTTTTTTTCAAACAGAACCAGATAGATACTATTTTTCAGTGCCCAGAAACGTGACAGAACGTTCCCTTTAGATAGCCATCTGACATCACAGTGTAACAGTAGCTCACCGTATTCCTCGTTCAGGTCTGATTAGGGACGCAGGGGTGTTTCCAAGGCACCAGGGCCAGGTTCTATACTGGCCAAAACCTACTAACACGTCCTAGTCGTGCGTCCTGGGCAACAAGTCCCTTTAATTAACTCTTATGGTACTGCTTGCCATAATTTTCGTATTTAATTCTAAATCATTGACTCTTGCCTCCGACGCTACATGGCACACATGTCACTGTACACTATTGTATGAATATCTATTGAGTGGTGTAGATGTATGTATGTGCGCTCACACATATCAGTCCACCCAGACTATAGGACACACTTCACAATAACATAGAGGGGTACATAATGCGAGTTTGATTAGTATCACCATCATACTTCGGTGCACACGCCATTGCTCTTCAAATTTCGTCCACTAGGGCCAACCCATTCACTGGCATCCACTCATGCTTTGTAAGTACATCCACTGGGATTCCTCAGATACCATTCTCAGATAACTATCACAGGTTGCCGTCCTACCTTCTTGCCTCCACCCCCTTCTTTCAATGTTCCACTTCCACTCCAGTACCTGGGATGCTCACTGAACCGTTACACCCACCACCCCGTCATCATCCTACATCCCACTCCCCCGGTTAGGTATAATAAGAAGACAACGGTATATTCGGGGCTATACATAGATCGGAATTCTGAGGTAAGTATGAACATTTTTTTCCAATTTTCATTTTATCTTCATTGCTTTCACTTTTTTCATCTTTTTATTCTTCTTGTCCTGTCGTCGCGTTTTAATGTAGTCACAGGAAATCTCCTGGCAGAATGTTAGACGGGCCGGCGTGCTCAATTCTTAACCCTTTGAAAATAAAGTTTGTTCGTTCGTTCGTTCGTTCGTTCGTTCCTTGACTATATGTTGTGTTTTGTGAATGTGGTTGTTTACTGATGAAGATTAATCACCGCAACGTTCTATATGTGTCGTAATTCTGTTATGTAAAGCTGCACTACTTTGTGTCATTTTAGATTATTTACATTTTCACAGCTTTACCGCAGTTCCACCAAATTGTATTCACTTTTCACACGGGGCAGTGAGGAGCATTTTATGTGATATTCACTGGCACAAGAACGCAGCATCATGGGGACGCCCCGTTGCTATGAAATTGGAACCGCGACTAAATAACTAACTAACTAACTATAGTGTGTTTGTTTTTGTTGGTTGCCTCAATATAAAATTGAATATCTCAGTAACCAACTGATGGAAAATAATGAGATTTAGTATATAACCTTATCATTATGTCCACCCAACAAAAAAACATTTTTTTCTGGAGATTGTACAGCAGATTTCAATTTTTGCTTATATGAGGTATATATTTTACCGCCCCGCCATGATTGCCTTAATTTTTAGAGTATTACAGCTCAGCAAGACCCAATCGCGCTAATTTTAAAATTGTCTGGCGGTCTTTCGTTTCTGGACAGACTGAGTGTTATAGTTCAGAGGCGTCGTCAAACTGTGAGTTCTTTCATGAAACGTGATTATATAAATAAATCTTACCATTAATGTAATCTTAATAGCTAATATTTGAATGTGTTAATACTGTTCAATGGGATTAAAAGTGAAATTGTGTACAATTCAAAACATCGCTATGAAGTTGTACACATATTTTTGTCAAGAAGCTGATCGCAGGAAACTGTTTCATACTGTTACAAATCCCGAAAAAAGAACAGTGCATGCATTAGGTTTGAGTAAACGATCGTTTCGTCGATGGGTGCAAGAATCTGGAATGAAACCAACACGCGATAAGCAAACGGTAGGTAGAAAGGCAATTGTAGACAGCTTTGACAAGGATGTCATCAGACGAGTTATTATAAAAATTATGGATGCCAAAGAAACAGTGAGTGTAAGAAAACTGAGGGTTTTGTTGAGAAAGGACAATAACATAGAGCTATCCAAAACAACTTTGTGGAAAATTATAAGGACATTAGGCTTCACTTTTAGAAAGTACAAGGGAGGTAGAAATATCCTTTGCGAGCAACCGTATTTAGGAGCCATGAGAAGCAGATACCTACGTGAAATAAGGGAAATGCGCAAAGAAAATTATGACATAGTGTATTTGGATGAAACGTGGATCAATGCGCACCACACAAGTGAAAAGGAATGGCAATCAATGGATGGAAAGATAAAACGTTATGTGCCCAGTAGTAAAGGACAGCGTTTGGTCATAGCCCATGCTGGTAGTACTCATAATGGCTTACTACAGAATGCTGGGCTCGTGTTCGTATCAAAGCATACAGACAATAGGGATTATCATAATGAGATTAATGGTAATGTATTTAGAGATTGGCTCGAGAATACAGTACTTCCATCCCTTGATAGACCGTCTTGTCTAATCATGGACAATGCATCATATCACAATGTTGTTGCCCAAGAAGACAAAATACCTACGGCATCGAGCACAAAGGAAGCAATAAAGATATGGCTCCGAAGGGAAAATATACCATTTCTAGAAACATATTTCAAGCTACAGTTGTTGTCCCTTTTAAAACAGACGCAAAAAAGCCAGAAATTTCAAATTGACATGTTGATAGAAGAGCATAGCCATAGGTGCTTGAGACTTCCGCCGTATCATTCTCATTTAAACCCTATAGAACTTGTGTGGGCTAAAATTAAAGGACAAGTGGCAGCTACCAATACTACATTCAAATTGTCTGACGTCAAGATACTAACCCAGTCCGCGCTATTAAATATTGATAAAAGTTACTGGAAAATATGTGAGGACCATGTGTTGAAAGAGGAAGACGACTATTGGAGAAAGGATGGATTGAATTTTATGCAACCGAGAGCAATCATAAACCTACTGGAATCGTCCGACACAGATTAAGGTCTGAGCAGAGTATGCCCTGGCCATCCTCACTGTCAGCCCTACACAGATTGGAAGACTTGAAAAGGTACAAAACGAAGCCATGCGCATCATTTTGGGCTCCACGAAAGACACCAGCTGTGTATCAATGAGATACCTCCTTGACTTCCCGACAATGGAACACAGGATCAAGATCTGGAGAGCTCGTGCATTCTTAAAAATAAGTGCAGATGAGCAGCACCTCTTCATGACGCTATATTCAGATAAAAGGGTGACAGGCTAAAGAGAGGCAAATCATGGATTGGTCGGGCGGAAGATGTCAGACAGGTCTGCAGTCTTAACAGTATCAACCCCGGCAAGGAATGGGTGCCGGTGCCTCCAGCTTTTAAGTGCACTTTCTCCTGCATTATCACACTCGACAGACGGTGCAGAGAGCAGAACCCTTTCTCTGTCAATGCAGAAGTCAACGCGCTCATCTATGAACACTCATATAGCCCCAAAGTGCTCATATATACAGATGGATCTGTTGTAAAGCAGCACAGAAGTGCGTGGGCATTTACAGCCCATTCAGCGGGCCGAACCGTTCAAGAATCCAGTGGTGCCCACTCTATGACCTCGAGCAGCATGACGATGGAGGTGATGGCAGTTACACAGGCTTTTATATGGCTGGAATCACAGCATTATACCAACGTGTGTGTACTTAGTGACTCAATGAGCATGATTCAGAAGATCGAAGCTGGATCTGTACGTAGACGGTGGACTCAGTCGCTGCGGAAGTCTGTTGTTCGTAAAGTCACCTTTATCTTCGTCTCGGGACATGAGGGAGTCGAGGGAAATGAACTGGCTGGCTCTGCACCCCCTGTAGATGGCCAGCCCATGGATCGTGCCGATGTTATTAACGTCCTTAAAGATATGGCGAGAACAGAGGACTTTGACGTCAGTGAATCCACATCGCTGTCCAGGATGAAAGACTTGGGAGTAAGAATTCGGCACGGCCAGATGCGAGAGGTACATCGGGAAAACAAGGCGCCTCGTCAACCAACACGGAACTAGCACTATTAGCCACCGGACGCTGATGCATATGCTGGAGGGGGGGGGGGGGAGGATCTGAGCACCTATGGACATGTCCGGAGTGCAATGAAGATACCCCAACTGATAATTGATAACTGAAGAAACAAGAAGAAAATGAAAAATAAGGTAAGAAATATATTCCTTCTACTTTCCTGTTAATTTACAAATTATTTACCCCGTGCCTCTGTAAATTCTCTGTCTTTACTAATATTACACATTGCACCCCTCTCGGGATTCTCCGTGGTGAAGTGGTCAAGCCGTCTGACTCGGGCTCCGAAGGTTGTATGTTCGATTCCGGGCCGCGTCCTTCATTTCACGAGTGCATTTTTTCGGAGACTCCCGAGGGTCGTCGCTGGAGCTACGGAGTTCGTGCTTTGTGCGACGCTTTCCGCGCTGCGGAAAGAAACAGAGCCATATGGGATAAACACCCGGTGCAATGCAGCCGACCCTGTCGATTTTAAGCTAATTCTTTCATTGCACCCACTCTAATCCGAATCCGGATACGCCTTTGTGTGTCGACAGAATTGACATGTCTCACATTACCGTAAAAATAACTTCGTTAGCGAGAAATCACTAGTTGTTCAGCAAAAGATCAAAGGAATGTCGCTGCTTTCAATGATTTAAGTTGTTTTTGGACCTTTCAAAGACATATTCCTTGGGTGGGGGTAAATATAAGACGGCTGGAAAAATTTCATAACGATGCAACAGACAGTTTTAAAAATAATTAATCGTGAATGAAGGCAACCAAATGTGGACATACTATAACTGGTACTGTGATGTTATGAACATATGCACTGAACGACAGACGCACAAACGAACGCCATTATACATAAGTTCATTGCGACACAAACAAAAATATATGTTACTTTAAAGAGATATTAATTGTGTCACAGACAAATACACACTTATGTACATTTGTGCTGTTAAACACAGAGAAACGATGCTATGTGAATGTGTATCGTAGCACAGACATACATACACTCGACGGTGTGTACATATGTTATTTAACTCAGATACATATTGGATTAAAATGTTGACTTCTCGTCTTTGACTTGGGGACGTAAATTATTCATTTGATCACTGGACTGAATTTTGCGTGTGAATTATCTTACCCTATTACCAGTGTCCCTCCCCATCAGGCGAACCCGTTCCGACTTCAGAGGTACTTGTAATTTCCGTCCCCAGGTCAAGGACCTAACGTCAACATTTTAGGGCAACTAGCCGGTGAATGGGTTGAACCCGCTAACTCGGCATCGAGCGCTCTTATCCATTGGGTCATGCTGATCTCCATTGGACAGTATGTTTTCCAAGAAAATCAGTTGTCATTTTATTTTATCAATGGACTTGCGTTTACATTTCAGTCCTACCAAAGAATACAACGACGTGTCTGGCCCTACGAGTCCGGGCGCAAACACCACCATTGAGGCCAATCAAACATCTGTGAACATCCAACAGTCCCCGCTGGCCAACAGGGATGAAAGCAAAACACAGGACGCAGCTGAGCTTGACTCGGTGCTACAACGTCGTCGCCGCTATATGACAAGCACACTGCCAGAGCATATTGTCAGACATGAGGCAGAGAAGCCTGAGACTCACGAACAACAGCAACATCAACAACAACAACAACAATATCACCAACAACAACAACAGCTTATGGGGACAATCGTGAAGGCAGATAAAGAGTGGATTCAACGCCAAGTAAAGTCACCACAGCAGCAGCAGCAAAACCAAGAGCAACAGCAACAACACCTGCAGTGTAAGGAACATCTGTTGGAGGCAGAACAAGAGCAGATACAGTACCACCGACAACTACGACGGCAGAAGGAGGGCCGACCGCAGCAACAAGGAAGCGACCATCGCCAACAACAGCAGTATAATGAACACATATTGAATGCAGAACAGAAGCAGATACGATGTCAGTTTCCCCTATCACGACATCAGGAAAAGCAGCAAGAACAACAACAACAAAAACAACAACAACAACCGGACAAAGACAACCCTAAGGTGGTTGCAACCAGCATTGATGTTTGTTCTGAGAAGAATGAAGAGGATAGTAAGTGGTTTTAATTAGTTCTACCTGCTACATTTGAGCTAGTCATGTTCAATGTCTACTTACTTCTATATCCTACAGTATTTGGTTTGTCATAATTGTTAATTTAGCCAATACTGTTTGATCAGTGTTTTTTATATATCCTTGTTATATTTAAATTAATCATCTGCGCTGTATACTCCTAGTAGATAGTTCGATCGTATCCTTGTTTCCTTCTAATTGCTATACGTTTAGTTCATACTGTTTCTTCTTCTTCTTCTTCTTCTTCTTCTTCTTCTTCTTCTTCTTCTTCTTCTTCTTCTTCTTCTTCTTCTTCTTCTTCTTCTTCTTCTTCTTCTTCTTCTTCTTCTTCTTCTTCTTCTTCTTCTTCTTCTTCTTCTTCTTCTTCTTCTTCTTCTTCTTCTTCTTCTTCTTCTTCTTCTTCTTCTTCTTCTTCTTCTTCTTCTTCTTCTTCTTCTTCTTCTTCTTCTTCTTCTTCTTCTTCTTCTTCTTCTTTAATTTGAACTTTACATCTCTACTGCGTGTGTCCATATGTGGAGCGTATAGGCCAACATTATTTTCTGTTTTGTGCATTTATTGCACATTACTGACATAACTGCTTAATTGTCATGTTACCAGTTCCACAGTAACATTCATCAGTATCTCATATCTTTAGTGTATTGAACAAGTGGTATTTCAGCCTGTTGTGTTCTATGCAAAGTCTGAACATTGCTACTTGTTATCTTAGGAGGAGCTGGTAATTTCCATCATCTTTCTGATGGTAAAAG
The DNA here is from genome assembly GCA_963921405.1 of Cepaea hortensis. Lineage (NCBI taxonomy): Eukaryota > Metazoa > Mollusca > Gastropoda > Stylommatophora > Helicidae > Cepaea > Cepaea hortensis. Next base: position 10,328 of record CAWUFQ010000314.1, on the reverse strand, counting down.
TGCTCTGATTCCCCACTTGGTTCTATCCATCCATCCATCATGTGCCATGCCTTTAAGCCTGGGCGGTCATATTCTGCCATCTCACTCGATCACCAGAGTCGTGGATCAGCTCCGTGTTCCTGTCTCGACCATGCCACGTGGCCAAGCCATCCAAGTATTTACTTCTCGGTCTTCCCCTTGGTCTGTTCCCTTCGATCTTGCCAGTTGTCACCAAGTTCTCCAAGTCATTTCTTCTCATAACATGCCCAAAATATTTTGACTGTCTACGTCTAATGTCTCTAATCAGTTTACGATCTTCATTTGTTTCTTGAAGGACTTGCTCATTGGTTTTTCTGTCTGTCCACGGTATTCTTTGCATTTTCCTCAGAAACCACATTTCCACAACCATCAGCTGTTTCTCAGCTTGACTGCTTATTGTCTACGCTTCACATCCATACAAAAGCACAGGGTCTATGTAGCACCTCGATACTCTTTTTTCTCGTTTCAATTGATATCTTCTTGGTTCTATACTTCCTGCTTTCACATCGCTTTTCTTCATCATTAGTTATATCTATGCTAGGCTGATGTAGTGTTCAACCTTCCTTTGCCAATTTATCAGCTTCTTCATTCCCAAATTTGTTGTAATGTTAAAGGACTCACTGTATTACATACAACCCTTTGGTTTTCTGATACACTTCTTCTTTCTGTCTTCATATCTGTAAAGAAGGCTATTTGTTTCTCTTTATTTTTCTCTGTCAGTAACATTTCCGCTGCAGTTTTCAAGGTCTCTATCTCTGCTCTGATTTTACCTGAAAACTTTCCAGTTTCAGCCGTCTGTCTTCTTTGCTCCATTTCTTAGATTCAGGAGACTCCATGTATCTCCATTATCTGATTATTGTTTTGTTGATTAGTCGTTACATGCTCGGGCCAGGGTGCTGTCTTAGTAATGTTCTCCTATGTAGTTTATGGTTGTTTTTCTTCGTGTTAATTAATTCCCAGTGTTCTTCCTCTCAATATGAAGCATTTTCCCCCTATCATCTCAGGAAGGCGTTGCTGTCTGCAACAATTTCATTGTTGATGGCAATTTATTTATATGTTGAACATTGGATCTGTCCTCATGTTTCTTATTTGCAGATACTGCAAACTTATTTTACGTTACTTTACCTTTAAAGGCCATTAAACCTCTGAAAATGGGTGGTATGTTAGTCTTTTACATTTGTATCTTTACTGAGGGGCGCTGCTAACTCTTTTATCTTGCTTAGGTTGCAAACATGTTGTCTTTCTCGGTTTGCTAATAGATGTTGTTTTCTTGCCTGCAACTATTTATTATCCGTATTCATTGGTTTTGGACTGTGATTATTTAGTTAATGTGCGACTTAGCTGTTGTTTCCCATGCTGCAATATCGGATTCAAGGACTGGCCTCACTCGTCTAAGATGCGTATAATGGGGGATTCAAATGAAATCTTTAAAACTGTGATAGAAATAACAATAACCATGCCATGGTAGTGTAACCTGTCAATATTGTTGTTAAGAATGCCAAGAGTGTTAAGCACGTGACACAACGGTACAGACGAACACGATGACGTCATAAGGACAGATTAAATATGGCCGCCGTACTTTTGACATGCACCAAAGAGGAGCAGCGTTCTATTATCCGTTTTTTTTTTAAAAAACCAGTGATATATAAAAATTCATTGGCGAATAAAGGTCCAGTATATTGATGCATGCCTGACAGTCTAGCAAGTGAATGAGTAGAGTAGGAAGTTTCAAAACGGCATGACTTCTGTGACAGACTGTTCACCACCGGGTCAGACACACCGAGTAATGATCCCAGAGTGGTTACACACGCGACCAAGATCATTTTCTTCTACAGGAATCCAAGCACTTTATCTGCGCGGTAGGCAGTGGTGATTACATCAACAAATGTTCTTTACTTTTTAACATATTCAACAATATCACACACAGACACACACACACACACACACACACACACACACACACACAAAACACATTACAGATTTTAATTTGAAGCCCCCTCGTTTAAGTCTTTGTGAGGTTCGTCTTTTTATTCGAAGGATAAGGGGGTCTCCGTGGCAGAGAGGTTCTACCGTCAACCTAGTGCTCAAGGGGTCATGGGTTCGTTTTCAGACACCATCATTCTGTTTATGAGGGCAGCTTTATCGGAGACCCCTGGTGGTTGCAATCAACCCCAGTATTTATTGTCTGTTCTTGAGTTTACTAGGTAACTTTACCTTTCTCGTTAAGTAAGCAATGACAAACTAGTGAACGCAACATTGCCTAGAAAAGCAATGTTTGGTTGATTGTAATGACCTACAAAGGACGTGCAATACTTTAAAACAAAAATTGCCATTGCCTTCTGAACGAGACGTCCACCTGTTAGTTAGTTAGTTAGTTGGTTAGTTAGTTAGTTAGTTAGTTAGTTAGTTAGTTAGTTAGTTAGTTAGTTAGTTAGTTAGTTAGTTAGTCGAGGTTCCAACTTCATGGCAACGGGTCCTCCCCATTATGCTCTTTTCCTGTGCCAGTGAATATCACACAAAACGTTCCCCACCGTCCAATGTGAAAAGTGGAATAGACAGGAGTCTCGGCAATCCAACAGCCCGCACAGGTACACTATACAGAATGCCAACACAAAATTAATCCACGAAAACCACAGTTCATCGTCTATGGACTCGACAGTCACCAGAAAGACCTCATTGACCCGGGTTTTCTCACATGGCTCGGTCTTTTACCACAGGGCGACCCGCCGAAAGTGGCGCATAAAGCACGAACTCCGCAGCTTCAGCGCCGACTCCCGGGAGTCTCCTGAAAAATGCACTCGTGAACCGAAAAGGCAAATCAATCAATTCAGCAACAGCCGGTAGCCATTGTTCCGAACATGCAGGTCACTGTACAAGACAGATGTGAAAGCATTCCCCGCGAATTTCACAGCTCACAGTGTCGCCCACGCACTTACTCAGTAGCAGGGCGACGGAACCAGAAGTCAACCTGCATGTACAACTGATAGTTGTGTGACATGAACCAACTATGCCGCCGTCAACAGAGAAAGTTTTCAGTCCCGAATTCTGACCTCCCGGTCCTTAAGTGTCCTCTACTTCTACCGGCTATGTTATATATTTGTGTCTGCCACTTTCAAACATCCACACGCCTCTTACGTGAGAAACCTGTACGAGATCTTCTTGTGGGTCTTGTTCTGTTTCTAGGTCTCAAGGTCAAGTCCGCTGTCCTTGACGCACAGAGTTTCCGGGTGAGCGTGAAGAGTCTGGTGAGGAAACTGTCTGATACCTCCTCACAGAACAGGTGCTTTAGTGGTCAGAAAGGTAAGAGTGCCTGTTGATTATTTATTTGATCATCCCTCCTCACAGAACAGGTGCTTTAGCGGTCAGAAAGGTAGGAGTGCCTGTTGATACTTTACCTGATAATCCTTGCCGACCAAACTAGTGCTACAATTAAAAACTCAACCAACACTCAACCATTACTTAAGTCCTTTTGAACGGGCATTTGTTACTTAAACCTACTCTGCATCGTTTTATTTTAGCAGTCCTACCAGAAACGGATGACAACCATAAAATGATTTGGGGCAAACAGTCACAATTGTTATGGGCACACTGTAAATAGAAACAATCTTCAATGCTTAGTGACAGTTGGCGAGATTGGTGAGAATTTAGGAAGGTCAAGGCAGAGAAATACAATTCTGAATGGCTAGGTCACGTGGCATGATTGAGTGAAGAAATCACAGCTGATCCAAGACTATTGTGATCCAGAGAGATTGCGAGCCATGATTATCCTTGCTTATCGGCATGGCATAAGATGATGATGACAATCACTATCATCGATCGCCATGCCAGCTGGCGTAGGCGTTCATGTCTCTCCACATATCTCAGTCTTTGGTGTTCTGAATTAATTATGCTGATGATATTCCTCTATGCCACCGACACAATCCATCCAGCATCGTCTTAATAAAAAAAAAGTCGATGCTGGATGGATTGTGTCGGTGGCATAGAGGAATATCATCAGCATGATTAATTAAGAACACCAAAAACTGCATCTCGTCCCTTCAATTTATCCAGTCGTCACGATGTTCTCCAGTGCCTCTCTTCTCATCACATGACCAAAGAAATGGTTTCTTGAGCACCGCCCAACATTCGGCGCTAACAGAAAGCAGGTAGTACCGTCTACTGTCATACAGTAGCTCAGTCATATCTGACTAACACCCAATATTCGGCGCTAACAGAAAGCAGTTAGTACCGTCTACTGTCATCATTGATTGATTGATTGATTTAGGAATCGACATCACAGCATTCGGGGCATTCCCATAAGTGCTCCGTCCCCATCCTCAGCAGCCAGCGAAGAGTTCCAACACTAATAGTACCAGTAGCAATCTGATTATATGTCCGCCTCGCCTTTCCTCTGAGCGTTGAGCGTCGGCCATATCCCTTCGTCACTCCTCGTTGTCTCATTCTTGCCAGACCATGGTAATCCATTTGCTCCTCCGAGGTGTGCACGTGCTCCCACAAGGCCGCAACCACGTCTGCCTTGTCGTGCATCAGTACTCCACTAAGTTTTACAGAGCCAGCCAATCTGTCCGCCTGTTCATTTCCCAGCACACCGGCATGCCCCGGAGAAAAGATCCAGGCGATGATTGTCACCCGTGACCTCCGAAGCGAAGCAAGCCACTCCGCACGAAGTCTGCCCGTCCTCACCCTCGTCAGCATGCTTTCTGAGTCAGTTACAATCACGATGTGTGTGTGTGTGTGTGTGTGTGTGTGTGTGTGTGTGTGTCGTATTCTCCATCCAGCGGAGAGCCGCAGTGACTGCCTATATTTCCATTCTTACGTCTACTGTCATATGTTATCTCGGTCATGTCTGAGTATGGCTGGCACGCAGACATAATACTATATATATATATATATACACTAGCTGACCCGGCCCGGCTTCGCCCAGTTCCTGGCGGGGATCATTGATCTATCTATCTATCTGTCTATCTATCTATCTATCTATCTATCTATCTATCTATCTATCTATCTATCTATCTATCTATCTATCTATCTATCTATCTATCTATCTATCTATCTATCTATCTATCTATCTATCTATCTATCTATCTATCTGTCTATCTATCTGTCTATCTATCTATCTATCTATCTATCTATATACCTATCTCTCTATCTCTCTATCTATCTATCTATCTATCCATCCATCCATCCATCCATCTATCTATCTATCTATCTATCCATCCATCCATCCATCCATCCATCCATCCATCTATCTATCTATCTATCTATCTATCTATCTATCTATCTATCTATCTATCTATCTATCTATCTATCTATCTATCTATCTACCTATCTATCTATCTATCTATCCGTCTGTCCGTCTGTCCGTCTGTCCGTCTGTCCGTCTGTCTGTCTGTCTGTTTGATGCGGCCCGGCTTCGCCAAGCCCCTGGAGGGAAGCAGTTCATTTAATTCATATAAGTAGTTGTATAAGCTCCCGTTCCCGTTCCCGACTGTCTGTCTGTCTGTCTGTTTGTCTGTTTGTCTGTCTGTCTGTCTGTCTGTCTGTCTGTCTATTTTCGGCCCGTTCCCGTTAAAAATATAGATAGAATAGAAGAATAGATAGATTGATAGTAGAAAATATGATTGGAAGAGATCTATCTAAAGTAAACTTACCAAGATATCATGAACAGCCAATAAATTGTGGGCGGTGGGTTGACTGCAGAGTACTGCAAACGATATGCAACTAACTTTCTCTCACAAAAAATTACTTTCTTTTAACGAACGAAAATCGTTATTTTCAAAGGGTTAAGAATTGGGCACGCAGGCCCGTCCTATATTCTGCCTTTCTTCTCTATTTTCTCTCATACAATCTTTCATTCAACATCTCTTATGAAGCAATTCTTTGACAACAAAAGAACAATAACCTTTAAAATGCATGAAAAGTAACTCGTTGTGGAAATGTTTAACATGGGCATCATAAATACACAACGTGGGTGTAACACGCCATACATATGAGAATGTTAAAAAAAATATTAATGTGCTGTTGAAGAAAAATAAAATGATGAGTTAGAACATTTTCACTATTTAAATAGATGCATTATTTTTATGAAAACTTTGAAAATGCCTTTAAGATTATATCATTATTTATTATAACTCATATGCCTGTAAATAACTGTAGACAAAGAGTTTATAAATCTTTGAAAACAATGCACCAATCTATATATAAAATATATAGCAATGCTATTAAAAGCTATGCCCCTTGAAATAACCTTTCTTAAGTTAAGTCCCCTAGCTATATATAAATGATAATGTAAATTTAAATATTAAATTTTAGTAAGTAAATAGCTGATTGTACACTAACAAACTATGACAGTTGGCTGCACGGGATGGAAAAGCATACGTGTAGAAAATTTCATCTCATTCGGATGGACCGTTATCGAACGCATCAAATACATCCCTACACACACACATACATCGTCTTATATATATATATATATATATATATATATATATATATATATATATATATATATATATATATATATTGCAAACACTTCATCATCATCATGGGCCCTCCTAACCGCCGTATGCGTACATATCTCATCGAAATGTCTTGAGTTTCTGGATCTACTCATCTGATGATATTTCTCCTAGATACGGTTTCATTTCATCAATAATAATTTCTCTCCGTCTACCTCCGCTGGTTCTCCACTGATCTTTCTATGCGTTATGATGTTTTCCAAAGCCACTTATTTCATTATATGATAAAAGAACGCCGTTTGTCTCTTTTGGATAAATATATGCAATGTTCTAATTTCATTATCCCTTTCCAGGTAGTCTTTGTTAGTTTTATCATCACAGCCGAAAAGAACATGCAGCAATTTTCAAACTTCGCATAGGATACAACAGACAGAAATACCAATGTTAATAAACTAAAGATATGAGATGGTGATTAATGTAACCTTGGTAAAGTGACAGAAAAAATATTTTTTGCAGGAGTGTTCAACATATGCAGATATGAAAAATTAAACAAAAAAATCTATGTTGGCCTATACTCGCTCCATTTGATGACACACTCAATGGAGATGTCAACCAGTTGAAGTTGACAGCGTTTTTCTTCTAATTCTTTTCGATGACAATGATCACTCAATTCTTTGCTTTCTACATTCACCCCGTGTCTCACAGGAACCATGTGCCAGTTTCAGCGACCGGATGTCCCTGTCGCAACACAGGTCCCAGTGGGTCTCAAGAACCCCACCGAATTAACTCCGCAGCAAATGGGATCCATGCAAGCCACTCCTGAAAAGAAAGGGGTGGACACCGTTGGAGTTGTGAAAGGAGGTGTTGCCAGCCTAATCAGCAAGTTTCAGAGTCAGTCGCAGCTGTCCGGGTGCACCAAGACGATATTGAGGAAATCTGGTATACCCCCAGGCCGAGATTTGAAGTCTGTGTAAGTTTCTGTTTGTTGTCTTAAAAGTCTTAAAAGACGAGAGGGTCGACTTCATTGACCGAGTTTAATCCCATCTGGCTCGGTCTCTTTCTGCAGGGCGGCCGGCCGAAGGCATGACATAAAGTTCGAACTCTCCGTAGCTCCAGCGACGACTTTCAGGAGTATCCGAGAAAATTGCACTCGTGAACGAAAGACGTAGCCTGGAATCGAACCCACAACTTTCGGAGCGCGAGACAGATGGCTTGGTCACGTCGCCACGGAGCCTCACTTCTTTTTGTTGTTTTGTTGAGTGGTGCGAGGAGTGTTTAAGTGCTACATAGAACTGCAAGTGTGTGGATGTGAAATGTGGACAATGAGCAGGCAAGCTGAAAATACATCTAATGACAGAGGAAATGTGGTTTCTGAGGAAAATTAACAGAATGCAAGTCCTTCAAGAAGCAAATGGAAAGCTTAAACTGATTAGACAAATTAGATGTAGATTGTCAACATATTGTGGGCATATTATGAGAAAAAATACACTTGAGACGTTGGTAACAACTGACAGATTTAGGGGGAAAGAATCAGCGGAAGGCAGAGAAGTAAATATATGGATAGCCTGGTCACATGGCATGGTCAAGATAAGAACACTGGCTGCTGAGGATGGGGACGGAGTGCTTATGGGAATGTCCCGAATGCTGTGATGTCGGTTCCTAAATCAATCAATCAATCAATCAAGAACACAAAGCTGATCCACAACTCTGGTGGTCGTGACCGATCGTCAAGCCAATCGCCACGGCATATGTTAATACTGACTGAGAGGATCTATCAGTACAGACATTTCGGACGCAGAGGTGTTTCCAAGGCACCAGGACCAGGTTTTATACTGGCCAAGACCTGCTAACACGTCCTAGTCGTGCGTCCTGGGCAACAGGTCCCTTCGGGGTCCTGGCTAATGTAGTAGGATCACTGATTCTTCCGAAGTCGGAGAGTGTCTGCCTGTACGGCGAGGAACCACCAGTCTGCACACCAATAAGCTAGACATGGGACAACGGATACTCGCGCAAACCTCAGTCCGGTATGACATCACACTGATGTTTGACAACAGGATGTCTTCATCCGAAATACAGGACTTCACGCTGGAGTTCACAGCCAGCGAACGCAAGCAAGCAAGCAAATAAGCAAGCAATCAAGTGCAGACATGGGTTTTAGTAAAGAGACGAATGACAGATACACCTATGAAATTGACAGAATCACTATCGCCTTTTGCAAAATGGAAAATATATCGTCCAATAAAACATTGTCAATTGCAATGGGGAAAAAATAATGTTGAAATGTTATATGGAACCCATACTGTGGTATGTATGTGAAACATGGACAATTAGCAGGCAAGTTGAGTAATATCGATTGGCAATGGACATGTGGTTTCTGAGGAACATGCAGTGAAAACCATGAACGAACAGAAAAAACCATGCGGAAGTGAGCGCTCAAGCCAATGAGAAAATAATGAATGCAGAATACGCGTTATAAAGGGCTGTGAATCTTTGGACAATTAGTAAACAGACAACAACAAACACAATGTCACTCGAAGACAGAGACATTCGATTTTTACAGAAGATTGCTAAAATTATTTGGTCAGTGAAAACTGGTATTCTAAATATTAGCAAAACAGCTAATACAAACATCAGAAAGAGGCAGTTAATATCTGTAGTCACATTTTGAGAACAGAAAAAAAAAACTAGAAAACATTTTTAAAATTGGAAAGATTAACAGGAAAACACATGTGGAAATATTAACATGGCAACATATATGGAAAGATAGACAGGAAAACAGATGTGGATAGAAAAACGGGGAAAGATATGAAAAGATTAACGGGGAAAGATATGGAAAGATAAACGAGAAAACAGGTATGGAAAGAATAACGGGGACACAGATGATAGAAAAACTGGGTAACAGATATGGATAGAAAAACTGGGAAATAAATATGGAAAGATAGAAAACAAAATATTAAGATTAATGGAAAAACAGTTATATAAAGATTAACGGGGAAACAGATATATAAAGATTAATGGGGAAACAGATATGGAAAGATTAACGGGCAAACAGATATGGAAAGATATACGGGGAAACAGGTAAAGACAGATTAACGGGGAAAGGTAAACAGGGAAACAGATATGGACAGATTACCAGGGAAACATATATAAAAAGAAAAACGGTGACACAGATATATAAAGATTAACTGGGAAACAGTTATATAAAGATTAACGGAAAAACAGTTATATAAAGATTAACGGAAAAACAGTTATATAAAGATTAACAGGCAAACAGATATATATAAAGATTAACGGGCAAACAGATATGGAAAGATTAACGGGCAAACAGATATATAAAGATTAACGGGGAAACAGATATGGAAAGATTAACGGGCAAACAGATATATAAAGATTAACGGGCAAACAGATATGGAAAGATTAACGGGCAAACAGATATATAAAGATTAACGGGCAAACAGATATGGAAAGATTAACGGGCAAACAGATATATAAAGATTAACGGGCAAACAGATATGGAAAGATTAACGGGCAAACAGATATGGAAAGATTAACGGGAAACAGATATGGAAAGATTAACGGGCAAACAGATATATAAAGATTAACGGGCAAACAGATATGGAAAGATTAACGGGCAAACAGATATATAAAGATTAACGGGCAAACAGATATGGAAAGATTAACGGGCAAACAGATATGGAAAGATTAACGGGCAAACAGATATATAAAGATTAACGGGCAAACAGATATGGAAAGATTAACGGGCAAACAGATATATAAAGATTAACGGGCAAACAGATATGGAAAGATTAACAGGCAAACAGATATATAAAGATTAACGGGCAAACAGATATG
>CAWUFQ010000313.1:5000-97500 GCA_963921405.1 Cepaea hortensis | reverse complement strand
TCTCACACACTCTCTCACAGTCTCTTTCCCTCACTATCTTTCACACTCTTTCATAAATACAGTCTCTTTCTCTCACTATCTCTCACGCTCTTTCATAAATACAGTCTCATTAGCCCACTATCTCTCACACTCTTTCATAAATACAGTCTCTTTCTCTCACTATCTCTCACACTCTTTCATAAATACAGTCTCTTTCTCTCACTATCTCTCACACTCTTTCATAAATACCTGTGTGGCTTGGTCCCCTGACATAATCGGTACAAGAACACAAGAGCTGATCATAGACTGGTGTGAGATGACGGAAAAATGACCGCCCGCGCTTATCGGCATGGCACATGATGTTGATGAGTATAATGCTACCGTTTCGGAAGGAATGATTGGTTGGTTCCAGTGTGTTACGCGTTATACGTAGGCATAGACGTTTGCTAGACGATGGTGTGTTTTCATTGGAGAGATAAGAATTTTGACTATTGGCGTGTTGGTATAGATGAAAGTAGGTATAGATGAAAGTAGGTTGTTAGGTAGGTTGGTAGGCAGGCAGGCAGGCAGGTAGGTAGGTAGGTAGGTAGGTAGGTAGGTAGGTAGGTAGGTAGGCTGGTATGGAGAGAAATGAGTAGGTAGATTGGTTGGTTGGTATGAAGGTATGAAGTAGGTAGGTAATTAGGTAGCTAGGTAGCTAGGTAGGTAGGTAGGTAGGTAGGTAGGCAGGCAGCGTGCATTTAGGTAGGTTGGTAGATAGGTATGTAGGTCGATATGTAGATAGGTATAAAGAGAAATTGATAGGTAGGCAGTCAAGTAGGTAGGTGGGTAGTTAGGTAAGCAGGCAAGGTAGGTAGGTATGCAGGTAACTAATTAAGTAGATAGGTGGTTAGGTAGGTAAGTAGTTAGGTTGGTAGGTACGTCGGTCGGAATGTAAATAAAGCATGCAGCTAAGTAACTATTATTATTATTACAATTCAGTGACCTAAATATCAGACTGCACACCCCTCCAAGGTGTCGATTCCTTAGCTTGCTGCCTGGTTGGCCAAATAATGTCGGCAAAATAAAGACCACAAATTACGAATCCTTTCTCCATTCTATCACCACCATCGCAACAACTCGAAGAACAATGTTTTCACAACGCAGACTCAAAACAGGTTCACGGCACGTCAGAGAAGGACGGCAGCTCTGCGAAACCCATCTTACTTCTGCTGCTAACTGATAAATAATACCAGAACTCTTTTCAGGGCGCCCATGTTTTCTGTTTGTTTCAAATTAGCCCGATGTTTTGCAAGTTTTTGCAGTCTGCTCGCGCCAGGTGTGGCACGATTGTTCTCATATGCGACTAGTTCTCTTACATCTGTTGTTATTACTCCTCAGATTTGTTACGTCAGTCTAGTGTAACAATGAGAAATGTGTTACAGATAGTCGGCGGTTGTGAGTGCAAAGGAGATGAAGGAATACAACATCATTATCCAGCCAGCGACTTGCCCTTTGGAGAGCAGGCATTCGAAGTGCCTCTTGATTTTTAAGCCAGGACCTTTGTGGCTGTCATGTCTAATTGTCTTATCACATCTTCAATCCATCTACCAGTGCGTGTTCCTCTTCTCGCCTTCCCCTCTACACCTCCCTCTGTGGTTATTTTTTTCTTTTTTTCCAGATACGTATTTACGGTTATGTGCCCAAACTTTTTTCACTTTCTTCAATTTTATTTGTTTTAATAACCCTTCTTCTTCTTCTTCTTCTTCTTCTTCTTCTTTTCTTCTTCTTCTTCTTCTTCTTCTTCTTTCTTTTCTTCTTCTTCTTCTTTTTCTTCTTCTTCTTCTTCTTCTTCTTCTAATTATTATTATTATTATTTATTATTATTATTATTATTATTATTCATTAGTTCACTCAATGGTCCATATAGTTTATATCACTCCTCTTCAATGTTGATTTCTTGTTAGATTTCGTTTCTTTTTTTTTTTTTCATTGAATAAATGTTCAATACTCTTCTGTCTACGTGGCCGCGGAGCTAGTCGCGCTTGAGCTTGAACTTCCATTACGCTGATGGCAGCGCAGTGTCCCATTTAGGCTTGTCTCGGGAAAACAGCTAGATATCAGAGCAAGAGTCATTAGGATTGTGTTTAAAGGCAACGGCGTAGGGGTTTGAGCCCCAACCCTGGTCAGTTGGAATTCAAAGTTGATTTCTTCAGAAAGCAGTGGCAAACTACTTAAGGCTAAATTACCTAGAACATCAACCTTTGGTTTGGGTGTTGATAGCAAGTTCCTGCAAAGAATATGCAACATTTAAAAAAAATACATGTATTTGTCAGTGGCATTTGTTATAAATATCAACGTTTCACGCTTAATTAATTCAACTAACTAATAATTAACAAACATTTAACAAACTAACTAATTAACCACATTACCAACTAACTAATCAACCAACTAACCAACTAACTAACAAATTAACTAATTAACTCGCTAATTAATTATTTCACTAACTAAATAATTAACAAAATAATTAACCAACTAATAAACCAACTAACTACCAGCCAACCAGCTAATTAAATTAACTAACCAACTAAATAATTAACTCATTAACTAACTAATTAATTCACTAACTAACTAATTAATTCACTAACTAACTAAATATTTTTTTTAATCTAATTAACCATTTAACTAACCAACCAACTAACTAATAAAATTCCTAACCAACTAACTAGGCAAGTACCTAACCAAGTAACTAACCAACTAACTAAGCAACTAATTAACAAACCAAACAGCTAACTAATTAATTCACTAACTAATTATTTCAGTAACTACATAAATAATTAAGAAAATAATTAACCAACTAACTAACCAACCAACAAACCAACTAACTAACCGACCATCTAAATAATCAGCTAACTAACCAACTAACTAATTAATTCACTAACTAATTACTTATTCACTAACTAACTAAACAATTAAAAAAACTAATTAAACAACTAACTAACCGACAGACCAACTAACTAACAACCAACCAGCTAACTAACTTCTTCTTCTTCTTCAGCGTTCCGAGCCATTGAGGTTCTTTGCTGCAAATACAATCCGTCTCCATTCGTCTCTCTGGTGACCTTCTCTTGCCAGTCGTTGATTCCAAGTGCTTGTAGGTCTGTACATGTATTATCTCTCCACCGCCTTCTTGGTCTACCTCGGGGTCTACGGTCATTTATTTCCTGAGTGTAAGCGAGTTTTGTTTCCCTATTATCTTCCATTCTTTCTAACTAGCTAACTAACTAGCTAAATAATTTAAAAACCGAATAATCAACTAACTAACCAACCAACTAACAAACAATTAACTAACTGACCAAGCAACCAATCAGCTAACTTACCAGCTAGATAAGAGAAGCAACGGCTGCAGCAGGATGTAACAAAAGGAAATACAAACAGTTAGGTATGTGTAGCTCCTGCGAATAAGAGAGATATACTAAACACAGACAGGGTGTACATACATTTCATCGAACTCCACAATTGTGACCATAAATAACATGGAGGAGGGGAGAGAGAGAGAGAGAGAGAGAGAGAGAGAGAGAGAGAGAGAGAGAGAGAGAGAGAGAGAGAGAGAGAGAGAGAGAGGAGAGAGATGAGAGAGAGAGAGAGAGAACGAACAACTTTATTTTCAAAGGGTCAAGAATTTGGGCACGTAGGCCCGTCTAACATTCTGCCCTTCTCTCACTCTCTTTCATACATTATTTCATTCACACATCATTCAAGGCTAACAGAAAACAGCAACAATATAAAAGATATGCATTATAAGGCATGGGAAAAATGCGAACATCAAAACTACACGACACAGTAATATTAGATAATGGTCTGACACTTGTTATTAGCCATGTGGAATATACTGGCCTACCAAAAGGGACTGGCTGTTATACTAGGGTTTTGTTATTATTATTATTATCTCTATTATTAAGCGTGAAGATAATCCGTACTGAGATAGTATTCGAATAATTTGCGATTATATGAATAGGGATTGGTGATGTCTTTGATTTCTTGTGGAAGATTGTTCCACAGCTGAGCTGCAGAGTACGTTAAGCTTGTTTTGTATAAGTCAATCCTAGGCTTCGGAATGTGTAGTACATTTAAACGTTTACTGTGTCTAGCATTATATTTAAACAATGGCCAAAGGTAATTTGGGGCATTCCGATGCAGGATTTTGTGAATTAGTTTAGCTTTATTGAAAAGCAGGCGTTTGCGGAGTGGTAGTAACTGAAGGCGTTTATACAGGCTAGGATTGTCAGATAAATGTTTGCTATAAATTGGACTCATGGCCCGTTTCTGGAGTGAGTAAAGTCGCTTGGTGTGTGAATTAGAACAACCGTCCCAGATTGTAGAGCAGTAGTCAAAGTGTGTCTGTATATTAGAACATAAATGGACACACATAGTATTATTTGGCACTCACAGAAGAAGAAGAAGGAAATAGAGATTAGAAGACGCACTAGACAACATAAAATTTGAAAGCTATAATAGTTACCAACCGGGATCGAACCTGTCGCCTCCAAATGACGACGGCGCCTCGTTGCAGGAACAAGTGTACTTCGACGCACGACCAACTAGACACAAGAGTGCCTTCATTGGTCGTGTTATGAGAAGTATAGAATAGTTTCCTTGTGTCCTCATCAAGGAAGTTTTTAATTTTGGCGAGTTGGTAGACTTTTTTCGCTGTTTGTTTAATGAGCGCTTGAACGTGGGAATTAACGGTTAGGTTAGAGGGGGGGGGGAGAGAGAGAGAGAGAGAGAGAGAGAGAGAGAGAGAGAGAGAGAGAGAGAGAGAGAGAGAGAGAGAGAGAGAGGTAATAACATAAAAAATAAACAAAAAGTATACTACGACAGAACGAACGATATGTCGATTAAATTATTCTTCAACAGGAATGTAAAAATACAAACAGATCTCAAGAAAAACATGACATTAGAACATTTAATAATATTAAAACACAAATCCGTGATTGTTAGGAAGGCGGCGCAGAAGTTCAGTAGTGAAATGTGCCAAATAAGACAACGTGGAATCGAAGTGTGCAAATAGTTGGATATGGATAAATAGATGGATATATCCATATCCATCTGTTTTCACACCTTCGACTCCACTTTTTTTTTTAACTTGGCACATTTCACAATTTACATAGAAATGGATACCAGGAAAATTCTTGGGAAGTAAAGGCGGTTGGTAGTGTACTGCCCACATCACCCATCGAATGCAGATAAGTCTATAAAAAATATGGGTCTGGCACCATATGCCCAATGGGTTATAAGGCGTATAAAGGGTCCTTTACTTTTTTTTTTAAATTATTTTACAATATGCACCCCATGGTGCAACATTTAGTAGATGCGGTTGTTGCACACAGTGAACAACTAGGGTTAGAATTAAACTGTATGAAGACACAGATTATGGTCGTCACTGGGAAGAAGGAAATACCACAATGTAATATACGGGTAAATGGAATATTCTTAAGCAAGTGAATCAGTACAGATATCTTGGAACAGTCATAACATTTGAAGGGAGAAGCCTTGAAGAGGTTTGAACAAGAATTGCCATTGCGAAGGTAGCCTTTTGCAAGATGGAAAACATACTGACCAATAAAAAATATGTCATTTACAACGAGAAAAAGGGTGTTGAGGTGCTACATAGAACATGTGCTTTTGTATGGATGTGAAGCGTGGACAATGAGCAGTCAACCTGAAAAACATCTGATGGCTGTGGAAATGTGGTTTCTGAGGAAAATGCAAAGAATACCATGGACAGACAGAAAAACCAATGAAGTTCTTCAAGAAACAAATGAAAATCGTAAACTGATTAGAGTCATTAGACGTAGACAGTCAAATTTTTTTTTTTTTTTTTTTTTTTTTTTTTTGGGGGGGGGGAATATTAATGAGAAGAAATGAATTGGAGAACTTGTTGACAACTGGCAAGATCAATGGGAAGAGACCAAGGGGAAGGCCGAGAAGTAAATATCTGGATGGCTTGGTCACATTGTATGGTCGAGACAAGAACGCTGAGTTGATCCACGGCTCTGGCGATCGAGTGAGATGGCAAAACATGACCGCCCACGATCATCGGCATGGCACATGATTGATGGATGCACCCCTCGGTGGGGTATTGGTGCATGATAAGGCAGATGTGGTCGGGGTACTTTGGGATCGTGTGTATCGTGCAGAAAAACAGATAGATCACCACAGCCTGGAGAGAATGGTGCTGCAGGGAGTAATCAGAGGCTCTGTCCGATACGCATGGCTCCGAGCAAAGACCCGCGGACACATAATCAGACTTCTGCAGGTACCATTAGTATTGCATTGGGGTTCTTCGCTGGTTGTTGTAGATGAGGGCGAAGTACGTGTGGAAATACCCCGAGTGCAGTGATGTCGGTTCTTTACTAAACTCAACTCATATCATATTACAACAAAACTTATGTCAGTATACACTGTACTGTAAACAGTATTACTTACTTTACTGATATTTCTGTTTCGTTTCTCCTTACTCGTCTATTTTAATTTACCTAGAAAGCGCGATATCATTTTTTTGGTTTGTTTGTTTACAAATACAACTTTATAAAGATCATAGCCGACAGAAGGTGAAAACTGATATAGGTAAATATAAACACTGAGGGTGAGGTTGAGAAAACGAAACAAAATTAATACCTTTGGGATAAGCTCTTATATTTTGATAGGGACGCCATTTCGAGGTGCGAGAGTTCACCTGGCTGGCGTATCAATATTTCTGCAAAATCTCGCAAATATATATCTTTATTTGATGTTTCCCCAATGATATACGTGTATGTGGGGGTCTTTCTTTCTTTATTGCTATCTTTCATTCATTCTTACCTTCATGCATTCGTTCTTTCTGTCTTTTCTCATTCTTTCTATGTTTGTGCTTCGTTTTCTCTTTCACTGTTTCTTGTCTTTTTTTCCCGCATGCCTTCTACGTTGCGGTGTAGAAAAAATTGAGATTTTTTTGATATTTTTCCGTTCGCTTTTCTTCCCTTTTATTTTATCTTCCTCGCCTTCCTTTCCTTCATGCTTCCTTCCATCCTTCTTTCCCCGTGTCCATCCTTCCTATCGTTCTTTCTTCTTCTTCTTCTTCTGCATTCATCCGGAGTGTTGTTTTTTCAGACGTAATTGCGGTGTGCCACGTTATACACACTTGGGACAAAACCCTTAGGCCAACACATCCGACTATAGGGGGGGGGGGGGGGGGGGGACTCTCACTGTTGTGGTGCAGTCAACATCTCAGCTGGTCAAGTTAGAACGGTCGAAGACTTCACGGTCAGCCCTCAAGGGAAGGCATGGCAGTCCATGGGCATTTACCGCCATCCAAGGAGGCTTCCATAATTGCAGAGCCGATCCATAGCGCTCTGGTACTGGGCTCACCCAAGGAATCGCCACCTTCTGCATTTGGGGCTGCTTTAATTCCTTACTTTCATGTATTGGACATTTCGTTCGCCACAGGTCGCTGCCCGTACAAACCAGGTACGGTCGGTCTGCAAACATCCACTCGGTGAGCTTTCGGTTCGGACGTGTGCTGGACGCTGTGCCCGGAAGACTAGATAGTCAGAGCTGTTCCGGGCACGAGGGATATTTCACTTGGAAGTGTTTGCGTTGTGCCAATTTATTTGCAACCTTTAGGCTGGCACATCCGACTTCTGCGAGCGTTTTCTTTTTTTCTTTGTTTTACAGGGTAGCCTTCCTGGAGGTTTCGAGGGACATTCTGTTGTGGTGTCGCCCAAGTCTCAGCTGGTCAGGTAGAACGGCGAAAGACATCACGGTCAACCCTCAGGGGAAGGCAGGGGCAGACCATAGGCATTCCCCGCTATCCAAGGAGGCTTCCATAATTGCAGAGCTGGCACATTGCGTTCTGGCACTGGGCTCACCCAAGGAATCGCCACGTCCTGCTCATGCCTGCTTAAATTCTTCACTTCCATGTATTGGGAATCTCGTTTGCCACTGGCCGCTCCCCACTCAAACCAGGAACGGTCAGTCTGCGGACGACATCCGCCCAGCAAGCTTTCGCTTCGGACTTCCACGTAATGGATTCGCTAGCCAAAAAGTTCCATTTCGTGTTAATGAGTCGACATCCACTCGGCAAGCTTTCGCTTCGGATTCGCTAGCCAAGCGCTCCATTTCGTGTTAATGAGACGTTTCTCCACCTTTGATTACGCTCACTCAATGAGTTTTTTAATACAGATTGCATCATAACCATTCCTTGCGACTGGGATGCTTTTTCCACCTTTTGTAACGCTCACGAGGTAGGCTATATGTGCTGCCGGCTCATGCAGCAGAGAGCGAGTAACAGCCAGACCCTCTCATCCGAAAGATCCCTCATATGCCTCAGCTGAGAGCCGTAGAAAAGTTATCTGCAGGCTCAGCATCTCACCTCCATTTTGCAGTGGGTGAGTATCGGCCCGGCCCTCACATCCAGGGGATATTGATTGAAAGGCGTTCAGCCATATCCCTCAGCTGAGAACCTGGACTATGTGCCTGGACCAAGAATTTAGTGGCATCGTGCGCCTTATTCGGACTTGAATGTTATGGATTTTGCTTATCCTTAGCTTTTGACTGCCTGTCCCCAGTCTACCTGTAAGGCAGCACGTGTGTGTGTGTCACTTTGTCTGGTTCCTGTCCCTTGACCTGTCCGACATGGGTGACCCTACCAGTAGCTGTGGAGACACGTGGGGGGTGGGGGGGAAGGGGGTTGTGGATCCACCCGTTTACCTCTGGGTGGTTTCACGTACTTCTTATTCTTCTTTCGTTCGCTTGAAATTGTCTGTAACTGCAATGTTGTCTCTTGTATGGATTTAACTGTCTTTTTTAAGTTCACTCAGCGGTCCATCGAGTTTATTTTCCACTGTCGTCTCTCTAGGCCAGAAGTTTTGCCTAGACATATAATTTGGGCAGCCTTGGAGTACGTGCTTTGCTGTCTGCGTAATCTGTTGTGTCCTGTTCTGAGGCGCAGAATAATGACTTGTTCTGGTCTGTCCAGTTTCACGTACTCTTGAACTATCCCTTCAGAGTTCTTTTCAACTTTCCCTCACGGTACTTGTCCGCTATCAAACTCACGCCAGTATTTAGCCTTAGATGGAGTTTACCACCCGCTTTGGGCTGCATTCCCAAACAACCCGACCCCTGAGACTCTCGCGACCCCACAGAGAGGCACCCGCAAAGACCTTACACCCGCTCTGGGTGAAGCCCCGATCAGGAGGACTCGGTGCCCTCTGATGCGACTGGTGGCGTCCCACACACCAACCATAGTTACCGTTAGCATGACACTGAGATTCCATTATTCCATTTTTGGGGGGGTTAAAAAGTTATTGCATGTTTTTTTTTTTAATAGGATGTTACAATCAACCCCAGCATGTATTGGCTATTTATGATTTAATTGGCAATTGAAAACAATGTATTCCCTTCGTGAATTTAACCACAGAAGTCACAAATATTATTAGGTAGCACGATTTATTGTCTGGCATATTTGGCTGCGTTTCGTCGGGTGCATATTGCAGAATTATATATGGTATATTATCGACAGACTATAAAAGCCCAAACTTGGCCATCTCTCACCATCTGTTAACTTGCGATCATAAAGTTAACAAAGAAACGGCGCTCGGTATACTGTATTCTGTTAACAATAGACGATTACTCAAATACATCGAAGCCATGGCAATTAGGCATTTACAACCGGCGTTATGCCGACAGCAAGATTTCACAATGGTTCTGTGATTACAGTGGGGATAACGTTGCTCTACATTCAAACAGTATCAGAGACTTTGTGTTCATGTATTTCTGCCAAAATATGGTTCATCTATTCTCTTCCTATGATCACAGGCAGAAATATATATACGTCAGGTGTGTGATCTGGAGACCATCAATCGTGAAAAAGAGTGGGTTGAAGTACCGGAAGACATGACGGACTGGCACAATGTAACACTGGGTCTTGAGTGCAGAGAATGGGTTGCGGGCCGCGCAGAGTTTGTACCGATGGGTCAGTGGTGAGAAACAGACGGAGCGGTTAGGGTTTCACTGCGAAGGCTAATAGACGATTCTTGAAAAAGGAGAGTATGGTATATGAGGCTACTACCTCCAGCATGAGAATGTAGGTGAAAGCAGTCACAGCAGCATTCCGTTGGTTAGAGGAGACCACTCCAACACACATTGTATTCATCACAGACTCAAGGAGTATGCTTAGTAAGGTGAAGAAAGGATGTTTCGTGTGGAATGGCTCACCTCGCTTCAGAGGTCACAGATTGTAAGAATTGTATGGGTTTTTTTTTTTTTTTTGCCCTGGCCATGCGGGAGTGTCGGGGAATGAACAGGCTGATAGGCTGACAGGGAGTGCACTTCTTGGTGTTCATTACCTATGGACAAGGGATGGGTGTTTGTGCGCCTGTGGGACCAGGTGGAGGAACAGATTGAGAACCCGTATGTGGAAAGGATGAGATTGTGGGGGATCCACAAGGGTTCTGGGAGAATCTCAAAACTGAGAGGGAAAACCAGGAGAACTGTCAATCAGATAGCGGTGGGAACGATTAGTAGTGTGACTCTTCGCTGGCTGTTGAACAAGGGGATGAAGCGCATATGGGAATGTCCTGGGTGCAGTGATGTCGGTTCTTAGCTCAGCTCAACTCTTTCTATGATATATATATATATATATATATATATATATATATATATATATATATATATATATATATAACTCTACGGTATACACTTGACGAGATGGAACGAAATATGCCTGGCAATAAATTGTACAACTCAGTGTTTGTGGCTTCAATGCTTAAATGACTAGATATTGTTAGTTCAGTAGTTTGCCACTGTTTTCTGAACCGCCAACGCTTCATATCATCGACATTACCACAGAACGTTCAAAATCGCGTGCGAAAACCTGCGTTTCACTAACCCCTGCATCACAGGCGCTGCAGACAATCTAACCAGACAGACAATCTAACAAACACATGAAGCCTACAAGACAGACAATCTAACAGGCCAGACTTCTAACAAGACATAATGACTAACAAAACAGAAATTCCATAAGACAGACAATCTATAAACACGGACAATCTAACAATACAGACTATCTACTAACAAGACAGACAATCTTTTTACACAAACAATCTAACAAGACTGACAATCTACACACACAGACAATCTAACAAGACAGATAATCTAAAAACACAGACAATCTAACAAGAATAACAATCTAAACACACAGACAATCTAACAAGACATACAATCTAAAAACACAGACAATCTAACACAGTGGTTCTCAACCGGTGGGGAATTCCCCCCCAGGGGGGAATTTCAGGGTTTCCAGGGGGGGAATGAAGACCATTTCAAGATCGTGTTAATACAAGAACCGATTACTTGACATAGTTTTTCCCTTAATACTTTACAGTTATGTATGTCTCGTCCTTCTAAAATTCATTTTATAAAGTAAGTAGACCCACAAATCATGTTTTATGTGGATGTCTAGACTTGTTTTAGTATATGCTATTACATTTGCCTTCCACTTTTACGTATACTGTGTAGGGGTGAGGGGATTTTTAGATAGGAAATATGAAAGGGGAGGAATGACGTTCTGAAAATACGGTGAAGGGGGGAACGGGCCAAATTTTTGATAGGAAGGGGGGGGGGGGGGGGGGGGGAATGGCATTCTGAAAATATGGTGAAGGGGGGAATGGGCCAAAAAAGGTTGAGAACCACTGATCTAACAAGACCGACAATCTAACTAAACAGAAAATTTAAACAGACACAGACAATCTAAACACAGGGACATTCAAACAAGACAGACAGTCTAACATATGACAGGCGAAAATCTGCTATCTCTACTGGGCTCCCGGTAAACACAAACCGGAAGACGCGTATCATGGCAAACACGTGGTCTCGTAAATGTCGCCAGTTTTTTCATGAAAGCCGTCACATGCCAGCTTGTCGGATACCATGTTTCCTCGTGACCTGCCTGGGAAAACGAAGGTCATTTAATACGTTTCTAAAACGGTAGAGAAATCAAACAGAGAACGGTAATGGCCAAAAATGCTTTCAGCGGCATGAAATCAGTATTAACATCTAAAAAGATTAACAAGGCATTACAATGACAATTGTCAAATGTTATGTATATTCAACACTATTTTATGACGCGGAAACCTGGGCATTGAACACAAGCAACTAAAAAGTCTAATAGAGGCCCTTGAGATTTGAATATACAGGCGAACATGTCGTATTTCATGGAAACAAAAATAATAAAATACAGAGGTTCTAGAAAAACTGGGAATGAAAAGAGAATTGTTGAAAGAAATAAACAAGAGACAAGTAAAAGACATAGCACTCTTATAAAAACCATACTGGAGGGTAAGGTTGAAGACAAGCGGGCAAGAGGTAGACAACGATACAAGTGGGAAGATAACATCAAGAGATGGACGAACTGCAACCTGACAGAATGTACAGTCAGTGCGAGAGACAGACAGTGTTGGAGATCCATTGCATCCAACCTTCATTGTGAAGATGGAACCTGATTGACTGATCGATTGATTTATTGATAAAATGGGGGAGGCATAAAAGTGTCCACCTCAAGTTAAGAAGCTAACGGGTTCGATCCCTGCATAGGGCTGAGCATTCTTCTATATTGGTATCTAATGATATCAAATGCCACCTTGAGACTAGATACCTAGACTTCCGTGATAAAGGCGAGATATAGTGTGGAAATTGAGTAGGTTAAACATCCCAAGGCAATTGGAAAATGGAAAGGGTAGACCGTAAGGACGCCGCCTTGGCAAAATTGTTAGGAAAGGAACTGCGCCCATGGGTAGATCGAGCCCGTTGTCTTAGAAGTGATCTGATAGGAGGAAGCGATCCTGACACAAATACAGGGTGTATTTTTAACGACTGTGCAGTGTTTGAAAATATTGCCGGTCCAGGTTTTGTATTTACCTATTATGTTGCATGAACTTTTTTTTTTTTTTTTTTTTTTTTTTCCCGCGTTTCCATCCTGTTTCAGGATATTGCGGTCAACACCAGCATCTTTCAGCTGTATGTTGATTCCTAGGCTAGATTACGCTCATCAGCACGCAACGACTTTCTGAGCGACCGGCTCCATACTCTCATAAGTCACTTTTGCGATTTGAACCACTGCTAATTCTCGTCGCGTCACGTGACGAGAGTATTCGGGTAAATACAAAACTTGGACAGGCAACATTTTCAAACACTGCACAGTCATTAAAAATACACCCTATACATGCCGAAGTAGGACATACAGGCCTATGAGGTGCATAATCAGAAGAAGATGCTTTAATTTCAGGAGGAGATTGGTCAAGGAAAATCTAGTATAGATCTTCATGTATATAACAGGGGTAGGCGATCATGTATCTTCCCAACTGTAGTCCTCTACTAATTATTAGTGAATAGATTGGAGTCAAATAGAAAATAAAAGAATCGTATAGTAAGAATTCCTCCATTGTGTATTAAGTTTGACGTGGTAGAGAAGTAGGTGGGTAGGTAGGTAGGTAGGTAGTTTGGCAGATAGGTAGGCAGTAGGCAAGCAAGCAGGCAAAAATGCAGGCTGACACGTGGGTAGGTATGTTGTTAGGATGGTAGCTAGGCAGGAAGGCATATAGGTAGACAGAAAGACAGATAGGTAGGTAAACAGGTAGGTATGTTTGTTAATTGGTAGGTAGGCGGGTAGGTAGGCAGGCAGGCAGGTAGGTAGGTAAGTAGATAGGTAGGGAGGCAGGCAGGCAGGTAAGCAGAGTGGCAGGTAAGTAGGTGGGTGGGTAGGTAGATAGGTGGGTAGGTATGAAGGTAGGTAGGTAGTAGGTAGGTTGGTAGATAGGTAGCAAGAGAGGGAGGTAGCTAGCTAGCTAGCTAGGTTACGAGGCAGACAAATAAACTATTGAGAAAGCGAACTATAAAAGACAACAATAAATCAAGCCCCGCTCCTCCATTCTGCCCAGAAACTCGATACAGCCATTCTACTCCAGAAAGTACTCACCAAAACCGCGTGCGTAGATCTCGTACTCTCTTGGCACCAGAGATTACGAAAACACAACTTTCTAAATATTTTTAAACTTTACTCCAAACCGGGTTTTTCCTGTAGGTTTTATGGCGTTCGCTGCGTGAGGTAATTAATCTTTATTTTCAGACGTTCATTCCCTGAAAGACATATGTGAAAAGAAAGCATCATTTTTTTTTAACATTCCGTCTGTCTGCTCGCTAATTGTGGAGCCAAAAAATAAACTACTTTTTGTAGTATATATGAGAACGTTTTGGCTAGGATAAGTAAATTTACGGAAGATAAGTATGTTTACTTTGCTTTTTTGCAATGGTTGTAGTTAACTTCATCCTTTCTATGTTTCTGAGTTGAACTGAAACAAAAACTGACATCTCAGCACAGGGGACAATCCCACACGTGTTCCAACACCTAATCTGCAACAGCCAACGAAGAGTTCCAATGCTAATGGTACCAGCAGCAGTCTGATTACATGTTCGTCTGGCCTTTCCTGGGAGTCCCGAGTGTCGGTTAGTTCCTCTAGTCACTCCCTGCAGCAACATTCTCTTCAAGCCTTGGTGATATACTAGTTCTTCTGCACTAAATACGCGATGTCAAAGGCCCGCAACCACATCTGCCTTATCATACACCAATACCCCATCAAGTGGTGCAGACCCAGCCAAACTGTCCGCCAGCTCGTTTCCCATCACACCAGCATGTCCTGGGTTCAAATTTCGCTCACTATTTTAAAGCATGTTCTCTTTACCTTTCTCGCCATACTTTGTGAGTCTATTACAATTACAACACGCCTGTGTTATTTGTCTTCCGTCCAGCAGAACGACTCCGTGACATTACCTCACTTCCACTTTCAGACTAGATCTTATGGTATCATATGCCAGGCTCTCCTGCACCAAACACCGTCCACCAACTCCACGAATCCCTAGGCACTTCTTTTACCTCTTAGCACAGAGTCATTGTAGATTACATCGCCTTGTCACGACTTGTATTGCAAGTCTTGGGACGTCGAGCTTAACGATCCAATTGTCTAGAGAGCACCATAACACTGACGCCTTATCTGGGTTTATGGAACTACCCATCTTTGTACGCCAGTCGATCACGGATTTCTGTTTCTGTTGAATTACAAGCTGGCGCGAAATAATATACAGGAAAATGCATTTTGCTTCAAATTTAATAGCATTGAAATAATAATTTGCAAACGAAAAAAGATAAAGAAATAATATTTGTTATTGTTTGCTGGATTTCGCTTTTTAAGCTGGCGAATCACGAAATACTGTTGGTGTGGAGTGACAGGTCATGAACCATTGCTTCTTATACTATAAGTTATAGTATTAGCTCATTGGTTGTTCTATCTGTCCATGGTATTCTCAGCATTTCCTCTGAAACCACATCTCCACTACCATAACATCATCATCATCATCTTCATCATCATCAAATGCCATGTCAGCTGGCGTAGGCGTTCATGGCTCTCCACAGATCTCGGTCTTTGGTGTTTCTGGGTCAACTCTGCTGCTGATAATCCTCCATGCCACCGTCTCATCTCTTGGTCTACCTCTGCCTCTCTTCCCCTCGATCTTCCCAGTCGTCTCGATGTTCTCCAATGCCTCTCTTCTCATCACATGACCGAGAAAAGCTGTCATGACAGCTACACTACAATGCACATGGTGATGAGGTGTATCAGTGTCTGTTTTATTTATTTATTTATTTATTTATTTTATTTGCTGTTGACGAAGGTTCTAGCCGCTACGCCCAAACTGTCAATTGTGACTGTGATCTAGTAGGGCTAACCAATTCTTCTTCTTTTGTTTTCAATTTTAATAATAATGTTTTAGCAACTTCACTTCTACCAATTTAATATAAGTGAACATAAGGGTAGCGTGGCCGAGCGGTCTAAGGCGCTGGTTTAAGGCACCAGTCTCTTCGGAGGCGTGGGTTCAAATCCCACCGCTGCCAATTTTTTTTTTTTTTTTTTTTAACTTGCATAGTTTTTGTCTCTCGCCGTGAAAATCGTGTGTTCGTTTTCGAACTGCACCGATCAGACTTGTGAGCAAATTTATTCCTTACATCCCTGGAATTGAAAAAGAGAGGAAAGTTAGTTTCATGGATTGAAAAAGAGGGGAGGGTTAGTTTCATGGCTTGAGCTACGGAGTTCGTGCCTTCTGCTATGCTTGCAGCTGACGCCTTACCGAGCTAGATGGTATAAAATCTCCTGTATATTTTCTTTCTTTTTTTTTTCGTTGCTCGCTTTGAACTCAAGCATAGTCCATAACGTGCTACTATTTCTAGTGCACTGGATTCATGTTTGCGTGTGGATATGGTTATATGGTGTTTGTCCTTCAAGAATGATGATGACCATTCATTTCATCCAGTGAGGTTGGAAGTTTGCAGTCGTGAGTTATAAGATGGCTGGTAAAGCCTATTTTGAATAGAAATGTTCTTGACAATGTAGGCAAAGAATGCTTGAAGTTCCAGGAGGATGATCTCGTGCAGGGATTTTCTTGTGTCCAGCCTTTGTTTTTTTTTCCAGAGTTTTTTGTAGTCCTGTTTTCTTCACAAGTGACTACACCCTTGCGCAATGATGTACGCCACGAATTTCGGTCTTTGGCAAAAGTCTCCAATGTGTCGTGATGAATTCCAAAAGCTTTTAGTGATATCTTCGGTGTTTTTAAAGCGTTTACTCTCGACGCCTTGGGAGAGTTTACCTGATAGCGCAGCTCGGCGTAAAATAAAATTATTTTAGGGAGCCTATGATCTGGCATGCAAGTCAAATGACCAGCCCAACGAATTTGATTCTTCATTAAAGCCCTTACATATTCTAGGTCTGATGCACGGAGGAGTAAATATTAAGTAGCCAGACATTTCCTCTGTTAGCGAACGATTAATAAGCGTCTAAGCCAGTGGTTCTCAACCGATGGGGAATTCGACCACCCCCCCCCCCCACCCAGGGAGAATTTTAGGGTTTCCAGGGTGATGGGAAGAAGATTATTTCAAGATCGCGTTAATACAAGAACCGATTACTTGATGTTGTTTTTCCCTTCATACTTTTACGGTTCTGTACGTCTCACCCTTCTAAAATTCATTTTATAAAGTAAGTAGACCCACAAATCACGTTTTATGTGGACGTCTAGACTTGTTTTAGTATGTGCTTCCATTATTACGTATACTGTGTAGGTGCGGGAGGGGGGATTTTTAGGTAGGAAATACGAACGGGGGGGGGGGGGGGATGACGTTCTGAAAATATGGTGAAAGGGGGTACGGGCCAAATTTTTAGGTAGGAAATACGAAAGTGGGGAGGGAGGTGAAGTTCTGAAAATATTGTGAAGGAGGGCACAGGCCAAAAAAGGTTGAGAACCACTGGTCTAAGCTATTGTAAAACAGGGAAAGCTAACCCTCACGTCAAATCAGTCCAGTAGCAACTACAGTTAGGAGTAATAGCACATTGCAAAATTCTTGAAAAAAGACTACGAACTATTATAGAACCCCAGCTAAGCGAAACACAATTTGGATTTAAGAAAAACAAAGGATACACAGATGCCATTTTTGCTCTTAGACAACTTATAGAAAAATCAACCGAATTTAATGAAACACTCTACTTAGCCTTTGTCGACCAAGAAAGGGCATTTGATAGAGTAGATAGAAACAAGCTGTGGGAAATCCTTAAACAATATAGAGTGAGTACACACCTAATAAACCTATGTAGAAGCTTATACAACAACAGTAAATGCATAGTGAGAGCTACTGGAGGACACTCAGAACCCTTTACCATAAGATCCGGAGTACGACAAGGTTGTGTCCTGTCCCCTCTCTTGTTCATAACATATATAAACAACATATGTAAAGAAACCAGCCAAACAGAGACCGCAAGAACACCGCATGACGAGAACACAGAAGAAGAACCATCTCCACGTCTAACCATTAGAGAACTCCTGTTTGCGGACGACCAAGCACTAATAGCAAAATCAGAATCTGAATTACAAGACCACATGAATAGTCTAAACGAAATGTGTAGGGAACATAGCATGAAAATTAGCACAAGTAAAACAGAGGTAATGACTATAGCTAAAGAAGATAAAACAACAATGATTCACCTCAACGAACATCCCTTGAAACAAGTAAAGAATTTCAAGTACCTAGGAAGTATAATATCATCAAATGGCAAATCAGAAGACAAGATCGAAAACAGATGCAATAAGGCAAACCAACTGTGGCATAACGCTAACCACCATTATTCATTTACCAAAACATGCCGCAAGAAGAGGAAACAACATTAAAAGAAATTGACTTCACAACCGCAAACGGAGACTAGGACTTAAAACTTAACATCGAAACTGGAACTGCATAAGTGACAGATGACGTGGATTCTTAGAAAGATTTCATCAGACAAAGCTCGGAAACCCATTGGATGGGAGGAGACATGTGACCCGCTTTCGCGCCAACGCCAATGTTAATATTTCATCAGATCTGGTAAGCCCGCACTTTTTCCTGCAACCAGCCTGATAAACAGATGTGAGAAGCTGGTGTGACCAAATTTTCAAACATGGAATTGCGGGGTGAATAGATCTGAGGTAAGCTTGTGATTCCCGAGATTAGACTAAGAACCCGATGTATCAGGTATCAAGTAATGGTAACCCGTGTTTGTAATGTCAATTGAAATGTATTATTATTAATTAAAACCTCTGAAATGTAAAAATGCTCGACTGTAGATTCTAACGACGCAGAGCCGTTCCCGGGCAAAATGACTCTCCAATACTCTCTTCGATGAAACTGCAATCTCTGATATTCTTAGAGATAATTATTAACTTTAAGAAGTGCATTATACTACTACATTCTATTCTAAACAACTGTGAGAAGTGATGATTCGAAAGCAATCTTGTGCATTTTGTCAGAAACATTGTTAAAGATGCTATCACTACCTACAGCTGAAATGACAGTTCGTGTACTAGAATAAGTGCCTTGTTCTAAAACAGACTTATCTATGCGTATTTACAATCTAGAAAACTGAAAGAGAAACCAATCTTTCCTTTCTCCCTCATCTATTGAATCAATAGGGTTTGACGGAATAAATATTTATATTTATGTCAAATTTTAATTAGATAAGAGCTCTTATGAACTGCATTGCATCAGAAGAGTTGTGCTTCGTGGAACTCCATCACACGAAGTGAACTTAACTCATTACTCAACATAACTTAAACACAACACCACTCAACACCACTCATCACCACACAACCCAACACTCAACATCACAACAACAGATAATGGGAGAGAGTTATTAGACACAGAAGAAGAAGAAGTTGGTTAATTGGGAAAACACAGAGAATTATTTATACACATTATAAACACCATTGAGTGGAAGAAATGTTATAAATGTATGTCATTTATTTACATGCATCTTGACACATTCTCACTCTTGTCACTGTCTTACTGTACACGTTCACTGACCCCAGGTCAAATGAGAACTTACATACAGCAGGAACCAGTTGATACAAGGCGTACACAGTGTGATAAACTCTGACCCCCCAAATTAACCCAACACTAGCTTAGAGAAAAAAGGAGGGGGGGGGGGGAACTAGTTCCTACTTCAGGAATTTAGATTTCTTCCGACCTACTTCTAGAATATTTTATTGGTAGGAATGTATATATTTATGTGAATATTCATCAGTGATTCTTGGTGGCTACATACCAACAACCACCCAACACATCAGCAAACTAACCACCTAAATCAGACCTGACAGAGGGAAGCCGAGAGAAAGAGATGAACCACAAGTGAGATGGAAGATGACTTGGCCATGAGCAGAGTATGGGGAGGCCTTCAGAGGAGCTATACGGGCAGACCTGAAGTGGATCCATCAGTCAATGGACCCTGGCTTACCTAATCTTCCAGTCACCAGGTTACCTTTCTAATGGGTATACACCACATCCAATTTCAGGAAACTGATATTTAATTGTTGAATTACCATCACACTTAATATGTACAACATCAAAATGTTTACTATGTTTCACACTTGTTGACATCTCATGTATTGCTGCTTGTTTATTGATGGTCTGTGTGACACTGGTCCAATATGCAACTTTTCTAATATCTTGTGTAAATCACAATGGAGATGTATGTACTGACCAGAAGGCTCAGGCCCAGTCAATAAATGATTAACATGAATTGACCTTCTGTTAATTTATCAGTTCAAACCTATCTGTGAGTCAACAACTTCTTTGTACATCATGTTGTCAGAATCTAATGTGATTGATTATGTGTTTGATTGTTTAACAATAAATCCACTCATAATGACTTACTAAAATGGGGGAGAGAAGACTCTAGATCTATCAACTGCTCAATATCCATGTTTTCTTCATCTAAATCAGGCTGAGAAAATTCTCCAGACTTTCCTCAGATTTGATAACCAATAAAAGGGGGCTCCAGAGCTATAAGAATCATTGGAGAAGGGGCAGATTCCCAGTTAGTAATTACCATTCTCACCAGGGCCATAATCTATATCTCCTAGACATACTTAATAGAACGAGGCCTGCAGATAACTCAAGGTTCATATTCTGGGGTTTTTGAAGATAGAAGAGGATGGGGCTCTACTTCTTTTGTTAGAGATGGGACATGCACTACAGTGATCTCCCACTCCCTTCAAAAATATATGACATATTGTC
Source organism: Cepaea hortensis (assembly GCA_963921405.1). NCBI lineage: Eukaryota > Metazoa > Mollusca > Gastropoda > Stylommatophora > Helicidae > Cepaea > Cepaea hortensis. The sequence goes on along the minus strand of CAWUFQ010000313.1, from coordinate 76,862 downwards.
GGCTACGTCCTGGATGGTTCCCATATATTAACCTTTAAACAATTACATAAAACATTAACACAATTATCTTTAGACTTTGAACATTGTCATTTTCTTATATTGATTGACAGCCACATGATATGAATGACATTAACAGATAAATAAGAGTAGGGGACTGATCATTCCTCCTGAAGAAGGGGGCCATGTTCAAATAGGCTTATACTTCAGAAAGAGGAGCTCCAGGAGAAATATATAGTGTGTATCTACTCTACCAACACTACTTCTCTTCCAGAGAAGGTGTTCTTTTCCTGTGGAGTCTGAACTTAACAGCATTTCATCAACCACCGGAAAATCTTATCCGTTGGGAAAACTCTGTCTAATTTCAGATTCTTTTCTTTACTAGGAATTAAATCTGGTTACTTCAGTGCCTGCTGCCTTTGGCTTTTCCAGCATTGACAGACAGACATAACATAGGGTGTTTTTAATATTGCACATGCTCTGTTGTATATTTGCAGATCAGGGACTGACAAGCTTACGCGGATCAGACTAACTGCAATTATATTTTTAGGCAGAACAAAGCAATAAATTATAGACATGGCGGAAACTGCAAAGTTTAGAGCCCAAATAAAAGAAACGGGTAGGGAATGCGGGTTAGATGGCCCTGAGCTAGCTAACTATGTTTCAGATGCATTTGACAAAAGAGAAAGACTGCAAGCGGAATTGGCTCTCAAAGAAAAACAGCTTCAGGCTGAATTGGCTGAGAAGGAAAAACGACTTCAAGCAGAATTGGAGGAGAAAGAGAAACGATTTCAAGCAGAATTGGAGGAGAAAGAGAAACGACTACAGGCTGAAATGGAAGATAAGGAGAGAGAGCGTGAACACCAACTGGAGTTGAGGAGAATGGAGATTGAAGTGGAGATCCGGAGAATAGAGAAAGGGAGTGGTCCTACACCCTCAACCTCATCAGGATCGCCAGTGACACAACCACCTCCTCCCGTCTCTCAACTTAATTCAGGAGCTATGCCATTTCCTCTGGGACCCTTTAATGAACAGACTGACCACCTCGAAGGATTTTTATCACGCTTCGAGGCAATGGCTGTCAGCTGTGGGCTTGAAGAAAGTAGATGGGCGACGAAGTTAGCGCAGGCCTTAAGATCCACGGCGTATGATGTGTTCTCGCGCCTCATTAGAGAGGAACAACAGAACTACACAACACTTCAGACGGCACTATTGAGCCGATTCGAAGTGGACGCCGAATCTTATAAACTCAGGTTCAAAGCCGCAAGGAAGGAACCGGGTGAGAGGTACGCGCAACTAGTCGAAAGACTGAAGTCATACATACAAAGATGGACTTGCTTGGGAGGATTTGAGGAAAGTTTTGAAGGACTCCGTGAAATGATCATCATTGATCAGATCAAGGGGAAAATGCAGAACGAAATGAAGGCATTCTTAACCCAAAACGGGGCTGACCGCCTGGAAACTATAATCATCCTGGCAGAGAGATTTGAAAAATCTCAGAAGGAGATGGGAGGAAAGGGACGTTCGAACAACACCCCCTCTCAAAACAAAACTCCACAGCCAAAAGAGGGTGAAAACACTGTAGCCACCAGGAAAAAAGGGAAATCCCAGAAAAACACTCAAAACTCAGTCCAAACAGCGCCGAAGGAGGACAAAACATTCTGTACCCATTGCAAAATTAGAGGTCACACATTTCAGAATTGCAGGTTTGGCCAACCGAAAAGAGAAAAAAGTGAGCACTGGTGAAACGTCCAAACAGACACCTCATCAAGACACATCATCTCGTATTCCGGTTGTAGAATCCATCTTGCTAAATGGATTCAAAACGACCTGTTTATATGATACTGGCTTATCATATGACTGTGTTGTTTCATCATCCTTAGTTCACCCTGAACAGGTGACAGAGGAAATAGTGGAATTACAGGGACCACTGAAGAGTTCAACAAATATGTCTCTTCCAGTGGCAAAAGTGAACATAGCCCCGCGGTATGTCACTGGGACAATCAAGGCAGCAGTCTTGGACGATCCAATATATCCTGTAATCCTCGGCTGTAGATTTATCGTTCTAGGAGAACCTGTTCAATCTGTGGCGATGGCGACCATGACCACTCGATCCCAGGCAACAAAAACTCCAGAAACAACTACGCCAATCCCTCGAACGGAGGAACTGAAGAGGGCACAAGAGGCCGACAGCACCTTGGAACCCTGCTTCAGAAAACTGCCAAAATCACATTTAACTCTACGTAAAGGTGATCTGTTCATGAAGTCAGCACTTCTTTACAGAAAAGCAGGACGAGCTGGACAAGAGTTTAATCAACTTGTTGTACCAACTCAATACAGGACTCAGATCTTAGAGATGGGTCATAGTCTACCATTCAGTGGGCACATGGGTATCAACGCTACTACACAGCGGATTACCACTCACTACTTTTGGCCAGGGATGAATTCAGACATACAACGGTTTGTAAAATCATGCCCACAGTGTCAGAAAGTATCACCAAAACACCGGACACCACCGGCAATGTTGGGTGAATCGCCAATCACTGGAATTACATTTGAGAAAGTGGCTGTAGACATCATCGGACCTCTCTCAGCAACGAAGAGGCGAAACCGATTCATATTAACGCTTGTGGACACAACAACCATGTGGGCCGAAGCAGTTCCTATGCCCAGCTGTGACTCCAAACACGTCGCTGATGCATTATTAGGAATATTCACACGTCTAGGATTCCCACAAAGGATCTTGACGGACAATGGTTTACAGTTTCGTGGTAAGCTCATGGAAGAGACCTTCAGACTTTTTCATGCACGCCATATCTTCAGTTCACCATATCACCCTCAGTCAAATGGACTTGTGGAAAGGTGGAACGGGACATTGATTAGTATCCTGCGCAAAATTGCCCAGGAGAAGACAGAGGATTGGGACTTGTATTTACCCGCAGCTTTATTCGCTTACAGGGAAGTACTCCATCACTCAACAGGTTTTGCTCCAGCCACACTGTTGTTTGGACGACCGATCAAGGGACCACTGGAGGCGTTACTTCGAACGTGGACTGATAATACTACAGATGATACAGTCGTGACTGCATCTACATATGTTGCCGAGTTGAAAAATCGTTTACAACACAGTTGGAAACAAGCGAATGTCAATCTACGTCAAGCCAGACGAAGAATTGCTCGTAACTTCAACCGCAAGGCAAAGGATAGAGAGTTAGAGATAGGAGAGAAGGTGATGTTGCTGCTTCCAACCAGTCAGAATAAGCTGCAAATAGGATGGAGAGGACCTTATGTAGTGACGGAGAAGATCTCACGTACCAACTACAGAATTTCAGTCAAAGGCAAGATGAAAGTATTTCACATAAACCTCTTGAAGAAATATCATGAAAGACCCTCAACCACCGAACCTGCACATCTGATGGCCATGAGTGTGGCTACTGAAGTCGAAGAAGGATCAACAATGGGAGTCGAGTGCCAACTGCAAGCCAAAGAGACCTTTAAGGATGTGGAAATCAATCCCAACTTAACAAAGTATCAGCAAAAGCAGATTAGGGAACGTATGGCAAAATATGCAGAAGTACTTACTGATAAGCCAGGAAGAACTGATTTGGAGGAATTTGACATGAAGTTGAATGACACAGTGCCTGTGCGAGTCAAGACTTACCCAGTTCCTTATGCAAAGCAAAAGACTTTAGAGGAAGAAATACAACAGCTGCTCACCGCAGGGATAATCTCACCATCTGAATCACCTTACAGTGCTAGCGTCGTCTTATTGAGAAAGCCAAGTGGAGAACATAGATTGTGCATCGATTATCGACAGCTCAATGCTATAACTGAATTCCAAGCAGAACCTCTGCCTGATCAGAATAAACTCTTCACAGCACTCAACCGAGCTAAGTACTTTACTAGGATTGATCTCAGTAAGGGATATTACCAGATTCCTGTAAAACCGGAAGTTAGACCATGGTTAGCTTTCAGCACGCCTGGAGGACACTGTGAGTTCAACGTCCTTCCAATCGGATTAAGTAATGCTCCCAGCTTCTTTACACGTATGATGAGAAAATTACTTGACCCACTACAACCTCCAGACATCAGTCACTTCATGGATGACATCCTGATCGCCATTGAAACATTTGAAGAGCATGTAGAAACCCTGCATCTTTTGTTCAGGCGCCTCAGAGAAACTGGATTGACGGCTAGACCAAAGAAGTGTCAGATAGGATTCCAAGAATTGGACTTTCTAGGTCATAAGATATCTCATGGACTGATAACTCCACAAGAGGGAAATGTGGACAAACTCCAGAGAGCACCTCGTCCAAAAACAAAGAAGGATGTAAGATCATTTGTATCCTTATGTGGATTCTATCAAAAATACATCAAGGACTTCAATACTCTGTCAGCACCTTTAACGGATCTTACCAAAAAGGGGAAACCAGAGAAAGTCACTTGGTCAGCTGACTGTGAGAGAGCTTTCACGGCACTAAAGCAGGCCTTAACTGCTCATCCAGTCTTACATCTACCAGACCTCGACCAACCATTCGTGCTGCGCACCGATGCCAGTAACATAGGAATTGGGGCAACGCTGTTGCAGAGAAAGGGAGATGTACCATCAGAGCTATTCCCTGTAGCCTATGCTAGCAGGAAATTGAATGCAGCAGAGAGAAATTACAGTACTATCGAGAGAGAATGTCTTGCGCTCGTATGGAGTGTACAGAAATTTCAGGCATACCTATATGGCAAACACTTCACAGTGCAATGTGACCATCAACCACTCATGTTTCTCGCAGCATCTAAGACTCTGAATGCCCGACTTATGAGGTGGTCGCTGCTTCTTCAACCTTACTCGTTCCAGGTTGAGTATGTTCCTGAGAAAATGAATGTGGGAGCGGACTTCCTGAGTCGACACCCAGTGCCTGATGAACCAGGTCAATCAGATGCAGAAGAGAATACAAGGGAGGAAAAATGGGAACAGCTTGATAACTGAAAATGTTGGAAACATAGTTCCATACCATAGAACAATCTGGAGTGGGGCCATGTGGCATAACGCTAACCACCATTATTCATTTACCAAAACATGCCGCAAGAAGAGGAAACAACATTAAAAGAAATTGACTTCACAACCGCAAACGGAGACTAGGACTTAAAACTTAACATCGAAACTGGAACTGCATAAGTGACAGATGACGTGGATTCTTAGAAAGATTTCATCAGACAAAGCTCGGAAACCCATTGGATGGGAGGAGACATGTGACCCGCTTTCGCGCCAACGCCGAATTTGCATATGTTAATATTTCATCAGATCTGGTAAGCCCGCACTTTTTCCTGCAACCAGCCTGATAAACAGATGTGAGAAGCTGGTGTGACCAAATTTTCAACCATGGAATTGCGGGGTGAATAGATCTGAGATAAGCTTGTGATTCCCGAGATTAGACTAAGAACCCGATGTATCAGGTATCAAGTAATGGTAACCCGTGTTTGTAATGTCAATTGAAATGTATTATTATTAATTAAAACCTCTGAAATGTAAAAATGCTCGACTGTAGATTCTAACGACGCAGAGCCGTTCCCGGGCAAAATGACTCTCCAATACTCTCTTCGATGAAACTGCAATCTCTGATATTCTTAGAGATAATTATTAACTTTAAGAAGTGCATTATACTACTACATTCTATTCTAAACAACTGTGAGAAGTGATGATTCGAAAGCAATCTTGTGCATTTTGTCAGAAACATTGTTAAAGATGCTATCACTACCTACAGCTGAAATGACAGTTCGTGTACTAGAATAAGTGCCTTGTTCTAAAACAGACTTATCTATGCCTATTTACAATCTAGAAAGCTGAAAGAGAAACCAATCTTTCCTTTCTCCCTCATCTATTGAATCAATAGGGTTTGACGGAATAAATATTTATATTTATATCAAATTTTAATTAGATAAGAGCACTTATGAACTGCATTGCATCAGAAGAGTTGTGCTTCGTGGAACTCCATCACACGAAGTGAACTTAATTCATTACTCAACATAACTTAAAACACAACACCGCTCATCACCACACAACCCAACACTCAACATCACAACAACAGATAATGGGAGAGAGTTATTAGACACAGAAGAAGAAGAAGAAGTTGGTTAATTGGGAAAACACAGAGAATTATTTATACACATTATAAACACCATTGAGTGGAAGAAATGTTATAAATGTATGTCATTTATTTACATGCATCTTGACACATTCTCACTCTTGTCACTGTCTTACTGTACACGTTCACTGACCCCAGGTCAAATGAGAACTTACATACAGCAGGAACCAGTTGATACAAGGCGTACACAGTGTGATAAACTTTGACCACCCCAAATTAACCCAACACTAGCTTAGAGAAAAAAGGAGGGGAGGGGAACTAGTTCCTACTTCAGGAATTTAGATTTCTTCCGACCTACTTCTAGAATATTGTATTGGTAGGAATGTATATATTTATGTGAATATTCATCAGTGATTCTTGGTGGCTACATACCAACAACCACCCAACACATCAGCAAACTAACCACCTAAATCAGACCTGACAGAGGGAAGCCGAGAGAAAGAGATGAACCACAAGTGAGATGGAAGATGACTTGGCCATGAGCAGAGTATGGGGAGGCCTTCAGAGGAGCTATACGGGCAGACCTGAAGTGGATCCATCAGTCAATGGACCCTGGCTTACCTAATCTTCCAGTCACCAGGTTACCTTTCTAATGGGTATACACCACACCCAATTTCAGGAAACTGATATTTAATTGTTGAATTACCATCACACTTAATATGTACAACATCAAAATGTTTACTATGTTTCACACTTGTTGACATCTCATGTATTGCTGCTTGTTTATTGATGGTCTGTGTGACACTGGTCCAATATGCAACTTTTCTAATATCTTGTGTAAATCACAATGGAGATGTATGTACTGACCAGAAGGCTCAGGCCCAGTCAATAAATGATTAACATGAATTGACCTTCTGTTAATTTATCAGTTCAAACCTATCTGTGAGTCAACAACTTCTTTGTACATCATGTTGTCAGAATCTAATGTGATTGATTATGTGTTTGATTGTTTAACAATAAATCCACTCATAATGACTTACTAAAATGGGGGAGAGAAGACTCTAGATCTATCAACTGCTCAATATCCATGTTATCTTCATCTAAATCAGGCTGAGAAAATTCTCCAGACTTTCCTCAGATTTGATAACCAATAAAAGGGGGCTCCAGAGCTATAAGAATCATTGGAGAAGGGGCAGATTCCCAGTTAGTAATTACCATTCTCACCAGGGCCATAATCTATATCTCCTAGACATACTTAATAGAACGAGGCCTGCAGATAACTCAAGGTTCATATTCTGGGGTTTTTGAAGATAGAAGAGGATGGGGCTCTACTTCTTTTGTTAGAGACGGGGCATGCACTACAGTGATCTCCCACTCCCTTCAAAAATATATGACACCAACCCATTGGACAAATGGCACCAATACTAAAGAACAAACGTGTATCAATAACTACTAAGAAAGCACTTTACAACACAATTTTCCTACCAACTCTATGTTACCAATGCCAAACCTAGACAATGACAGAAAAAGAGAAAAGAAAAATCACAACAACAGAAATTAGATTCCTGAGAAGAATACTCAATGTATCAAGAAGAGATAAGATCAGAAATGAAGAAATCAGGACTAAAGTGGGGGTTATAGCTTCACTAGATTTTATTAGGAAGCAGCAAGTCAAATGGTTTTGCCATGCAAGTAGGTTACCAACTAACAGTATACCACAACAAGCAAGGATGTACAGACCAGAGGGAAGCAGAGGAAGAGGTCGACCACGTAAACGACAGACACAGTGAATAACAGAGTCCATGGGAATATCGATACATGAAGCCCATAAACGGGCACTCTCCCACTGTTTATACTTCACCTCGACACCACAGGGTACAAGAGGAACATGTTGAGATGAGATGATGATGAGCACATTGTGAACTACGCACGAGTTCTAAGCAAGCAAACGGGATAAACCGTTTCAATTTATGCTTACAGTTTCACTGCAATTCCGTCAGTTTCATACTATCAACTAAAATTGTCTGGGATGGCATGCATTGGTAGTACCTTTGGTAAGGATGACTCGTGTCCTTTTCAAGTCCCATCCCCCAAGGGTCCAAGCCTGACACCCAGCTCACCCTGTGGCTCCTTGTAGCTGTCAGGATGCGACAGCGGCCACTCCTCCCCCCCCCCCCCCGGCAACAGCTGTGACCAGGCGTGGGTAACCGATTTGGTGTCAAACCAATCGGTGAACTAGGGTATGCCTACCCAGCATCTGAAGACAGGATTCGGCAGACTGCGCCGAAAAAGTCATTGATGATTCAACGGGAAAGACGGCGTTTATCTGCAAAGCGTTGTGGAACGTAATGAGCACGGCAAGGCACGTAGAGTGCCCTGGTCATCCACTGCACCTGTATTCGTCTCCAGTCGTCTCGACTTGTCTTGCCACTGGACTCAGATGGACTCAGGCGAGAGAGTGAGGTCGACGAATTGCGCAACTCTTCCTCACTTTAATCCAATTCATCGCGCAAGTCATTCTTCATCCAACGTCATATATCACCTTCAAGCCCTGTGGCGATGGGCGAGCGGCGAAGTGGCAGGCGTAAGAACGCTGGCAGCCGTAGTCACAGACCTGCACACAGGCGGCTCAGGCCATATGGTCGTCTTCTACTGACCGGAGCAGCAGTGGGATTCGGCAGCCACCTGAGTGACAGAGCAGCCCCCTCTAGGAAAGCACTGCTCACCTCCATAGCATGAGGAAGGATCTAGAAAAGGTGCCCTAAATAATGTCTCCTCCATCATTACCTAACCAGCTAACCACGGCTGGTGGGCACCCTTTACTGCGATCAATATACAAACAAAGCAAAAACCAGTAAAGCTTTAAAAAAAAAAAAAAAAAAAAAAAAATATTCCCTTGACAATCGGAACTTAGAATGTACGCACCCTACTTGATAGGGTCGGGCCCATAGAGACGAGCAGCACTGCTTGGGGGAGAGCTGGGCAGGTACAACATTGACATTGTAGCCTTGAGCGAGACACGACTTGCAGAAGAAGGCCAAATCTGTGAAGTAGGTGCCGGCTAGACATTTTTCTGGAGTGGAAGAAAAAGCGAGGAAAGACCCCAGTCCGGTGTAGGATTTGTCATTAAGTCAGCCCTAGTTGGCAAGCTAGCTGGATTTCCGAAGACTACATATGACAGGCTTATGACCATGAAGTTGCCCCTGCTGAACGAAAGGAAGCATGCAACCATTGTGAGTGTCTACGCACCAAACATGACCAATGAAGATGATGTCAAGAACAAGTTCTATGAGGACCTGCACAGTGTATTCACATGTGTTCCCAAAGGAGACAAACTTATACTCCTTGAGGACTTCAATGCCAGAGTAGGCACGGACACCACCTCTTGGGGTGGCATTATTGGAAAGCATGGAGTCGGAAATTGTAACAGCGGTGGCCTCCTCCTTCTTCAGACATGTGCCGAGCATGATCTCCTGATTATCAACACAATTTTCCGTCTTCCCATGAGAAATAGGACATCGTGGATGCACCCTCGCTCTAAACACTGGCACATCATTGACTATGTCATCGTCAGGAGGAGTGACGGACAAGACGTTCAGGTGACAACATCCATGTATGGTGCCGAATGTTGGACAGAACATCGTCTTATTCTATCAGAAATAAACGTACACATCAAACCATCACGGCGTCTTCAATGGGTAAAAGGGCTAAAAAAAAAAAAAAAAAACTATATGTCACCTGACTAAAAAACAAAAACAAAAAAATGCAGCTGTCGTTTGAAAATATGCTGGAAGACCGCCTCCAGCCCAATGCTGCAGCTAAACAGAATGGTGAAACAGAGTGGAGAGCCCTAAAAGACATAATTTACAACATTGCTATGGAAATCCTGGGTCCAGTCCCCCCGAAATCATAATGACTGGTGTGATGAAAATTCCGCGGACATCAACCAACTGCTGGCCGAGAAACATCTTCTCTTCAATGCATATTTAAATGAACCGAAGTCAACATAAAAAAGATGCCTTCAATAACATTCGGCGAGTAGTGCAGCAGAAACTTCGGCACATGCGGGACTCCTGGCTGAGCAACAAAGCTGATCTTCTTCTACTTCTTTCGTTCGCTTGAAATATGTCTATAACTGCAATGTATAAATTTAACTGTCTTTTTAGTTCACTCAATGGTCCATAGAGTTTATCCTAAATTGTCGTCTCTCTAGGCCAGAAGGTTTGCCTAGATGTGTTGTATTTTGGGCAGTCTTGGAGTATGTGCTCTGCTGTCTGCGACGCCAATCCACATGTTCACATGGCTGATTCACCAATCATGAATTTTGTATACATGTGGTTGTATAATCTATTGTGTCCTGTTCTGAGGTGCAGAAAAATTACTTGTACTGGTCTGTCCATAATGTGGTAGTCGTCTTGAGCAGGTTTTGGTGGTTTTCCTACTGATTTGATCATTCTTTTCTTTTGGTTATATGTAAAGGGTACATCAGGCTGTTCTTCTTTTGCTCCTTCGTTAACCAATAGATCAGTTCTGTCGTTTCCTGGTACTCCACAGTGGGATGGTATCCACTGTATGGTGACCTTATGCTGTCTGTTAAGTTCAGAAAGTAGTGTCCTTAGTATTGGCAATTTCCCAGACAGGAACGCCTCAAGTACTGATTTTGCATCTGTCAATAGCACCACAGTTTGAATACTATGGCTGGTATTTGATAATTTCTCTCTTGCTATCTTGATTGCCTCAATTTCAGCATCATATTTATGGCAGTACTTTGCTGTTGGTACTTTGGCCGTGTCCCTAGTATTTTTAGGGTATTCTATGTACACTCCCGCTCCTTCATTTCGAACAGCATTTTGTGCTGACCCATCTGTGTAGACTCGGATCCAAAGGTCCTGTGGGTATTCTTCGTCAAGGACGCTGAGAGTGGTTGTTCTGCGCTCTAAGTTGTTCTGTTCTTCCTTGACAAATAATCCTCTCACTTTTGTCTGGATTTGTAGTAATAGTATATGCTCACCTTTCCATGGAGTTCGCTCTGGAATAGTTTTCAGGAGGATACCAACTGTGGGCAGATCGGTGGTTTCTCTGCACAGTCGTTTGGCCTGGTGAATTCTTCTTCTTCTTTCGTTCGCTTGAAATATGTCTATATCTGCAATGTCGTCTCTTGCATGAATTGAACTGTTTTTTTCAGTTCACACAGTGGTCCATAGAGTTTATCTTCCACCGTCGTCTCTCTAGGCCAGAAGGTTTGCCTAGATATGTTATATTTTGGGCAGTCTTGGAGTATGTGCTCTGCTGTCTGCGACGCCAATCCACATGTGCACATGGCTGTTTCACCAATCTTGAATTTTGTATACATGTGGTTGCGTAATCTATTGTGTCCTGTTCTGAGGCGCAGAATAATGACTTGTTCTGGTCTGTCCATAATGTGGTAGTCATCTTGAGCAGGTTTTGGTGGCTTTCTGACTGATTTGATCATTCTTTTCTTTTGGTGGTATGTAACGGGCACATCAGGCTGTTCCTCTTTGGCTCCTTCCTTAGCCAATTGATCAGCTCTGTCGTTTCCGGGTACTCCACAGTGGGATGGTATCCACTGTATGGTGACTTTATGCTGACTGCTAAGTTCAGAAAGTAGTGTCCTTAGTACTGGCAATTTCCCAGAGAGGAGCGCCTCGAGTACTGATTTTGCATCTGTTAGTAGCACCACAGGTTGTGTACCATTGCTGTTATTTAGTAATTTCTCTGTTGCTATCTTGATTGCCTCAATTTCGGCATCATAGTTATGGCAGTACTTTCCTGTCGGTACTCTGGCTGTGTCCCTAGTATTATTTGGGTATTCTATGTACACTCCCGCTCCTCCATTTCGAACAGCATTTTGTGCTGACCCATCTGTGTAGACTCGGATCCAGAGGTCCTGTGGGTATTCTTCATCAAGAAAGCTGAGAGTGGCTGTTCTGCGCTGCACACTGTTCTGTTCTTCCTTGTCAAATATTCCTCTCACTTTTGTCTGGATTTGTAATGATAGTCTATGCTCATCTTTCCATGGAGTTCGCTCTGGAATAGTTGTTAGGGGGATACCAACTGTGGGCAGATCAGTGGTTTCTCTGCAGAGTCGTTTGGCCTGGTGGATAAAACTACTTCTTTTCAACCGCCCCATAGCTAGGTTTTCAAATCTGTTCTTCATAGGGTGGCCTGGCAAGCTGAGGAACTTTTCTGCTTGTATTAGCGTTTTCGTGTCTCTGCGCTCACTCAGTGCCTGTGTCCTCCCCATCTTCTCCATTTCCACTATAGGGGTTGATCTCATCCCTCCTGTGGTGACTCTAAGTGCTTGATTTTGCACCTTGTCCAGCTCTTGTAGTGTGGTATTTGATGCTGAACACCACGCAGTTGACCCATATTCCAGGTGTGGTCGTATGCTCTGTTGGTAAACTTTGCTAAGTATTTTCGTACTGGCTCCCCATGTGGTTCCACTTAGCTTTCTCAGGATGGCTATTTTCCTTCTGGCTTTTGCTACTGCTTTGTTGATGTGCTTTCTCCATGTCAGCTTGCCATCAAATGTTACTCCAAGGTATGTTGGTTCTTTATCTTCTCTTAGGGGTGTTCCATTTATCTGGATGATCCCTGCCTTTTGTTTTGGAGAGAGGGTAAATAGGGTGGTGCTGCACTTGTCAGTGTTTATGCTGACACACCATCTATTTGCCCATGCAGCAAATGTGTCTACAGCTCTTTGTAGCAATCTGGTGGCCACTGATGCATATTCATTTGTGCTCCATAGAACCAGGTCATCGGCGTACATTGCCGCTTTAATTCCATGCGGTAGGTGAGCAACAAGATCATTGATGAAGATTAGAAAAAGTGTGGGGGACAAGACTCCGCCCTGGGGGACACCGTGACTCAGTAGTACTTTCTTGCTCTTGAGTCCGTCTATCTGTACTCGGGCTCTTCTGTTGTGCAAGTATGCTTTCACCCATTTGTACATTCTTCCATTGACTTTGCAGTTTCTCAGTTTCTTCATTAGACCTTCTTTCCAGACTTTGTCAAAGGCTTTCTTCAGATCTATCCATGCCGCAAGCACCAGCTTCTTCTCTTGGAATGCATCCTCAATTTCTTGAGAGAGGTAGGTTGTCTGATCTTCCGTAGAGTAGCACTGCCTAAAGCCAGCCTGCTGTGGCACAAGGATGTTTTTACTTTCAATGTACCACTGCAGTCTGTGATTGATGATGCGCTCCAGTGTTTTGCAGAGACAGCTGGTAAGGCTAATTGGTCTGTAGCTAGAGGCAATGGAACCATCTTTCCCTGATTTTAGGAGGGGTATCATGATTGCTTCTCTCCAGGCTTGTGGAACACTGCCTAAGGTCCAGCTGTTATTGAAGATCTGCAACAGCTTTGTTTTGGCCTCTGTTCCTAGGTTCCTGATCATTTCATTGGAGATACCATCAGCTCCTGGTGACTTTCTCATTTTCAGTTTTGATATGGCTAGCTCCAGTTCGCTGATTGTGATGGGTGCCTCCAGAACCTCATGTACTATTTCCTTCTGTCCTGTATGTTGTCGTTTCTCTCGAATCTCTTGTTGATTCTCTGGACTAATTTTGATATTGCTATCTTGTGCGAACGAGTCCGCAAAATGGTCAGCTGCTTGCTTTCTTGTTAAGATTTTTCCATCTTTATGTAGTGCAATTTTTGAGTTTCTCCCTGTGCCCTCGTCATTAAGCTGTTTTATTAGCTTCCACAATTTCCTTGTGTCTCTTTCAAAGTTCAGAGACTCCGTTTTCTCCTGCCAGCTTTTCCGTCTAGCCTGCAGCTTGGCCCTTTGAAATTTGGCTTTTGCATGCTGGAATTTATTGTGGTGCTCTTGGCTGGGTGTGGCCTCTGCTTGCTTTCTACACACTTCAACATCATTATGCAACTGTTCCAGTTCACTACTCCAGTAGGGTTTATATTGTTTACGGGCTCCTCTTGGTACTGTTTCTCGCGCTGCCTGTAGTATGCATTTCCCAAACTCTTCAACTGCTTTATTTATGTCTTTCTCAGTGTTCAGGTTTCTAACCAGTATGCTGATGCGATGCTTGTACATTGCCCAGTCTGCTTTCTTGTAGTTCCACCTCGAGAGGGTGCTGCTTTCACTTACAAGCTCATTTTCTACGGTTAGAAAGACTGGCCGATGGTCACTGCCACCAAGTTGTTTCCCAACAGTTCGTGTAATGTTCCACCCCAGGTCTGGTGAATGAAAAGCCAGGTCAGGTGTAGTTGAAGAGTGCCATGATCTCGAGTAGAAAGTATGTGGGTCGGACGGCTTGTTAATCAACATGAATCTATTCTCATCTTGCCAGTCTTCCAGTCTCTCTCCTCTCTGGTCCATGTGATCATAGCCCCAGCTCTGCGAGTGGCTGTTGAAATCGCCACACACAATCATTTTTTCTTTTAGTGGTAGAGTGTCTAGTGCCTGTGGGCGGTCACTTGGACAGTAGTAATTGATCAGATGTAGATCTGTATTACCTGTCTTAAGTTTAAGTGTCTGATACTCAGCCCCTTCCATGTAGACTTTGATTTGGGAAGCCATGATGTTATTTCTTACAAGGGTCAGTATCCCACCTTTTCGCCTGTTCTTTCGGTCAGATCGGTAACACTGGTAGCCTCTGATTTTGAAGGCTATATTTTCATTGAGGTGAGTTTCTTGCAAGCAACATATGCTTACTTTCTCTTTGTCCAGGATGTTTTCTAATTCAACTTTTTTGTTGCTGACTCCCTCCGCATTCCAGTGCATTATTTTAAGTCTTAGTTTAGTATGGCCAGTCGTCCTATTCTCATGTCCCCTGGCTCCACAGGACATCTGAGAAGGACCTCCAGTAGTTGGGGTTGGACCCTTTCGAGACATAGGGCCCGGCACTGCACCTGCCTGGGGGTCCAAAGCAGGGCGAGCACCATAACGATTAGCAGTAGTCGACATATTCCATTTTGCGTGATTGCGTGGCATCCTGATTTCTGTGGTGCGCCTCTTGGCTGGTTGCCTCCGTCTTCAGCACCTTTCTTTGCTAGAGCAGACTGTGGTCTCACTCGAGTGTAGATGTGTACGCGCGCACACGCCTGTCTGCGCATGCATGTCCGTGCATACACATCTAGAGCATACTGGTTATTTTCCGGCGCCAGAGACTCGCCGTCGCCCCTTCTCCTGTTAGTTTAAACAGGCCCGCCACGTGAAGGCCAGGAGTTGGACTTTTGCTGCATAGGTTATGTATTCACAAGCCATTGAGGTATTTGAGCAATGTTGGGCGCTCACCCCAACACCGCGCCTCGGCTACATACAGCACCTGGTGAATAAAACTACTTCTTTTCAACCGCCCCATAGCTAGGTTTTCAAATCTGCTCTTCGTATGTTGCCTGGCAAGCTGGGGAACTTTTCTGCTTGTAATAGCGTTTTTGTATCTCTTAGCTCTCTCAGTGCTTGTGTCCTCCCCAATTTCTCCATTTCCACTATAGGGGTTGATCTCATCCTTCCTGTGGTGACTGTCACACGTCGTTCTTGATGATAATATCACGAAGCTCTTACGATGATATGCTCATGATATTATTATGTGATGGTCGTTGTCTAGGTAACGATACTCATGGTGTGTCAATGGAGATATCTGTCTTGCAATGTAACTCACCCCCGCAGTGCATATTCACCAGTCATGAAACAAGATTCAGTTGGCGCACATAATCCTTTATTACAGAAATAACACAGACTCACGGAACATATGTATATATCCAGAAACAAGGCAATCCATAGATTATAAATATCCTCCTCACAATTTAACCAGCACACATCAATGCCTTCTCACGGCCTGCTTCTTATCACATCCACAAGACAGGTAATCCAGCTACTATCCACGGCTGGATCTCCTACAATACAACCCACACATTGGGTCGGAGCCACTGCTCAACTATGCAACCCACTCTGGGTTTTGGCCCTCACTCCCTATAGAACCCACTCTGGTTCAGGCCTGTCTTCACAACTAGGAGAACAACACAACACGGAGATCTCTAACTCCGCTTCTCCTTAAAATACCGACCAGTTCGGCATCCACACATTAACTGCCTCAAGTCCCTTGACTTCACACACAAATACACTATCTCTCCCCTCATCCGCCCTAGGGGTTTTTTCTCTACCCTCACTATTTTATTTCTCAGGACTGGCTGTTTTCTCATAGCCAGGTCAGTCACTTTACTGTCTCCCACTCTCATCTCCATTCTTCCTCATACCCGGTCACTCACCTCAATGTCCATGACCCAGGCTTATGTCATCACCCCCCTCTTAAAAGAAAACTTCGTTTTCAAATATTGGGAGACTAAAACTTACTAAACATGTGACCCAGACATATAGCCTGGGTAGCCCTAAGTATGGCTCCACCTTACTCTAGCTACCACACTACATAATACATCAAATGCTCATATTACACTCCTATATTCATCACACATAAATACAACCATCTTTCTATCTTGTGTATCAATGCATGAACTAATACATCACATAATAATAATAATACATCATAGAAAAGCATTATACTTATGTACCCACAGGTCTCTTACTACTTCACGACCCCACAATACTATTTGTCTACCGACCCTATATCAGGTGGTTCTGTTCTTGCATCAACCCACCTCTGATTCCTGTCGATGCTGTGTCTACCTTTCATGTACCCATGACTCATGGTACCTCTGTTTATGTTTGCTATCCCTAGTCCTGGGTCAGTAATGTCGCGAACACTCTTTTGACCTGACTCAACTTTCCTATCTGCATATTGCACCGTTACACTTGAGTCTCTGTTTAGTCTGACCTCTTTATTCAATCTTGGCCCATATATCTGGCCCCTTTCTTTCTGCCGCATACGCCTTATGCCTATGTGCCCTGCACATGCACTATCCTGAGCTGTTCTAGTATATCGGTCTCTGCGTGCTAAAGGTACTGCTACTTGCCCACGTGCCGTTCTGCTATCTGAAAACCTGCGAGTGAGAACATTGTTCTTCCTCTCGAAGCACCATCTACCCTTTCCTGACTGACTATTTTCTACTCTACTACACCCTTGGACACATTTGTTCAGAGTAGTATCTTGTCTCTGGGATTCACTAGCACTATATTTGGGATCCATTCTCATCTGCTCCGCTGTACTATCCTTGTCCTGAGTTCCTGTGTCTACTTCAAGTGCCTCTTCTACCTCAGCTATACTCTCTAATTTAGGTTCTCTTGTGGTAACTACCTCGTTACTGCTTACACTATATTTTCGGTCCCAATAAACTACTTCCTCTTCTGTACAATCTTTAACTCCTATCACATTTCCTATGATCAAATCAGCCACTGGTGAGTCCAAAACACACGCTGTCACTCTTCCAGTGATATATGGTGTTTTTACTGTTATTATGGCTACTGGGTAGAACTCTACTGTGCCGTTGAATGTTATGCATCTAATCTTTCTCCCTGTATAATCCGAGGGATCTATTAAACTTCTCCTCACTCCGATAGATGTACATCCGGAATCCCTAATTGTTAACGCTGGTCTATCATTGACAAATCCCTGATGCAGCTTCAAACTTCCTCCTTCATGGACTGCTGATCCTGCTTTCACTGTATGACCACATATTAGGACTGCCTGACTGTCTTTTTCAAAAAGAGGTTAGCACCCACTACAATCTTCATTGTTCAGCGTCTCAATTACTTGCGCTGCATTTGAGTGCTCTGTTTCTCTCATCCTACATTGATGGCTGACATGCCCATTCTTTCCACATTTGAAACAAGTAATCTCCCTTTTAGTGTTGTTCGTTGGTCCCTCTGATGGTTGTGCATCACACTGTGCTGCCTTGTGTCTCCAGCTCCCACAATTCCAACATCCGGCATAATTTGGACGTCTCTGAAAGTTCCCTCTTCTATATGGGTACCGTCCTACTCTACCAACATTGTTTCCTCGGAAACCATTATCTTGAAGTTCTTGCTGCTCACCTTTCTGTGCTGAATCCACACTTTTCGCCCTTGGTCTGATGACTGGATTCTGGTCCTGTTTAGTGTACGCTGCACAGACTATTTCCTCACTCATTAGTTTCCCAATAGATACGTTAGGATGTGCAGTCATGTAGTTTTGCCCTAACTGAGACATTGTGTCTATGTCCTTTGGCTTACGTTCCTCAAAGAACGCCACTAAATTAGAATTGCATGCAGATACTACCTTGTCTCTTAACATTAGATCTACTAATTTATTAAAATCTTTCCCTACTTCTGCAAGCTCCATCCATTTGTTAAATGTATTCTTTACTGTGTTAACAAAGTCTGTGAAATCTTGATTTGTCTCTGGCCCTAACTGTCTAAACTTTGTTCTATATCCATTTTCAGGTAGTTGGAACTTTGTCAGCAAACGTTGACGTAAGATAGTGTAGTTGTTCCTTTCTTCTACAGGTAAATTGAACATGGTGTCTAGTGCCTTACCCGTAAGAAGCTCGCCTAGTCTAATAGCATACTGTTCTTCGGGGATGCCTAACACTTTCGCTGATGCCTGATATCTGTCAAGATAAGCTTCAAGGTTGTCTCGGTCCGTAAAGTATGGCAGTTTTAGTCTCTGTGACGACTGCGGCGGTTTTCTACTTTCCTCACTTTGACCCTTCGATGCAAATTCTAACTTTTTAATAGCAATTTCCGCTTCCATCTTAATCTTCTCTTTCTCAATTTCCATTCTCATGTGTGTCTCTCTCTCTTCCTGTAGACGCTTGGCTTCCATTTCAGACTGTCTTTGTTCTCTTTCGGCTTGTCTCTGGTCTCTTTCAATCTGTTGTTGTTCTTTTGCTTCGGCATACTCTTGTAACTCTTTACCCTTCAGGCCTATTCGTTCACCTGCTTCAATATATTCCATTAAAGTAGGCATCTTGTACTTGTGGACACGTTGCTGTCTGTCAGCCAACTATAAATGTGAAGACTCTGCTGTTAGTCTTTGTGTCACTTCCCTACCCACACCACAACTCCCTGTGTACGTAAATTCGTAGTGCTAAAATATCACTCTGTACTCCCCCAGTCACTCTATAAGCACTAGGTAGTGAGGGGGGAAGTATCACCTATACTCCCTTATCTCTATATATCTATGACCACAAGTTCATGAAGTCCCTGGAAATATTGTTAAACATACATGTAAATACATGTACAAACAAATGGATGATAACACTAAGTGATGACTATCCAACGCTAGACTTCACAAGCTGAGTACACGGAGACGATGATCACACAGAAATAAACCACAGTAACAACCATAAGCTTGTGTAGAGACACCCACAGTGCGCGTAAAATATAAACTGACTCAGATACCACTAGATAGTAGACACGACAAAAGTTCACAATAATAACATATATCCGAACACAGCAAATATCATATGCAAATATTATGAAAAGGAAGAGAAACAAAAACAATTAATAGCATCAACATATACACAAATCTGACGTCAGACAACTCGGCTCTAGATATTGGTTAAGACTATTTCAATGCCACTGCACGACACGTTAACTCATTAACGTTTTTCTTACAAAAATATCGTAAGCACCAGAAAGAATATAAATTTGTGTGCTGTATCCCGACTCTCGAGAAACACCCCAAAAATCCCCTACACCTGACAAACACCGGACCACATACAAGTAATATCTTAACAACCGAAAACAATATTTATAAGACAATGAGCAGCAAACAGAATGTCCAAATCGTTGGCCGATAAATATGTGCCCACTAATCCGTCGCCACAAGTTCTTATTTTGTTCGTGTTAATAGTTATTCGCAATCCGCTGGAAATGTCTACGACGCTAGATTTCAAACCGACTTCTTGTTTTGTTGAGTGGTTATTGAATTCACGTGGTGATCACAAGTTCCAACTGTCGACAAAAGTTGAAGATGATAGTGATATCCAAACTGTTCTGTCTCGACACAGTCCGTAACGTTATTGGACTTTCTCTGTACGTGGTGGCACCACAGTAATAATCCAAAGTGTTCTTTCGATTGTCGTACGAATTGAAGATGATGGTAATTGTCCCAAAATGTTTTGGATTGCCGTTACCCGACAAGATTCACCAAAAAGAAAAGGAGGATGGCAGCCAATGTTCAGCTCTTTAAATTTGGATATATAGATCCTTATTGGCAAAGAAATACGACAATGGTTTCGATGACGATAAGTTAAAACTGTTTGCTCATAACAGAATAATGATGACAAAGGCTTGAACAAAGACGAAACATCAAGTCTGGCTTTCTTTCAAAACAACCTTGTTTATCCCGATCTCCTGTGGAAATTCCCAGTAACTTTCCACTGTCCCTAACCTTGACCTTGCCGGACACCTCAAGTCAGTACCTCAGTCTTCTTTGTCACAATAATCCACACTGACTGTCTGTAAAATGACCGGACACTTTTCCGTCATTCAAAAAACACTTTCCGCCCAACCTCTCAGCCCCGACACGGCTGCTCTTTTGACTCCGTGGAAATTTTCTCAGTAACTGCTTACTGTTAAACAGCCTTGCCTCCTAAGGTCAACCTTCTTTCTCTTTATCACTTTCAGTGGAAAATACACTTTACACCACTAACCCGCCCCAACTCTGGCGGTAGGGGCACTGTTTACACCCCCTCTTGTCACCCCTCCAGGTGAATACGCAAATGTCAATTCTGTGTATCCTACACATCCATAATAACTCTCCTTCCCGAGAGTTCACTGTCCTCAGTACTTTACCTGTACTGTGCACTGTCCTCGTAAACAGCGCTGACCCTCTCTCAACCCGGCCTATTAACTGCGTCGACAAACTTGACCAGTCAACTTGCAACAACACAGTGCGCTTGCCTTCGCACACACACACTTGTCAAATATCTTTGGTTCCCAATCCTGTCATTATCACCTGTCAGGGTATCGTCCATTTAGTTAGTATCTTGGCGCCGACTTTTACCTGTGCTGTCCGTGACCAAACACCCCTGCTACTGCAATCGACTCTCCCGGTTAGTCTGTATGGCGTGTCTTTATCACCGACAGCGGTAATGTCCTACACACACACACACGCTGCCCTCGCCACTCTGGGTTCAACACTGGTCTTTCATCGCCGCGTCTGCTAGTTTCAGCACTCCTGCCTGGTATCAAATTTACCTGTCACCGCAATGGACTCTCCCGGTCAATTTGTACTGCGTTAATTCTCCTGGCGCCCTGTCTCGTCTGTTTACATGTGCTGACCGTCGTTAAATTACCTGTAGTGAACCTGACGTGAACTGACTGCTCGCCTGTGACCTCCGCCGCGCATTTTCCCCGCGCGCTGACAGTTTTTCTTCGATGTGGCGTCTTACACACACACAAAAGAGTTGCTGTAATCTCTTGACGCAGTACTGTATAAATTGATGGAACGAAGTCACAGATAATAACTCCTCTCTTTCAGCGAAGAGCCCACAAATATCTCATAATGCCAACACTGTCTATAATTCTCTTGACCGTACGTAGCCTTCCAGATACTCCTTACTAAGCGACGAGACCCCAGATGTCACACGTCGTTCTTGATGATAATATCACGAAGTTCTTACGATGATATGCTCATGATATTATTGTGTGATGGTCGTTGTCTAGGTAACGATACTCATGGTGTGTCAATGGAGATATCTGTCTTGCAATGTAACTCACCCCCGCAGTGCATATTCACCAGTCATGAAACAAGATTCAGTTGGCGCACATAATCCTTTATTACAGAAATAACACAGACTCACGGAACATATGTATATATCCAGAAACAAGGCAATCCATAGATTATAAATATCCTCCTCACAATTTAACCAGCACACATCAATGCCTTCTCACGGCCTGCTTCTTATCACATCCACAAGACAGGTAATCCAGCTACTATCCACGGCTGGATCTCCTACAATACAACCCACACATTGGGTCGGAGCCACTGCTCAACTATGCAACCCACTCTGGGTTTTGGCCCTCACTCCCTATAGAACCCACTCTGGTTCAGGCCTGTCTTCATAACTAGGAGAACAACACAACACGGAGATCTCTAACTCCGCTTCTCCTTAGAATACCGACCAGTTCGGCATCCACACATTAACTGCCTCTTCTTCTTCTTCTTCGTTCATCCGGAGTTTTTTTTCGGACGTGATTGCGTTGTGCCTGTCCACAGCAGAGCTGCGTTCTTGCGCCGTTAGGCCGACACATCCGACTTCTGCGGACATTTGTTGACCGGGTTAACCTTCCCGGGGGTTTCTTAGGACGTTTGGCTCTCACTGTTGTGGTGTTATCCCCCATCACAGCTGGCCCATATAGAACAGCCAAAGACATCCTGGTCAGCCCTCAAGGGAAGGCAGGGGCAGACCATGGGCATTCCCCGCCATCCAAGGAGGCTTCCATACTTGCAGAGCCAACACACAGCGCTCTGGTACTGGGCTCACCCAAGGAATCGTCACGTCCTGCACATGGCTGCTTAGCCTCACTTCCGTATATTGGGCCTTCCATTCATCATAGGCTGTTCTTCCGGAAACCAGAAGTATGCAGTCTGCAGATGACATCCACACAGTGAGCTTTCGATTCGGACTTTCCACATAATGGATTTGCTATCCAAGCAATATTCCATTTCGTGCCACTAGGACACTTTTTCCACCTTTTATGAAGCCCACAGAGTGTGCTTTCGATTCGGACTTTCCACATAATGGATTTGCTATCCAAGCAATATTCCATTTCGTGCCACTGGGACACTTTTTCCACCTTTTATGAAGCCCACACAGTGAGCTTTTGGTTCGGACTTTGCACGTAATGGATTTGCTATCCAAGCAATATTCCATTTCATGCCTCTGGGGCGCTTTTGTAACCGACATACCTGTGGTATGAAGTGCGGCAGTCTAAATACTTCTTCATGCACCTTTAAATGTCAACCTGAATGTAGTTAAAGTAAGCTGCAGTCAACTTGAGCTTGTTGATATCTCCATAGAGCTTGTCCTCAAATGAAGCAGGTGTGGGCCAAAATATCTTTCTCTGTTCTGCATATATTGGGCACTCCTGCAGCAAATGTTTAGCTGTCATTTTACCAGTTCCACAATTGCATTCATCGGTATCTCCTATCTTTAGTTTATTGAAGAAGTGGTATTTCAGCCTGTTATGTCCTGTGCGGAGTCTGAAGATTGCTACTTGTTCTCTTCGGTCGAGTTTGTAATATGCATCATCCTTCTGGTGACCTGGATGCTCTGATTCCCATTTGGTTCTATAAGTACTTTTTATCAACCTCTTTGCCTCATTATAGGTTATGTCTATGTCAGGCTGTGGTAGTCGTCCGCCCTCTTTTGCCAGTCTGTCAGCCTCTTCATTTCCAGGTATACTGCAATGTGATGGTATCCACTGTATTACAACTTTTTTGGATTTCTGGCATAGACCATGGAGTGCTGCTCTTAGGTCAGCTATTTCTGTGCTGTAATTGCTCTTCAGTATTGAGACAGCTGACTTTGCATCTGTAAAGATAGCTATTTGCGTCTCTTTTTTTTTCCTCCATCAAGAGCATTTCTGCTGCAGTTTTCAGAGCCTCTACCTCCGCTTTGAAGTTACTTGAAAACTTTCCAGTTGCCACTGAATGTTTTTTTTTCACTCCATTTTTTAAATTTAGGAGAATTCCTCCTCCTCCATTCTCTACTGAATTTTTGGCTGATCCATCTGTATATGCATGGGTCCAATTGCTGCTTGGGTAATGTTCTTTTATGTAGTTTAGGGTTATTTCTCTTCTTTCGGTTTCATGCTGAGTGTTCTTTTTCTCAATACCAGGAATGTTTTCTATCATCTCAGGCAGTAGCTGCTGTCTCCAAGCTGGGAACTTGTCTGCATTGTAAATGGGTTTGACTGTTGATATGTTAAGTATGGGATCTGCCCTAATCTTTCGTTTTGCAGTTTCTACAAAGTTGCTACGCTTCAGTCTTCCTTTTCCAAAACCACTAAACCTTTTATACATAGGGTGGTCTGTCAATCTTCTAAATTTTTCAGCTTGTTGCTGGGCTCTGCTATCTCTTCTATCCTGCATTGGTTGTAAACAAGTGATCTTTTCTAGTTCATTAATAGGCGTTGTCTTCAGGCTTCCAGTTATGATTCGCATTCCTTGATTTTGGACTCTGCTTATTTTGTTAAAGTTTGACTTAGCTGCTGTTTCCCAAGCTGCAATGCCATATTCCAGTACTGGCCTCACCCGTCCAGTATATAACTTCTTGAGAACTTTCTCATCTGCTCCCCACGTTGTACCAGCAAGCTTTTTCATGATTGCCATTCTTTGCCTTGCTCTTGTTCGATTTTTCTCAACCTGTGTCTTCCATGTCAGGCGACGATCAAAGGTGACTCCTAGATAGTTTGGATTTTCTTCATGGCGCAATATTTTTCCATTCAATACCAGCTTAGGTTGCTGAGTTTTAGTTGAGAGGGAGAACACTGTGCATGTTGTTTTCTCCTCACTTATCTTCACTAGCCATGATTTTGACCAGTCCTCTAGCGCTAATAGGGCTTGCTGTATTCTGCTGTTAGCTGTACTAATATATTCTTCAGATGTCCATATGGCTAGGTCATCTGCAAAGGATGATGTGTGTACTCTGGCTGGAAAATTGTCTGTGATGTCATTTATATATGCTAGGAATAATGTTGGTGAAAGAACTCCTCCTTGGGGGACACCTTGCTCCAACAGCATCATTTTGCTGGTTTGTCCTTGTACTTTTGTCCTGGCAGTTCTGTTCTCAAGGTAGTGGCTGATCCAATTGTACATTTTCCCACAAACATGCATTTTTTGCAGTTTTACTTTCAGTCCTTCCTTCCATACTTTATCAAATGCTTTTTCTAAATCTATCCAGACCGCTAGTGTGTGCTTTTTCTCTTGGAAGGCATCCTCTATTTCCTGAGCTATATAGGTTATTTGATCTTCAGTGGATCTGTACTTTCTGAATCCTGCTTGGTGAGGTGTTAAGAGTTGGTTCTCTTCCAGATGCCATGTTAGCCTGCCATTGATAATGCGTTCCATTAATTTTCCTACACAGCTAAGAAGACTGATAGGTCGATAGCCATTTGGTTCTTCCAGGTCTTTTCCTTTCTTTGGGACTGGTATTAGTATAGCTTCCTTCCATGCCTGTGGGACTATTCCCCTCTTCCAGCTGTAATTTAGGACTGCTAGTAGTTTCTTTTTTGCCTTAGTGCCTAGTCCTATTAGCATTTCATTTGTGATTCCATCCTTTCCTGGTGATGTCTTCTTTTTTAGGGTATTCATTGCCTGTTCCATTTCTTCCATTGTTAGATTTGCCATCATATATTCTGCTGCTGTCTCTGTATATCTATGATGTATCTGTTTATCTTTGATTGCTTTCTTCTGTTCGGCTGTAATATCAATGTGGTTTGCACTGGCATAGTGTTCCATTAGTGCATTTGCAGCCTTTTTTCCTGTAAGCAAGGCATTTCCTTGTTTAATTGTTATTTGTTTGTTTCTAGGTCCTTCATTGTTCATGGCTTTCACTAGTTTCCATAGTTTGTTTCCATCCCTGTCAAAATTCAGGTTTTCTGTTTTTTTCCTCCAAACAATCTCTTGTTGTTTGATTTACTGTTCTTTTATATTTTGCTGAGATGGCTTTGAGAGAGATGTTCGCTTCAGTTGTTTGTTCTCTCTCTCTGCGGTCTTCCTAGCATCTTCAACTTTGTCCTCCAAAATTTGTAGTTCCTCAGTCCAGTATGGTTTGTAATATTTCCTCGCTCCTCTTGGAATAGACTCAGTGGCCGCCTGTATTATTGCTCTGTTTAGACTTTCCACCATTTGCTTCATGTTGCCATATCGTGTATTTATGTTTTCACAATATTTGTCTGTTAATATGGAAAATCTGTCCCAATCTGCTCGTTTGTAATTCCAGCGAGGCAAAGGCTTTTGCTCCCGTGGAACATACTCCATATTTATTACAAGCTTGATTGGTCTGTGGTCACTACCTGCTAATTGGTCAAGCACATGGCGATCGATTTTGTGGAGGATGTCTCCTGTGCAGAAAGCTAAGTCTGGAGTAGAAGTGGTAATCCATCTTCTGGAGTAGAAGCTCGGTGTGTCATCCGCTTTGTTGAGTAGATGGAGATTTGAGTCTATTTCCCAGTCCTCCACTTCATCTCCTCTTTTGTCAGTATCTGGGTATCCCCATCTTTCTGAACGGCTATTAAAGTCTCCGACAACAATGCAATTTGTGTCAGTTATTTCCATGTTTGAGAGTGTAAGATCCTATCTGCCGGGCTATACAGATTGTAAATTCTTATTTTCATGTCCTTTATCTTTATATCAACACCTATAATTTCCGTTTGGTTGTCAGAGATCACAGATACTTCGCTGCAAGGTATTGTATTTCGTGTAAGTATTACAACTCCTCCTTTGTGTCCTTCGCGGTCAAAACGTGTGGCCTGATATCCCTCGACTGAAAATGTGCGATTGGCGTTGAGGTGTGTCTCTTGAATGCATGCCACATCTATTCTATCTTTATGAAGACGCTGTGTTAGGGAGGCTTTCTTGTTATAAACTCCTTCGGCATTCCATTGTAGTATGTTGAGAGTCCGGGGTGTTTGGTCAATAGCTCTTAACCTACTCCTCTGTGCCTTGACTCCACAGCACAGGGGAAGGTGACCACCAGTAGTCATGGGTGGACCCCCTCGAGGCAGGGGGCCCGGCACTATCACCGCCTGATGGGACTTCACGGGATTAGCACCATGTGCGTCACTTCGTCTGGTCCCTCTCCCTTGACCTGTCCGACATGGGTGACCCTACCAGTAGCTGTGCTACCGTCGGCATAGCTCTTGGGGTCATTGGAACGCTCAAGCCCCTCTACCTCGTCAAGGTGGACGCACGGCAGAGGGGCATTAACTGCCTCAAGTCCCTTGACTTCACACACAAATACACTATCTCTCCCCCCATCCGCCCTAGGGGTTTTTTCTCTACCCTCACTATTTTATTTCTCAGGACTGGCTGTTTTCTCATAGCCAGGTCAGTCACTTTACTGTCTCCCACTCTCATCTCCATTCTTCCTCATGCCCGGTCACTCACCTCAATGTCCATGACCCAGGCTTATGTCAGTGACTCTAAGTGTTTGATTTTGCACCTTGTCCAACTCTTGTAGTGTGGTTTTTGATGCTGAACACCACGCAGTTGACCCGTATTCCAGGTTTGGTCGTATTCTCTGTTGATAAACTTTGCTAAGTATTTTCCCACTGGCTCCCCATGTGGTACCACTTAGTTTTCTCAGGATGGCTATTTTCCTTCTGGCTTTTGCTACTGCTTTGTTGGTGTGCTTTCTCCGTGTCAGCCTGTCATCAAATGTTACTCCAAGGTATGTTGTTTCTTTATCTTCTCTTAGGGGTGTTCCATTTATCTGGATGATCCCTGCCTTTTGTTTTTGGAGAGAGGGTAAATAGGGTGGTGCTGCACTTGTCAGTGTTTATGCTGACACACCATCTATTTGCCCATGCAACAAATGCATCTACAGCTCTTTGTAGTAATCTGGTGGCCACTGATGCATGTTCATTTGTGCTCCATAGAACCAGGTCATCGGCGTACATTGCCGCTTTAATTCCATGCGGTATATTAGCAACAAGGTCATTGATGAAGAAAAATTGTGGGGGACAAGACTCCACCCTGGGGAACACCGTGACGCAGTAGTACTTTCTTGCTCTTTAGTCCGTCTATCTGTACTCGGGCTCTTCTGTTGTGCAAGTATGCTATTACCCATTTGTACATTTTTCTATTGACTTTAGTTTCTCAGTTTCTTCATCAGACCTTCATTCCAGACAGTGTCAAACGCTTTCTTCAGATCTATCCATGCCGCAAGCACCAGCTTCTTCTCTTGGTATGCATCCTCAATTTCTTGAGAGAGGTAGGTTGTCTGATCTTCCGTAGAGTAGCACTGCCTAAATCCAGCCTGCTGTGGCACAAATATGTTTTCACTTTCAATGTACCACTGCAGTCTGTGATTGATGATGCGCTCTATTGTTTTTTCCGGACT
The DNA here is from genome assembly GCA_963921405.1 of Cepaea hortensis. NCBI lineage: Eukaryota > Metazoa > Mollusca > Gastropoda > Stylommatophora > Helicidae > Cepaea > Cepaea hortensis. Next base: position 48,801 of record CAWUFQ010000313.1, on the reverse strand, counting down.
CTGTGGCTAAGGGCTTGCGAACGCGGTTTGTGAGCCCGTATACCCGGGTTCGAAACACGGCGATGCTGTTTTTTTCGAAAAAGATATAGGGGTCGGTCGTTCAGAAAGCAATGGCAAACTACTGAATGTAACACTTGCCTAGTACACCAACAGCAGCTGAAAATGCTGGTGTTGACTGCAACGTCCCGTAAGGGATACGCAACACATCTATTGTTTTGCAGAGACAGCTGGTGAGGCGAATTGGTCTGTACATGGAGGTAGTGGAACTATCTTTCACTGATTTTAGGAGGAGTATCATGATTGCTTCTCTCCAGGCTTGTGGAACACTGCCTAAGGTCCAGCTGTTAATGAAGATCTGCAGCAGATTTGTTTTGGCCCCTGCTCCTTTGTTCCTGATCATTTCATTGGAGATACCATCAGCTCCTGGTGACTTTCTCATTTTCAGTTTTGATATGGCTAGCTGATTGTGATAGCTGCCTCCAGAACTTCATGTACTATTTCCTTCTGTCCTGTATGTTGCCATTTCTCTCGAGCCTCTTGTTGTTTCTCTGGACTAATTTCGATATTGTTATCTTTTGCGAATAGTCCGCAAAATGGTCAGCTGCTTGCTTTCCTGTTAAGATGTTTCCGTCTTTATATGGTGCAATTTTTGAGTTTCTTCCTGTACCCTCATCGTTAAGTTGTTTTATTAGCTTCCACAATTTCCTTGTGTCTCTTTCAAAGTTCAGTGACTGTCTTCTCCTGCCAGCTTTTCCTTCTAGCCTGCAGCTTGGCCCTTTGAAATTTGGCTTTTGCGTGCTGGTATTTATTGTGGTGTTCTTTGCTGGGTTTGACCTCTGCTACACACTTCCATATCATTATGCAACTGTTCCAGTTCACTACTCCAGCAGGGTTTATAATGTTTACGGGCTCCTCTTGGTACTGTTTCTTGTGCTGCCTGTAGTATGCATTTCCCAAACTCTTCAACTGCTTTATTTATGTCTTTCTCAGTGTTCAGATTTCTAACCAGTATGCTGGTGCGATGCATGTACATTGCCCAGTCTGCTTTCTTGTAGTTCCACCTCGAGAGGGTGCTGCTTTCACTTACAAGCTCATTTTCTACAGTTAGAAAGACTGCCACCAAGTTTTTTCCCAACAATTCGTGTAATGTTCCACTCCAGGTCTGGTGAATGAAAAGCCAGGTCAGGTGTAGTTGTAGTGTGCCATGATCTCGAGTAGAAAGTTATTGGGTCGGACGGCTTGTTAATCAAGGTGAATCTATTCTCATCCTGCCAGCCTTCCAGTCTCTCTCCTCTCTGGTCCATGTGGTCATAGCCCCAGCTCTGCGAGTGGCCGTTGAAATCGGCACACAATCATTTTTTTCTTTTAATGGTAGTGTGTCCAGTGCCTTTGGCCGGTCACTTTGACAGTAGTAATTGATCAGATGTAGGTCTGTATTGCCTGTCTTAAATTTAAGAGTCTGATACTCAACCTGTTCCATGTAAACTTCAGTTTGGGAAGCATTGATGTTATTTTTTACAAAGGTCAGTATCCCACTCCAGGTTTCAGGGCCATAAAGCACAACTGGTCTGATCAGTGTTTTGTATATTGTGATTTTGGTGTTACGAGATAACACATTGACTACAATGGATGGGGCATATAGAAAGAATGGAAGATAATAGGGAAATAAAACTCGCTTACACTCAGGAAATAAATGACCGTAGACCCCGAGGTAAACCAAGAAGACGGTGGAGAGATAATATATATACAGACCTACAAGCACTTGGAATCAATGACTGGCAAGAGAAGGTCAACCAGAGAGACGAATGGAGACGGATTGTATCTGCAGCAAAGAACCTCAATGGCTCGGAACGTTGAAGAAGAAGAGAAGTATCCCACCCTTTCGCCTGTCCTTTTGGTCAGATCGGTAACACTGGTAGCCTCTGATTTTGAAGACTATATTTTTGTTGAGGTGAGTTTCTTGCAAGCAACATATGCTTACTTTTTCTTGGAATAAAGCTGATAGAATTCAAGGCTTTGCTGACAGACATGATATGAAAAACTTCTACGACTCACTGAAAGCAGTCTATGGTCCTTCATCACCAGGCATAGTTCCCCTCCTCAGTGCAGATGGGGGAACATTGATCACCGATAAGAAAGAAATCCTTCAACGCTGGGCAGAGCATTTCAACAACATCTTAAATGCAACCTCCTTCTTCGATGATGAAACCATCAACTGCCTTCCTCAAGTTCCCATCAATGATACCCTTGATGACTTGCCAACCATAGTGGAAGTAAACAAAGCCATCCAGCAACTTTCCAGCTGTAAGGCGCCTGGTCCTGACTCCATCCCAGCAGCGATATACAAGACAGATGGGCCGGTCCTAATAAAGCAGCTTCACCAAGTCTTTACAAACGAGACCATGCCACAAGATTCTTCTCAATCGCCTCACGGCCCATCTCGACCAAGGTCATCTTCCTGAGAGTCAATGTGGCTTCAGAAAAGAACGAGGAACTGTTGGCATGATTTTCGCTGCAAGATAGCTGCAAGAAAAATGTCAGAAACAGAACTCCAAAATGTTATCTACTTTCATTGACCTTACCAAGGCCTTTGATACAGTCAGCGGAGAAGAACTGTGGAAGTTTATGGTGAAATATGGCTATCCACGAAAGTGTGTCCAAACAGTGTGGTTATTTCATGGTGGTATGCAGGCAAGAGTACATGAAAATGGTTAACTGTTTGAGCCCTTTCCTGTCACCAATGGAGTGAAGCAAGGATGTGTCCTGAAACCAACACTGTTCAGCCTCATGTTTTCAGCTATGCTGACGAATGCCTTCGAGAACAATGACATTGGAATAGACATCAACTACGGCATGGACGGAAAGCTGTTCAATTTCAGAAGGCTGAAAGCTAAAACCAAAACTAACAGCGACGCCGTCAGAGAACTGCTGTTTGCTGATGATTGCGCTCTATATGCCAACTCAGAGGCAGACATGCAACACAATGTTTCAGCTTTCTCATATGCATATGCCAACTTTGGGCTCAATATCAATTTGGAGAAGACTGTAGTTATGTACCAGCCACCTCCAGGGATTAATCACGCCGTGCCGAATATCAAAGTGAATGATCATAGACTAAGTGTTGTGGACAAATACACCTATCTTGGCAGCACTGTGTCACAAGCTGCCACAATCGATGACGAAATGAATGCAAGAATCTCCAAGGCCAGTGCGGCCTTTGGCAGACTGTACAAGAATGTATGGGACATAAATGGAATAAGCCTGCAAACAAAGCTGAAAGTCTATAAAGCAGTTGTATTATCCACACTGCTATATGCTTGTGGAACCTGGACTGTTTATCAGCGACACACTAGGAAATTAAACAACTTCCACACAGTCTGCCTTATGAAGCTATTGAAGATTAAATGGCAAGACAAGATTCCAGACACTGAAGTCCTAGAATGAGCGTCCATACCCAGTATCCACATTCTACTTATGAAGAATCAGATTCGCTGAGCTGGTCACTTAACTCGCATGCCAAATCACAGGCTCACTAAACGAATTTTTTTACGGCGACCTGCGTTGTGGTAAACGCTCCCAAGGCGGCCAGAGGAAACGCTTTAAAGACACTGAAAATCTCACTGAAAGCTTTTGGCTTTGGAATTCATCTTGACACCTGGGAGACGGCTACCAAGACCGAAATTCGTGGCGTACATCATTACGCAAGGGTGCAGTCATATGTGAGGCAACCAGGACTGCAAGAGCTGTGAAGAAAAGGCTGGACGGAAAAACCACTGCAGGAGATACCCCTCCAGGAACGTCAAGCATTCTTTGCCCACATTGTCAAAGAACATTTCGAGCCAAAATAGGCCTTATCAACCATCTTAGAACTCACGGCTCCATACTTTCAACCCCACAGGATGAATAAATGGTCATCATCATTCTTGATGGGCGAATAACATCAACTAAACTAAATAGTGTGTCATTTTGGGAGGGTTGGTTCAAATCCCACCGCTTCCAATGTTTTTTTTTTTTTTTTTTTTTTTAGTGGCAACAGGCACTGAATATCGTGAGTTCAATTTTGGACTACGATGTTCAAACCACAAATGCATTTTTTTTCCCCTGAAGACTCCTGAAAAGTATGAAGGGGCGAAAGGTAATCCCTAAATGTATACAAAAAATGAGTAAATTAACATATTCATTCAGTAGTCCTTTCCTTCTGGAAAATCTATCGGTCATAAGCAAGATGTCGCGCGTCTAATACACCCATCTGGAGATCATCCGCCACATCTTGCACCCATCTTCTCTTTGGCCCCCCTCTCCTTCTCTTCCTTGGCGTATTATCATAATTATTTGCGATGCCGATAAGCGTGGGCGGTCATGTTTCGCTATCTCACTCGATCACCAGAGTCGTGGATCAGCTCATTGTACCTGTCCCGGGCATTATACTCATCCATGATTGTCATTCATTGTTACTAGGTTTCTTGGTAAGTTTTGCAGAAGGCTGTTTGCCGTTGCTTTCCGTTTTGGGCAGTGACTGTATAAGTCATTTGCCATAACCATTGTTTACTTATCGCCGCAGAGTGCAGATCATAACCAACAACAAACTGTCGGCTGCTCTCCATCCACCACCTGTTGGTTTGGATTCTGTAAGTCAACTGCAGTTAGACCACTTACATATTGTTGGTCATACAGGTAGCGTGGCCGAGCGGTCTAAGGCGCTGGTTTAAGGCACCAGTCTCTTCGGAGGCGTGGGTTCAAATCCCACCGCTGCACTCTTTTTTTTTTCAAGAGGCCCCTGGCTCTGAATATCGTGTGTTCGATTTTGAACTTGTCGCTCAGATCGCACATTTTCTAAATACTCCTGAAAAGTAGGGAGGGATGGAAGGGTGTCCCTAACAATATAACATAAATGAGTACATTCATATATATTCTCAGTTACTCAGTTAGTCGCGGTTCCAACTTCACGGCGAAGGGTAACCCCATTATGCTCCGTTCCTATGCCTGTTAATATCAAACAAAATACTCCTCACCGCCCCCTATTAAAAGTGGAACAGACAGGAGTCTCGACAACCCAACAGCCAGCACAGGTATACTATGCATATTCCCGCTACCAGAGTGCCAACAGAAAAGTTCGCCACGAAAAATACAGTTCATCGTCGGTGTAAGCGGCAGTCACTAGAAAACCAGCAGCCACACATTACTGCATAAGGCAACTCAGTTAGTTCAGCGGACAGTCAGTCGCCATTTTTTTTAAACATGCAGTTCACGCTACAAACAACCGCAGACAGGTGTAAAAGCTCTACACACACAATTCACAGCTCATAGTGTCGGTCCACGCATTAAACTCAGTATCAGGGTGACGGAACCATACACTACCAGTCCAACATAAGAAAAATGTGTAAACACTTCAGAGTCCTTACAGCTCAACCGCTTATCATCCATGTTGGGGACCGGAACACATACTTCTTGTTTTTGTTAATTTACTCATTATCTATTTATGCTGATTCCTTCAGTGTGACTGACTCTTTCAGTGTTACTGACTCTTTCAGTGTGACTGACTCTTTCAGCGTTACTGGCTAATCAGTGTTATACATTGTTACAGCCAGATGTCGAGAGCGAAACACTTTCATACAACTTAATTTACATCATTTTCTAGAGTTAGTGACTTAAAAGTAATAATTGGCAAGACCAGACACAAAAGGCTGGTCTCCGCAGCACAGGGTTACAGACGCGGTTCGTAATCCCGTATACCCACGTTCGAAACACAGTTGCTCCCGATTTGGCAGCACACAATGCGCTGTATTTTTACGAGATGGTATGGTCGATCAGAAAGCAATGGCAAACTAATGAAGGTAAACTTATCAAGACATCAACAACAGCAAAAAATGCTGGTGTTGACTGCAAACGTCCTGTAAAGAATATGAAACTAATAATAAAGACATTAAAGTCTCGTCGGAGACAGCAGGGGTCTCGTCAACCATGACAGAACTGGCACTAATATCCGCCGGACGCTGATGCCTTATTTCTAATGATGCGATATTAAATAGCCAGCCCCACGCCAGCACTTTGAACTCATGCGTAGTCCATTCACGTGCTACTACTTCGGGGGCACTAGAGTGCTTTTTGCGTGTGGATTAGCTTTCCTTATTACCGATGTCCCTCGCCATCAGGCGAACCCACTCCGGCTTCTGGAGTACTTGTAATGTACGTCCCAAAGGACGAGTAGTCAACATTTGATTCTAACTGACCAGTGTAGAAGCTAAACCCGCTACCTCAGCATCAGCGCACCGGAAGTTTAAGAACGACCCTCTTACCCATTCGGTTACATTGACCTCCATTCTGGAGTTCCACTTCGTGTAAGTTTTTTTTTTTTTTTTTGTAACGTTCGTTTCCAGTCCACTGTTTTTGAGCTGCTCCCTTCCACGTTTTCCTCGGCTGCATTACGTCAACGCCAACACATGTTTGCGTTAATCATAATTTCTTCAAGGCAGACACAAACCTCCCATTTCCTGGCAACTTCTTTTGTAATTTATCATTTCCGTGCACGCGTGACCGCCCTTTCAGGCACATGAAAGTTGTACAGGCTTTGAGCTCAGTAGCACCAGATTTTTCAGAATCTGCCAGCCGAAGTGCATAAAATGTTGGTGGAGTAAATTGACACCGAGTAACGGTGGAATCTCCGAGGTAATGCTTATTAAAACTTCACAAGAAGTGACGCTTCATTTGTGGTGGAATCTGTAAAATATTTAACGCTCTGGGTCTCAGAAAGGTTCACGGGGGATTCTTAGAGGGAGAAGCCACCACTGAAAATCCACAGGATCACTTTCATTGCACACGAAGGAGGCCAGCATGACTGAATGGATAGAGGCTAGCTTGTAAACTTCCGGTGTGTTGATGCCAATGTAACCGGTTTAACCCCTATCCTATACCTGTCAGTTGGACTAAAATTGTGACTTCTTGACCTTAAATCGTGGACGTAAATTACAAGCACCTCAGAAGTCGGAGTGGGTTGTCATGATGGGAGGGGCACTGGTAATAAGCAAAGCCAATCCACGCGCAACAAGTTGTGACAACCGGACAGATTTACTGAAAGAGAGATAGAGGAAGACAGTGTGAGAATATTTTTTACAGTCTTGTGTCATGGCACGGAAGGGAGTCAACACACGAGATGATACATTTCATTCTTTCTTTCTATCATTTTTCTTTCTTTCCTTCTTTCTTTCTTTCTCTTTCTTTTTTGAGACGGTAGTAGTAGTAGTGCCGGCTTCGTGGCTTAGAGGTTATGTCTTTTCTCCGTAATCTCGTATACTCTCGTCGGTGACGTGATGACGGTGAGAATCAGCAGTGGTTCGAATCGCATCGGTAACTTACGGGGTATGTGAGCCGGCCGCTCAGAAAGCAATGGCAAACTACTGAGCGTAATCTTGCCAAGAAATCAACATACAGCTGAAAGATGCTGGTGTTGACAGCGATGTCCTGTAAAGGATATGCAAAAAAAAAAAAAAAAAAAAAAAGTAGTAGTAGTTGCTGCAGCAGCAGCAGCAGCAGCAGCAGCAGCAGCAGCAGTAGTAGTAGTAGTAGTAGTGGTAGTGGTATTAGTAGAGGTAGTAGTAGTAGTAGTAGTAGTAGTAGTAGTAGTAGTAGTAGTAGTAGTAGTAGTAGTAGTAGTAGTAGTAGTAGTAGTAGTAGTAGTAGTAGTAGTAGTAGTTTTGTGAAGCAAGTAGTATATGTTATGGTAGTAGTAGTAGTAGTAGTAGCAGCAGCAGCAGCAGCAGCAGCAGCAGCAGTAGTAGTAGTAGTAGTAGTAGTAGTAGTAGTAGTAGTAGTAGTAGTAGTAGTAGTAGTAGTAGTAGTAGTAGTAGTAGTAGTAGTAGTTTTGTGAAGCAAGTAGTATTTGTTATGGTAGTAGTAGTAGCGGTAGTAGTATAGAATATATGGAAGGAATGTTCCCTATGAAGAACAAATTTGAAAACCTAACCATGGGTCGGTTGAAAAGAAGCAGTTTTATCCACCAGGCCAAGCGACTCTGCAGAGAAACCACCGATCTGCCCACAGTTGGTATCCCCCTGAAAACTATACCAGAGCGAACCCCATGGAAAGATGAACATAGTCTATCACTACAAATCCAGACAAAAGTGAGAGGAATATTTGACAAGGAAGAACAGAACTGTGTGCAGAGCAGAACAGCCACTCTCAGCTTCCTTGTTGAAGAATACCCACAGGACCTCTGGATCTGTGTCTACACAGATGGGTCAGCGCAAAATGCTGTTCGAAATGGAGGAGCGGGAGTGTATATATATATATATTTTAAATTTGCATATCCTTTACAGGACATCGCTGTCAACAGCAGCATCTTTCAGCTGTCTGTTGATTTCTTGGCATGATTACGCTCAGTAGTTTGCCATTGCTTTCTGAGCGGCCGGCTCAGTTATCCCGCAAGTCACCAGCGGGGGAAGAACCGCTCCCAGTTCTCGCCCGCTACGAGACTCTGCGTGATAAACGGGATTACGGAGAAAGTGTTGTAACGGGAGTGTATATAGAATACCTAACTAACGCTGGGGACATGGCCAGAGTACCAACAGGAACGTACTGCCATAACTATGATGCTGAAATTGAGGCAATCAAGATAGCAACGGAGAAATTACTAAATACCAGCCATGGTACACAACCTGCGGTGCTACGGACAGACGCAAAATCAGTACTCTGGGTGCTACTGTCTGGGAAATTGCCAGTACTAAGGACACTATTTTCTTAACTTAGAAGTAAGCATAAGATCACCATACAGTGGATAACATCCCACTGTGGAATACCTGGAAACGACAGAGCTGATCGTTTGGTTAAGGAAGGAGCGGAAGAAGAACAGCCTGATGTGCCCGTTACATACCACCAAAAGAAAAGAATGATCAAATCAGTCAGAAAGCCACCAAAACCTCCTCAAGATGACTACCACATTATGGACAGACCAGAACAAGTCATTATTCTGCGCCTCAGAACAGGACACAATAGATTACGCAACCACATGTATACAGAATTCAAGATTGGTGAATCAGCCATGTGCACATATGGATTGGCGTCGCAGACAGCAGACCACATACATGTACTCAAAGACTGCCCAAAATATAACATATCTAGGCAAACCTTCTGGCCTAGAGAGACGACAGTGGAAGATAAACTCTATGGATCGCTGTGTGACATAAAAAGACAGTTAAATTCATACAAGAGACAACACTGCAGTTATAGACATATTTCAAGCGAACGAAAGAAGAAGAAGAAAATGACAGAAAAACCAATGAACAAGTCCTTCAAGAAACAAATGAAGATCGTAAACTGATTAAAGTCATTAGACGTAGGCAGTCACAATTTTTTTGGCATGTTATGAGAAGAAATGAATTGGAGAACTTGGTGACAACTGACAAGATCGAAGGAAGAGACCAAGGGGAAGACCGAGAAGTAAATACCTGGATGGCTTGGCCGCGTGGTATGGTCGAGACAGAAAAACGGAGCTGGTCCACGACTCTGGTGATCGAGTGAGATGGTAGAACATGACAGCCCACGCTTATCGGCCTGGCACATGATGGATGGATGGAGTTGCGGCAGTGGTATCAGCAATAGTAGTACTATTAATGCACCATAGCAGTAGTAGCAGTGATGGTAACAGTAATAATATTGATAGTAGCACTGGCACTGACAGTACTCATCTACTTAGTAAGTAGTAGTAGTGGTTGGAGTAGCTGTGGTGTGGGTAGTATCAGTGCTACTGCTGTCAGTAGTTATACCATAGTATAGTGTAGCGTAGTATAGCACAGCACAGGACAGGACAGGACAGTACCGTACAGTACAGTACAATATTGTATAGCACAGCACAACACAGCGCAGCACAGCACAGCACAGCACAGCATAGCATAGTTTAATAATAATAATTTTTCGCCCATCCTTTACAGGACATCGCTGTCAACATCAGCATCTTTCAGCTGATTGTTGATTTCTTGGCAATATACGCTCAGTAGTTTGCCATTGCTTTCTGAGCGACCGGCTCAACACCCCGTAAGTTACCGACCCGGAGAGAACCGCTACCAATTCTCGCGCAACGTCACGTTACTTGCGAGAGTATACGAGATTACGGAGAAAGTCGTGTAACCTCTAGACCAGAGAGACCGGCTTAGTATAGTATAGTTATATGTAATAATAAACTGTCATTTACTGCCAATATAGTACCTTGCGATGTATGGCAGAGGGGTCTTTGAGCCTGAGGAATTAAGACCGCCTGGCTAGTACAGTCGCCGCGAACTGTGGAGGTTAGGATTTTCTTTTTGCCCCCGACAGAAAAATAATACCGGCAGTAATAGAAGGTTTGTGGAAGTACTTGTTGTTATGGTAGTAGTAGAAACAGTATTAGTGCACCAAAGCAGTAGTATAGGTGGTGGCAGCAATAGTGGAAAGTAGTTGTAGTAGCAGCCCAAGTTTGTGGGGTTTCAAAGAGACAAAGGAGAAGAAGAAGACATTTAGCAGAATAAACTGCATCGTTTCCGTAGTGTAGTGGTTATCACATCCGCCTAACACGCGGAAGGTCCTGGGTTCAAGCCCCAGCGGAAACATTTTTTTTAAATTGCGGAACTGCTGAAATATTAGAATGAATGAGTCATCCGTGATATTTAATTTTTATCAGAAGCTCTTTCAGTCACAGAAAATGTGATGTGCTATTTGCTCATCAAGTGTAATGCCCTCAAAGGTGTTCGGTCATGGTTGGTCATGTCACATTGCTCATCAGAATCTTGGATCATCTTTTCTTGTTAATTATTACATGTTTATATTAGTCTGATTTACATTCGCTAATTCGTTATCTTTTCAAAGTTGCATATCCCTTACAGGAAGTTGCAGTCAACACCGGTATTTTCAGCTGTTGATTGATTGATTGATTGATTGATTGATTGATTGATTGATTGATTGAGGAACCGACATCACAGCATTCGGGGCATTCTCATAAGCGCCCCGTCCCCTTCCTCAGAAGCCAGCGAAGAGTTCCAACACCAATAGTACCAGTAGCAATCTGATTATATGTGCGTCTCGCCTTTCCTCTGGGCGTCGAGCGTCGGCCAGATCCCCTCGTCACTCCTCGCTGTCTCATTCTTGCCAGACCATGTTGATCCATTTGCTCCTCCGAGGTGTACACGTGCACCCACAAAATAGCTGTTGTTGATGTTCTTGGCAACGCTCAGTAGGTTTGTGACATTGTCATTGCTTTCTGAGCGACCGGCTCACATACCCCCGTAAGTAACCAAAGCTACGCAATCCGCCACCGAATCTCGCGCAGCTGCGTTACCCACGTTAATATACGGGATTACGAAGAAAGTCGTTATATTAGCTATATTGTAATTTCCGGATCTATATCTCAGTAGACATAACTTACACCTGTTGTACCGAACAACGTCTAGAACCGAACAATCTTTTTTCTTGTCAACGATCTCATTAAACATTTCGTGATCTGTGCACGGTTTTCCGCTCTAATTAAAGTAACTAAAGGTGTTGACTGAACAATATGACATTGCGAGGGTAGCGTTGCCGAGCGGTCTAAGGCGCTGGTCTAAGGCGCTGGTTTAAGGCACCAGTCTCTTCGGAGGCGTGGGTTCAAATCCCACCGCTGCCAATGTTTGTATTTTCTCCCGGGACTAAGCTGTTCGGAGCATTGGAACACCCGAGTTCCCATTTATTTTTTTTTATTTTTTTAAAGTTGCATATCCATTACAGGACGTCGCAGTTCGACACCAGCACTTTACTGCCGTTGTTGATGTCTTGGCAAGTCTCTACGTTCGGTAGTTTGCCATTGCTTTCTGGCTCCCATGCCAACACGTTAAAACCAGCGCGACAAGGTCTGCTGCCAAATCGGTCGCCGCTGTGTTTCGAACGCGGGTAAGCGGCATTACGAATCGCGCCCGCAACGCCACGGAGCTCTACGAGTTCCCATTAACCATGTCAATAAAATTGTAAACACATACACACATCAAGTATAGGACAGCTGCCTTGCTCAAGATGACTACCACATTATGGACAGACCAGAACAAGTCATTATTCTGCGCCTCAGAACAAGACACAATAGATTACGCAACCACATGTATACAAAATTCAAGATTGGTGAATCAGCCATGTGCACATGTGGATTGGCGTCGCAGACAGCAGAGCACATACTCCAAGACTGCCCAAATTACAAAATATCTAGGCAAACCTTCTGGCCTAGAGAGACGACAGTGGAAGATACACTCTACGGACCGCTGAGTGAAAATAAAAAGACAATTAAATTCATACAAGAGACACCACTGCAGTTATAGACATATTTCAAGCGAACGAAAGAAGAAGAAGAAAATGACAGAAACACCAATGAATAAGTCCTTCAGGAAACAAATGAAGATCGTAAACTGATTAGAGTCAATAGACGTAGGCAGTCACAATTTTGGGGGCATGTTATGAGTAGAAATGACTTGGAGAACTTGGTGACAACTGACAAGATCGAAGGGAAGAAACCAAGGGGAAGACCGAGAAGTAAATACCTGGATGGCTTGGCCACGTGGCATGGTCGAGACAGAAACACGGAGTTGATCCACGACTCTGGTGATCGGGTGAGAGGGCAGAACATGATAGCCCACGCTTATCGGCCTGGCACATGATGGATGGATGGAGTTGCGGCAGTGGTATCAGCAATAGTAGTACTATTAATGCACCATAGCAGTAGTAGCAGTGATGGTAACAGTAATAATATTGATAGTAGCACTGGCACTGACAGTACTCATCTACTTAGTAAGTAGTAGTAGTGGTTGGAGTAGCTGTGGTGTGGGTAGTATCAGTGCTACTGCTATCAGTAGTTATACCATGAAGAAAATCCAAACTATCTAGGAGTCACCTTTGATCGTCGCCTGACATGGAAGACACAGGTTGAGAAAAATCGAACAAGAGCAAGGCAGAGAATGGCAATCATGAAAAAGCTTGCTGGTACAACGTGGGGAGCAGATGAGAAAGTTCTCAAGAAGTTATATACTGGACGGGTGAGGCCAGTACTGGAATATGGCATTGCAGCTTGGGCAACAGCAGCTAAGTCAAACTTTAACAAAATAAGTAGAGTCCAAAACCAAGGAATGCGAATCATAAATGGAAGCCTGAAGACAACGCCTATTAATGAACTAGAAAAGATCACTTGTTTACAACCAATGCAGGATAGAAGAGATAGCAGAGCCCAGCAACAAGCAGAAAAATTTAGAAGATTGACAGACCACCCTATGTACAACAGATTTAATAGTTTTGGAAAGGGAAGACTGAAGCGTAGCAACTTTGTAGAAACTGCAAAACGAAGGATTAGGGGAGATCCTATACTTAACATATCAACAGTCAAGCCCATACACAATGCACACAAGTTCCCAGCTTGGAGACAGCAGCAACTGCCTGAGATGATAGAAAACATTCCTGGTATTGAGAAAAAGAACACTCAGCATGAAACCGAAAGAAGAGAAATAACCCTAAACTACATAAAAGGACATTACCCAAGCAGGAATTGGACCCATGCATATACAGATGGATCAGCCAAAAATTCAATAGAGAATGGAGGAGGAGGAATTCTCCTAAATTTAAAAAATGGAGTGAAAAAAACACATTCAATGGCAACTGGAAAATTTTCAAGTAACTTCAAAGCGGAGGTAGAGGCTCTGAAAACTGCAGCAGAAATGCTCCTGATGGAGGAAAATAAAGAGAAGCAAATAGCTATCTTCACAGATGCAAAGTCAGCTGTCTCAATACTGAAGAGCAATAACAGCACAGAACTAACTGACCTAAGAGCAGCACTCCATGGTCTATGCCAGAAATCCAAAAAAGTTGTAATACAGTGGATCCCATCACATTGCAGTATACCTGGAAACGAAGAGGCTGACAGACTGGCAAAAGAGGGCGGACGACTACCACAGCCTGACATAGACATCTTATATATAAATTAGGATGTGCGTCTGTATGTATGTCTGTATGTATGTATGTCCTTTATACGCTCGCGAACGGCCCATCCGATTGAGATGAAATTTTCTACACGCCTTCCTCTCATTCCAGAGATGCCAACTGTCGTAGTTTTTTTTTCTTCTTCCTCCTCCTCCCTCCTCCCCCTCCCAAAATACGTACGTCCAGGAAATGGTCTTCTACATAGACACTTCTCTCTGAGGTCCGCGATAACATATTAACCTGGTGGGATGGCAATCAATCATCCTACTACCTCCTCCCTCCTCCTCCCTTCTCCCTCTTCCTCCTCCCTCTTCCTCCCTCCGCCTCCTCCCTCCTCCCACTCTCTACTCCTCCTTCCTCCTCCCTCCTCCTTCTCCTCCCTCCTTCTCCCTCTTCCTCCTCCCTCTTCCTCCCTCTTCCTGCTCCCTCCGCCTCCTCCCTCCGCCTACTCTCTCCTCCTCCTCCCTCCTCCTCCTCCTCTCCCTCCTCCTACTCCCTTCTCCTCCTCCTCCTCCTCCTCCTCCTCTCTCTCCTCCTCCCTCCTTCTCCCTCTTCCTCCTCCCTCCTCCTCCCCCTCCTCCTCCACCCTACTCCTCCCTCCTCTTCCTAATCCCTCCTCCTCCCTCCTATTCCTCCTGTCTCCTCCTCCCTCCTTCTCCCTCCTCCTTCTACCTCTTCCTCCCTCCTCCTTCTCCCTCCTCCTCTCTCCTCCTCCTCCCTCCTCCTCCCTCTCCCTCCTCCCTTCTCATCCTCCCCCACCTACGTTCTCCTCCTCCCTCCTCCCTCCTCCTCCTTCTCCCTCCTCCTCCCCCTCCCTCCTCCCCCTCCTCCTCCTCCTTCACCCTCCTCCCTCCTCCTCCTCCTTCACCATCCTCCCTCCTCCTCCTCCCTCCTCCTCATCCTCCCTCCTCCTCCCTCCTCATCCCTCTTCCTCCTCCTCCTCCCTCCTCCCTCCTCCTTCTCCCCTTTCCCCCCTCTTTCTCTTAATCCCTCCTCCTCCCTTCTCCTCCCTCCTATTCATCCCTACTCCTCCTCCTCTCTCCGCCTATCTCTTCCTCCCTCCTCCTCCCTCCTCTCTCTTCCTCCTCCCTCCTCTCTCTTCCTCCTCCCTCCTCCTCCCTCTTCCTCATCCTCCTCCCTCCTCCTTCCTCCTGCTCCCTCCTCCTCCTCCCTTCTCCTCCCTTCTCCTCCTCCCCCTCCTACCCCTCCCTCCTCCCCCTCATCCGTCTTCCTCCCTCCTCCTTCTTCCTCCCTCCTCCTCCCCCTCCTCCTCCCTCTCCTCCTCATCCCTCCTCCTCCATTCTCCTCCTCCCTCCTCCTCCTCTCTCTACCTCCTCCCTCCTCCTCCCTTCACATTCCTCCTCCTCCCTCTTCCTCCTCATCCCTCCTCCTCCTCTATCCTCCTCCCTCCTCCTCCTCCTCCCTCTACCTCCTCCCTCCTCCTCCCTTCACATTCCTCCTCCTCCCTCTTCCTCCTCCTCCCTCTCATCCTCTTCCCTCCTTCTCCTCCCTCCTCCTTCTCCCTCTTCCTCCTCCCTCTTCCTCCCTCCGCCTCCTCCCTCCTCCCACTCTCTACTCCTCCCTCCTCCTTCTCCTCCCTCCTCCTTCTCCTCCCTCCTCCTCCTCCCTCTTCCTCCCTCTTCCTGCTCCCTCCGCCTCCTCCCTCCGCCTACTCTCTCCTCCTCCTCCCTCCTCCTCCCTCTCCCTCCTCCTCCTCCCTCTCCTCCTCCTCCTCCTCCTGCGATCTCCTCCTCCCTCCTTCTCCCTCTTCCTCCTCCCTCCTCCTCCCCCTCCTCCTCCACCCTACTCCTCCCTCCTCTTCCTAATCCCTCCTCCTCCCTCCTATTCCTCCTGTCTCCTCCTCCCTCCTCCTCCCTCCTCTTCCCTCCTCCACCTCCCTCTTCCTCCTCCCTCCTCCATTTACCCAAGACAGACAGACATACAGATAGTCGGGAACGGGATCTTATATGACTACTTATATGATTTAAATGAGATGCTCTCCACCATGGGCTGGGCCGGGTCAGACAGACAGACAGACAGACAGACAGACAGACAGATAGATAGACAGACAGACAGACAGACAGTCGGGAACGGGAGCTTATATGACTACTTATATGAATTAAATGAGATGCTCCCCACCAGAGTCTGGGCGAAGCCGGGCCGTGTCAGCTAGTAACCTATAATGAGGCAAAGAGGTTGATAAAAAGCACTTATAGAACCAAATGGGAATCAGAGCATCCAGGCCATCAGAAGGATGATGCATATTACAAACTCGACCGAAGAGAACAAGTAGCAATCTTCAGACTCCGCACAGGACATAACAGGCTGAAATACCACTTGTTCAATAAACTAAAGATAGGAGATACCGATGAATGTAATTGTAGAACTGGAAAAATGACAGCAAAACATTTGCTGCAGGATTGCCCAACGTATGCAGAACAGAGAAAGATATTTTGGCCCACACCTGCTTCATTTGAGGACAAGCTCTATGGAGATATCAACAAGCTCAAGTTGACCACAGCTTACTTTAACTACATACAGGTTGACATTTAAAGGTGCATGAAGACCCAGAGGCATGAAATGGAATATTGCTTGGATAGCAAATCCATTATGTGGAAAGTCCAAATCGAAAGCTCGCTGTGTGGGCTTCATAAAAGGTGGAAAAGTGTCCTAGTGGCACAAAATGGAATATTGCTTGGATAGCAAATCCATTACGTGGAAAGTCCGAATCAAAAGCCCATTGTGTGGGCTTCATAAAAGGTGGAAAAGTGTCCTAGTGGCATGAAATGGAATATTGCTTGGATAGCAAATCCATTACGTGGAAAGTCCGAATCAAAAGCCCACTGTGTGGGCTTCATAAAAGGTGGAAAAATGTCCTAGTGGCACGAAATGGAATATTGCTTGCATAGCAAATCCATTACGTGGAAAGTCTGAATCAAAAGCCCACTGTGTGGGCTTCATAAAAGGTGGAAAAGTGTCCTAGTGGCACGAAATGGAATATTGCTTGGATAGCAAATCCATTACATGGAAAGTCCGAATCGAAAGCTCACTGTGTGGATGTCATCTGCAGACTGCATACTTCTGGTTTCCGGAAGAACAGCCTATGGTGAACGGAAGGCCCAACATACGGAAGTGAGGCTAAGCAGCCATGTGCAGGACGTGACGATTCCTTGGGTGAGCCCAGTACCAGAGCGCTATGTATCTGCTCTGCAAGTATGGAAGCCTCCTTGGATGGCGGGGAATGCCCATGTTCGGCCCCTGCCTTCCCTTGAGGGCTGACCAGGATCTTTGGCTGTTCTATATGGACCAGCTGGAATGGGGGATAACACCACAACAGTGAGAGTCAAACGTCCTAAGAAACCCCCGGGAAGGTTAACCCGGTCAACAAATGCCCGCAGAAGTCGGATGTGTCGGCCTAACGGCGCAAGAACGCAGCTCTGCTGTAAACAGGCACAACGCAATCACATCCGAAAAAAAAACTAAGGATGAACGAAGAAGAAGAAGAAGTAGTTATACCATAGTATAGCGTAGCGTAGTACAGCGCAGCACAGTATAGTATAGTATGGTATAGTAATGTATAGTATAGTATAGTATAGTATAGCATAGCATAGCATAGTATAGTTCAGTATAGTATAGTATAGTATAGTATAGTATAGTATAGTATAGACATAGTACAGTACAGTACTTAGATGGATACTGAACCTACAGTATAGTACAGCATAGTATAGTATAGTATAGTATAGTATAGACATAGTACAGCACAGCACAGTATAGTATAGTATAAGTTGTATGTAATAATACCGGCAGTAATAATAGGTTCGTGGAGGTAGTAGTTGTTGTTATGGTAGTAGTAGCAATAGTATTAGTGCACCAAAACAGTAGTAGAGATGGTGGCAGCAATAGTGGATAGTAGTAATAGTAGCAGCCCAAGTTTTTGGGGTTTCAAAGAGATAAAGAAGAAGGAGAAGACATTTAGCAGAACAATCAGAATCGTTTCCGTAGTGTAGTGGTTATCACATCCGCCTAACACGCGGAAGGTCCTGGGTTCAAGCCCCAGCGGAAACATTTATTTTTTAAATTGCGCAACTGCTGGAAGAGTAGAATGAATGAGTCATCCGCGATCTTTTAATGTTTATCAGAAGGTGTAATGCCGACAAAGGTATTCGGCCATGGTTGGCCATTTCACATTGCTCATCAGAATATTGGATCATCTTGTTAATTATTTTTTTTTTTTTTAGCATATCCTTTACAGGACTTAGCTGTCAACACCAGCATCTTTCAGCTGTATGTTGATCTCTTGGCAAGATTACGCTCAGTAGTTTGCCATTGCTTTCTGAGCGGCCGGCTCAGTATCCCGCAAGTCACGAATAATGTTAATTATTACATGTTTATATTAGTCTGATTTACTTTCGCTAATTCGTTATTCTTTTTTAAAGTTGCATATCCCTTACAGGACGTTGCAGTCAGCACCGGCATTTTCAGCTGTTGTTGATGTTCTTGGCAAGATCACGCTCAGTAGGTTTGTCATTGCTTTCTGAGCGACCGGCTCACATACCCCACATACATTTTTTAAAATGTTTATCAGAAGCTCTTTTGTCACGGAAAATGTGACGTGCTATTTTCTTATCAAGTGTAATGCCCACAAAGGTATTCGGCCATGGTTGGCCATTTCACATTGCTCATCAGAATCTTGGATCATCTTCTTAATTATTACTTGTTTATATTAGTCTGATTTACTTTCTCTAATTCGTTATTTTTTATTTTAAAGTTGCATATAACCTTACTTACAGGACGCTGCAGTCAACACCGGCATTTTCAGCTGTTGTTGATGTTCTTGGCATTGCTTTCTGAGCGACAGGCTCACATACCGCCGTAAGTAACCAACGCGACGCGATCCGCCACCGAATCTCGCGCAGATGCGTTACCCACGTTAACATACGGGATTACGAAGAAAGTCGTTATATTAGCTATATTGTAATTTCCGGATCTATATCTCAGTAGACATAACTTACACCTGTTGTACTGAACGTCTAGAACCGAACAATCTTTTTTCTTGTTTACGATCTCATTAAACATTTCGTGACCTGTGCACGGTTTTCCGCTCTAATTAAAGTAACTAAAGGTGTTGACTGAACAATATCACACCACGAAGGTAGCGTTGCCGAGCGGTCTAAGGCGCTGGTTTAAGGCACCAGTCTCTTCGGAGGCGTGGGTTCAAATCCCACCGCTGCCAAGTTTTGTTTTATTTTCTCCCGGGACTAAGCTGTTTGGACCATTGGTACGATGGAACCCCCGAGTTCCCTTTTATTTTTTTGTTTAAAGTTGCATATCCTTTACAGGACGTCGCAGTCAACACCAGCACTGTACTGCCATTCTTGATGTCTTAGCAGGTCTCTACGTTCGGTAGTTTGCTATTGCTTTCTGGCTCCCATACCAACACGTTAAAACCAGCACGACACGGTCTGCTGCCAAATCGGTCGCTGCTGGGTTTCGTACGCGGGTAAGCGGCATTACGAATCGCGCCCGCAACGCCACGGAGACTGGCGAGTTCCCATTAACCATGTAAATAAAATTTTAAACACATACACACACCAAGTATAGGACAGCTTCCATCCATCCATCCATCATGTGCCATGCCGGTAAGCGTGGGCGGTCATGTTCTGCCATCTCACTCGATCACCAGAGTCGTGGATCAGCTTCACAAAACACAATTACCGAAAGCGAAGGGCGTTGTGGCGACAAGCCTTCATCAGCAAACACAAGAACACAACAAATTAACACAGAGAACATCCAATAGCATTCATTCATTCATTCATTCATTCATTCATTCATTCAGAAGCATGTCCTTTGCAGAACCTCGCTCCCATAACAACCTTCCGGAAAACCTCTCGATCATAAGCAAGATGTCCCGCGTCAGAAAGCCACCAAAACCTGCTCAAGATGACTACCACATTATGGACAGACCAGAACAAGTAATTATTCTGCACCTCAGAACAGGACACAATAGATTACGCCACCACATGTATGCAGAAGTCAAGATTGGTGAAACTGCCATGTGCACATGTGGTTTGGCGTCGCAGACAGCAGAGCACATACTCCAAGACTGCCCAAATTACAACATGTCTAGGCAAAACTTCTGGCCTAGAGAGACGACAGTATAAGATAAACTCTATGAACCGCTGAGTGAAATAAAAAGACAGTTAAATTCATACAAGAGACAACATTGCAGTTATAGACATATTTCAAGCGAACGAAAGAAGAAGAAGAAAAAGACAGAAAAACCAATAAACAAGACCTTCAAGAAACAAATGAAGATGCTAAACTGATTAGAGCAGTGTTTCCCAACGTGGGGCCCACGCCCCACAGGGGGGCAATTCGATTGTTCAGGGGGGCAATTCGATTGTTCAGGGGGGAAATTCTATTGTTAAGGGGAGCAGTTCGAAAATGGACTCGTCCAGAGTTTAACCGTATGGCGACTCTCAGTCGCTACTCGAGCTAGGTAAACGTCCAGTATAAGTCAGATCTGTCCGTCATGTTAGTAGCTGTGATTTCATTATTAGACGTTAGAGGCGAATTACTGGTTATACTGGGCTGGCACTAAGCATTTTGCGCTATTTGTTCTGAATGGTGCGAAATGCTTAGTGCCGGGATCTCAGTTTCTGCAGTGTTTCGCAGTAACGCTCAGCATTCACCGTTGGTGTTAATTTGAAATAAGCGTCCGTTAAATTATTGTAAAAGTCTCTTTGTTTTAAAATATATATGCATTGTATAAATATAAGTGATATATACATGGTATGTAAATTCAAATGGTAATTTTTATTAATTTCAGTTTTAGAAGCATCATTTTCCAGAAAAATTTGTCAAATGAAAAAGTATGTTTTTTTTTTTTTTTTGTGGTAGGGTAAATGTGCCATATATATTTAAATGTGCATTTTTAGTCTATGTTTACTCCAGTTCATGTTATATTTTTTAGTTTTTAATTGATCTTATATTTATTTATTTCAGCCCATAGTGAAATGAGTGGTGCAAGCAAGAAAACAATTTGTCAGTATTCGGAGGAATATTTAAAATTTGGTTTCATACCCGCTGTCCACGTTGAAAGGTCACCTTTTTGTCTTTTATGCCAACAATGCTTGACCAACGAATCAATGAAACGAGGTCGTCTTGAGGCACATTTGAAGGCGAAACATAATGCTCATATTAATTCAGATTTGAATTACTTTCAAACTTTAAAGAAAAAATTTGAAAAAAGAGTAACATTAAAGTCTCTATTTACTGCTCATAATGCAACTATCAATCGTAATCTTGAGGCTAGTTATCAAATTTCATTACTCATCGCTAAATCTGGGAAAAGTCATACTATAGGTGAGAATTTAATCAAACCATCAATATCAACATTTCTTAAAACGGTTCTGGAAAAAGATGACAAAGACTTTATAGCTATGCCACAAAGTAACAATACTGTTAGCAGAAGAATAGACGAAATGAGTGAGGATATTGAAATAAAACTTGTTGAAAAGCTGAAAACAAGAAAATTCTCGGTGCAAATAGATGAATCAACTTTAAGAGACAGTGAGGCCGTATTTATAACTAACATAAGATGTATTGATAAAGGTGGTTTTGCTGAAGAAATGATGTTCTGTAAATCATTAGAAAGCACCACCACCTCCAAAGATATATATAGAAAGCTAAAAAATTACTTAGATGTCAATAATATCCATCCATCATGTGCCATGCCGGAAAGCGTGGGCAGTCATGACTCGCCATTTCACTCGATCACCAGAGTCGTGGATCAGCTCATTGTTCCTGTCTCTACCATGCCATGTGGCCAATGCCACATAGAAAGTGCCCAGTACTCAGTACGTAAGGTTAGTGCACGCTTAAATTAGATGCCCTCCCGGCAACAACGGGACACTAATTGTCCACTACAAAATTGTATGTTGATTCTGTCAACTTCGTAATAAAGCGGTGTTAGATTTGACTGAGCTCCGATGTTTTACTTAGTTCCACGTTCGTCAGTGAATTCATAAACAGTTATCGTTACGCCGTTTTTAATGAGCCAGTTCCTTTCATAAATTAGAACATTTCCACAAGGCAAAACACAAAGAAGAAGGACTTAAGACATGGCAGCCAAGTCATCCAGGTATTTACTTCTCGGTCTTCCCCTTGGTCTGTTCCCTTCGATCTTGCCAGTTGTCACCAACTTCTCCAGTTCATTTCTTCTCATAACATGTCCAAAAAATTGTTACTGTCTACGTCTTATTTCTCTAATCAATTTACGATTTTCATTTGTTTCCTGTAGTACTTGGTCATTGGTTTTTCTGTTTGTCCATGGTATTCTTTGCATTTTCCTCAGAAACCACATGTCTACAGCCATCAGATGTTTTTCAACTTGACTGCTCATTGTCCAATAATATACCAATGACTGCTCATTGTCCAATAATATACCAATGAAAAATATAACATCTTGTGCTGCAGATGGTGCTCCTAATATGATGGGGAAGGAAAATGGTTGCTTAAAACTGATGAAAGATGAGAATTCAGAATTGCTTCTTGTGCATTGTGTTATTCACAGGGAAAACCTGGTAGCTAAAAACATTTCGCCTGTTCTAAATGAAGTACTAAATTTAGTTATAAAGTGTATCAATGCCGTTAAAGCTAGTGCCAAATGTGAACGACTCTTCAAGTTATTTTGTGAAGAACAAAATGAAGACCATGTGAGACATACTTCACACTGAAGTAAGATGGCCCTCGAAAGGGAACTGCATGAAAAGATTTATGGAACTATTTGATACTCTTAGTGATGTTTTAAGTGACAAACCCGAAATGAAAAATATGTTAACGGTCGATGGTGAGGCATTTGTGAGTTATTTAGCCCTTATCTTTGAAAAACTAAATATATTAATTAAACAACTTCAAGGAACAAATAAAGCTCTTGTCGATGCAAAAGCGAAGATATTTGGTTTCATTACCTTTATTGAATGATGTCAGACATATATTTATAACAAAAATTTTGTAAAGTTTCATTAGCTCCAAAAATGTGAAGTGACTGATGCCGTTATATATGTTATTGTCGATCATCTGAAAATTTTATCGGCTGATTTAAAATAACGATTTTCTGATTTGAAACAAATTGATTTCCCAACTTGGATGATGCAGCCAAAGTTAGTGGATTTGTCTGATATTTCAAATATGCAGTATCAAGAAGAACTCGCAGAAATGCAAAATCATGAGTCAATTAAAACTTCATTTAATATAAAAGGAGCGATGGCATGGCTTTGTGAGGAAACCGAAATCAAATATCCAAATTTGCAAGAGATCTATCGTTACCATTTCCATCTTCCTATTTAGCTGAATGCGGATCTAGTGCCATAAATGAATTGCTACTTTAAAAAAAAAAAGAAATTGGCTGGATATAACAAAACGCGGAGACTTGAGGCTGAAGTTAACTAAATTGGAACCTGACATAAAATCTCTTTGCAGCAGGCATCAAGCGCAAGGATCTTACTAAATTTAAATAATAAATAATTACTAATAATTAAAATAATATAGAAAAATCCTTCATTAAAATTATTTTGTACTTGAATTTTTCAGTTCTCAGTTATATGTTTTGAAAATTTACTTGTGTTTGCTCAATAATTTCCTAGTGATTTCTTCCTAAAACCCATCATTCAAGTTTCTTTAGTGAACATTTAGTGAACATTTCAATTTTTGAATATTAAAAATTATGTATATGTTTGTTTTTTTGTTTTTGTTTTTGTTTTTTTTTTGGGGGGGGGGGAGGGGGGCATACGAATTTTAGAAAGGGTTAGGTGGGGCATAGCACAAAAAAGGTTGGGAAACATTGGATTAGAGTCATTAGACGTAGACAGTCAAAATTTTCTGGGCATGTTATGAGAAGAAATTACTTGGAGAACTTGGTGACAAATGACAAGATCGAAGGGAAGAGACCAAGGGGAAGACCGAGAAGTAAATACCTGGATGGCTTGGCCACGTGGCATGGTTGAGACAGAATCACGGAGCTGATGCACGACTCTGGTGATCGGGTGAGATGGCAGAACATGACAGCCCACGCTTATCGGCATGGCACATGATGGATGGATGGAGTAGCAGCAGTGGTATCAAGCACAGTACAGTACAGTACAGTATAGTACAGTATAGTATAATAATAGTTTTTCGCACATCCTTTACAGGACATCGCTGTCAACATCAGCATCTTTCAGCTGATTGTTGATTTCTTGGCAATATACGCTCAGAAGTTTGCCATTGTTTTTTGGGCGACAGGCTCAATACCGCGTAAGTTACCGACGCGGAGAGAACCGCTACCAATTCAAGCGCAACGTCACGTTACTTACGAGAGTATACGAGATTACGGAGAAATCGTGTAACCTCTAGACCAGAGAGACCGGTATAGTATAGTATAGTATAAGTTATATGTAATAATACCGGCAGTAATAGTAGGTTCGTGGAGGTAGTAGTTGTTGTTATGGTAGTAGTAGCAATAGTATTAGTGCACCAAAGCAGTAGTAGAGATGGTGGCAGTAATAGTGGATAGTAGTAATAGAAGCAGCCCACGTTTTTTGGGGTGTCAAAGAAAACAAAGGCGAAGAAGAAGACAAATGAGAAGAAGAAGACATTTAGCAGGATAAAACGCATCGTTTCCGTAGTGTAGTGGTTATCACATCCGCCTAACACGCGGAAGGTCCTGGGTTCAAGCCCCAGCGGAAACATTTATTTTTTAAATTGCGCAACTGCTGGAAGAGTAGAATGAATGAGTCATCCGCGATCTTTTAATGTTTATCAGAAGGTGTAATGCCGACAAAAGTATTCGGCCATGGTTGGCCATTTCACATTGCTCATCAGAATATTGGATCATCTTGTTAATTATTTTTTTTTTTTTTAGCATATCCTTTACAGGACTTAGCTGTCAACACCAGCATCTTTCAGCTGTATGTTGATCTCTTGGCAAGATTACGCTCAGTAGTTTGCCATTGCTTTCTGAGCGGCCGGCTCAGTATCCCGCAAGTCACGAATAATGTTAATTATTACATGTTTATATTAGTCTGATTTACTTTCGCTAATTCGTTATTCTTTTTTAAAGTTGCATATCCCTTACAGGACGTTGCAGTCAGCACCGGCATTTTCAGCTGTTGTTGATGTTCTTGGCAAGATCACGCTCAGTAGGTTTGTCATTGCTTTCTGAGCGACCGGCTCACATACCCCCGTAAGTAATCAACACGACGCGATCCGCCACAGAATCTCGCGCAGCTGCGTTACCCACATTAATACACGGGATTACGAAGAAAGTCGTTATATTAGCTATAATGTAATTTCCGGATTTATATCTAAGTAGACATAACTTACACCTGTTGTACCGAACAAAGTCTAGAACCGAATAATCTGTTTTCTTGTTTACGATCTCATCAAACATTTCGTGACCTGTGCACGGTTTTCCGCTCTAATTAAAGTAACTGTTCAGTTATCAGTTATCAGTTGCTCCCCCGATGTGTCTCCACCTTGCCGTGGTGGGGGAGCTTGCGTGTCCCATCGACCCCATGTGCTTGCCGATGGGTGAAAAACTACATATCGGACAGCATATGGGATAGGGACCAGACTAAGAGAGACACAACCTGCTGCTCTGCAGGTGAGACTGAGGATAGCAGTCCAAAATTTAAATCAGGCGCACGAAGGCAGAAGTTCTTGGTCCGGACAAAACACTAAAGGCTCCCTGTCGAGGGCTGTGGCTGAACGCCTCTAAGCCACAAACCCTCGGACCTGAGAGCCGGGCCGATAGCCACCTCTCGAAAAATAAAGGCGTGATACTGAGCAAGCTACATGCTCAGGTCTGATAGAAGTTCGAAGGCTCTCAGCTGGGGGATATGAGAGATTCCCGGATGAGAGGCCAGGCCGTTTCTCGTTCACCGCTGCACGAAGGTAAGGTGCTGATCCGGCAGCACAAGTAGCCTACCTCGTGAGCGAGTACAAAAAGTCAAAAAGTGCCCCAGTCGAAGAAAGTGGCTGCGAAAACTGTATCTAACTCATAGAGAGTGTAGACAAAAGTGGAAGAACGTCTCAATGCCGCAAAATGGAACGCACGGCGAGCGAACCTATTGCGTGGTCCGAAGTCAAAAGCGTGGGTGTCGCTTGCAGTCTGACCGTCCCTGGTGTGTGCTTGAGCGATCAGTGGCAAACGAGTTGCCCAACACATGGAAGTGAGGAACTAAAGCAGCCATGAGCAGGACGTGGCAACTCCTCGGGTGAGCCCAGTCACAGAGCAATATGTGCCGGCTCTGCAATTATGGAAGCCTCCTTGGATAGCGAGGGAATGCTCGTGGTCTGCCCCTGCCTTCCCTTGAGGGCCGACCACGATGTCATTCGTCGTTCTATCTTGACCAGCTGAGATGTTAGCGACATCACAACAGTCCAACGTGCCTCGAAACCAGAGGATGGCTAACCTCATTAAAAAATGCCCGCTGGAAGTCGGAAGTGTCGTCCTACGGGTGGCAAACTAAAAATTGACACTACGCAATTACGTCCGAGTGAAATGTCTCGTCCGAATGTCTCTCGTGCTAGGAAAAGCTCTGACTACCTAGTTTCCGAATGCCGCTCTTGTTCGGAACAGCTCTGACTGGGTAGTTTTCCGAATGTCTGTTGAGCTTGGAAAAGCTCTGATGGGCGCAACGACAAGCACATGTCCGAAAACTCGCTGAGTGGATGCCGTCTGCAAACCTGTATGGTTTGTGCGGGAATGACCCGGGGAAACGAAATGACCAATATATTGAAGTGAGGATTTAAAGCAGCCATGAGCAGGACGTGACGATCTCCCTCGGTGAGCCCAGATCCAGGGCGTTATGTGTCGGCCCTGCAACTATGGAAGCAACCTTGTGTGATCAAGAGAAAAAAAAAGGGAAGAAGAGAGAGGGAGGGAGGGAGGAGAGAGAGAGAAGAGAAAGAAAAGAATAAGGAAGAAGAGAGAGAGAGAGAGAGAGAGAGAGAGAGAGAGAGAGAGAGAGAGAGAGAGAGAGAGAGAGAGAGAGAGAGAGAGAAGGAGAAAAAGGATGAGAGTAAGGGATAGGAAAGATTGGGTTCGTGTCTCCGCGTGAGAACAATAGTTAATTACTATTGCACCATCAATGTCTCGTGGTGTGGGTTATCAGGTTATAGAAGAGATGTACAGCCTCACAAGGTCTCTAAGCTACTCTACTTATATTACTCCAGACTGACAAGTCGAAATAAAAGACAACTCAATAATATATTTATTTCCTTCTTGAACAATAACAGAGTGACAATCTACAACATAATCGCATAGAGTAATCAGTACCTGCATTGCAGACACATAATGCATATTGAACTGTAATAAGCCTACCTCGTGAGCGAGTACAAAAGGTGGAAAAACACCTCGGTCGCACGTCCCGCATACGTCCGATAGTCTGTAACCATACTCATGGAGTGAGTGTAGTCAAAGGTGGAAAATTGCCTCGTTGACACGAAATGGAACGCCTGTCTTGCGAATCCATTACGTGGCAGCCCGAAGGGAAAGCTTGCTGTGTGGAAGCCGAAACAAGAGTCTCGAAACCCGAGGAAGGCTAACCTCATTAAAAAATGCCCGCCGGAAGCCGGAAGTGTCGTCCTACGGGTGGCAAACTAAAAATTGACACTACGCAATTACGTCCGAGTGAAATGTCTCGTCCGAATGTCTCTTGTGCTAGGAACAGCTCTGACTACCTAGTTTCCGAATGCCGCTCTTGTTCGGAACAGCTCTGACTAGGTAGTTTTCCGAATGTCTGTCGTGCCTGGAACAGCTCTGACGGGCGCAATGACAAGCACATGTCCGAAAACTCGCTGAGTGGATGCCGTCTGCAAACCTGTCTGGTTTGTGCGGGAATGGCCCGGGGTAAACGAAATGACCAATATATTGAAGTGAGGATTTAAAGCAGCCATGAGCAGGACGTGACGATTTTCCTCGGTGAGCCCAGATCCAGGGCGTTATGTGTCGGCCCTGCAACTATAGAAGCAACCTTGGATGGCGGAAAATGCTATGGACTGTCCCTGCCTTCCTTTGAGGGATGACCGTTGTCTTCGACCGCTCCAACTTGGCCAGCAAGGTTGTAGATGGCACCACAAAAGTGAGAGTCTCCCAGGAATGCTACCTGGTCAAAAAAGCACGCTTAAGTCGATGTGTTGGCCTACGGGTTTCGGCCCAAGGGCGCATAACAGACACACCGCAATCACATCTGAAAAAACACTCCGGATGAACGAAAAGAAGAAGAAGAAGAAGAAAAGATTATGTGCGCCAACTCAATTTTGTTTCATGACTGGTGAATGTGCACTGCAGTGGTGAGTTGGATTAAGAGACAGTTAGATAGCTCAATTGACACACCAGGAGCATCGTTACCTAGACAACGACCATCACACGAAACTTATCGTCAACAACGTCTTGTGATAACTACATTTTCACAGCTTCCACATAATTTCTCACTTGGCTGCTTATTGTCCATGATGCGCTTCCGTACATCAGGATTGTTTCAGTATGGCTCTTAAGAACTTTTCTCTTATCCTCGATCCACAAAAATGAATTGCAGAGAATATTCTTCATTTTGTGAAATGCTACATTTGCTTGGACTATTCTTCTTCTTCTGCTGCGTTCATCCAGAGTTTTTTTTTTTTTTTGGACGTGATTGCGTTGTGCCTGTTTACAGCAGAGCTGCGTTCTTGTGCCGTTAGGCCGACACATCCGACTTCTGCGGGCATTTGTTGACCGGGTTAACCTTCCCGGGAGCTTCGGCTATTCTACAATTAACTTCCATTACCATCATCATGTGAGTGCATTGCGCGACTCTGTGAGCTGTGATATTCACGTGGAATGCTTCTAAATGTCCGTTTTTTTTTTTTTGGTACAGTGACCTGCATATTCGGAACAATGGCTACCGGCTGTTGCTGAATTGACTGATTTGCCTTTTCGGTTCACGAGTGCATTTTTTCAGGAGACTCCTGGAAGTCGGGGCTGGAGCTACGGAGTTCGTGCTTAATGCGACGCTTTCGGCGGGTCGCCCTTCGGATAGAGACAGAGCCATGTGAGAAAACCCGGGTCAGTGAGATCTTTCTGGTGACTGCCGATTCCATCGACGATGAACTGTGGTTTTCGTGGAGGACTTTTGTGTTGGCATTCTGGCGGCGGCATTATGCACAGTGTATCTGCGCGGGCTGTTGGATTGCCGAGACTCCTGTCTGTTCCACTTTTCACACTGGACAGTGGGGAGCATTTTGTGTGATATTCACTGGCACAGGAACGGAGCATAATGGGGACGATCCGTTGCGGTGAAGTTGGAACCTCGACTAACTAACTAACCATCATCGTGTGCCATGCCGATAAGCGTAGGCGGTAATTTTTCGCCACCTCACACGATCACTAGAGTTGTGGATCAGCTTTATGTTTTTTATCTCGACAATACCACGTGGCCAAGCCATTCAGGTATTTATTTCTCTGCACTTCCATTGTTCCCTTCCTCTCAGTCTTGCAAATTGTCACCAAGTTCTCCAATTCATTTCTTCTCATAATGTGTCCGAAAAATTGTGACTGTCTACGTCTAATTCCTCTTATCAGTATACGGGTTTCATTTATTTCTTGTAGGACTTGTTCATTGAATTTCGTCCACCGTTATTAAAGCCATAAACTTAAATTACCTCTGAAGTCGGAGTGTGTTCTGGAAATTCCCCTGGAT
Organism: Cepaea hortensis; assembly: GCA_963921405.1. Taxonomy (NCBI): domain Eukaryota; kingdom Metazoa; phylum Mollusca; class Gastropoda; order Stylommatophora; family Helicidae; genus Cepaea; species Cepaea hortensis. The sequence continues at coordinate 19,129 of CAWUFQ010000313.1, read as the reverse complement.
GAAAGCAAGGAAGTTTGCGATCTCAAACTCTGTGTGTCTTTCTCCGCATGTCACCACAACTCATTTAGAACAGCTCCCTTTCCATTTGATTGGTTTGAGTTTTTTTTCTTTTTTTTTTCTTCTCGATACTCCCACAGTTTCAATGTTTATACTGTTTAGCATGTTCTCTTTCAAGAGAGACGACCCAATGTCTTAGAAAACAATTGCACTCGTGAATCGAATGACGGAGTCCATCTTCTTCTTCCTCCTCCTCCTCCTCCTCCCCCTCCTCCTTATCATCATCATCATCATCATCATCATCATCATCATCATCATCATCATAATCATCATCATCATCATCATCATCATCATCATTATCATCATCATCATCATCATCATCATCATCATCAACCAACCAACCAACCAGCCAAGCAAGCAACTAATCAAACGATACCAGTTGAGTTCAGCTAAGAACTGATATCACTGCATTCAGGACATGCCCATATGTGCCCCGTCCCCTCGTTCAACAGCCAGCGAAGAGTCACATTACTAATCGTTCCCACTGCTGTCTGATTGAAAGTTCTCCTGGTCTTCCCTTTCAGTTTTGAGATTCTACCAGAACCCCTGCCGATCCCCCGCAATCTCATCCTCTCCACATAAGGGTTCTCAATCTGTTCCTCCACCTTCTCCACCTGGTCCCACAGACGCACGACCACCTCTCTCTTGACCATAGGTCAAACGATACAACAAGTAATCAACCAATCAACAAAGCAGCAAGAAATTAATCAATCAAACAATTAATCAATCAACCAACCTATCAATCTAGCAACCAACTAACCAAGCAAGCAAGGAACCAGCCAAGCAAACAACAAATCTATAAAGCAATCAACAAATCAGTCAAAGAATTAATTAATTAACCAACTAATCAATCTAGCAACCAACGAACCAAAGCAAGCAACCAAACAAGCAATGATACCAGCAATCAACCAATCTACAAAGCAATCAACAAATCAATCAATCAGACAATTAATAAGTGAACCAACTAAATCAATCTAGAAACCACCCAGCAAACAAATCATTCAATCAACTAACCAACCAAGCAAGTAACCAATCAGCCTAGCAAGCAACAAATCAATCAACCATACCAGCAACCAATCAATAAAGCATTAAAAAAATCAATCAATCAATCAATCAATCAATCAACCAGTTAATCTAGCAACCAACCAAATAACAAACAAATCATTACACCAACCAACAATAAATCAATCAAGTAACAAATAAACCAACACGACGGACACTTCATGATTTGGCTCGTCATTTGGGCCCCAGAAGCTCAACCAGGCAACCCAACTGCCACATCCGGCAGACGTGAGTCAGTCAGGACGAAGAAGGATTGTGTCTCTTCATCTCAACTAAAGTTTGATTGTTCCGGGCTTCTTTTAAGGTCCGTGAACAGTTTTCTATAAATTATAGTGACGAAGCGAACTAATTATTTCACGTTAGATATTTGTTATTGTGTGTGTTTACAAGAACGAAGACATTATCATCCGTTTCGTTCCTTTTGATATCGTTGCCAATATCCGCAATCAACACAATGAGAGACAATCACTGCTGATTGAATCAGATCTTTGAAATTTGGTTGGTGTAGTTAATTAATTTAAACTATTAGTTTCTCTGTATTTAGTTAAATGACTTCATGGCTTTATTATTATCATTATTGTATTTAGTTATTTATCTTTCAGCAAGATCATAACTTAATATTTCTGTAAAGTGTAATCATTTACAAAAGTAAAGTTTGTAAAGAGTAAAGAAGATGAGTATGTATATATAATATTATATATGTATGAGTATGGCATTGTCTTATCAGTGATATTGCTGTCACTGTCATAATTACTAGTAATTAATAATAATACTAGTATTACTATATTAATTTAACTTAGTAATTATTAGTATGTCTGTATTGCTTATTTAATATTATGAAATAAGCAGCAAGCCACAGTGATAAAAGCAAGTTAAAATAACAATTTCTCAAAGCTATGTTTATTGTTTTTATTTCCCACATTTACTGTTATCATTTGGTAGCATGGACCAGCACTGTCTTTATTTTTTTTTGGTTTTTATTTATGTTCTGTAGTGTATTTATTTATGGTGTATTATTTTCTATGTTCAGCATCTTACATCAGTGGACACAGAATCTCACATTCCCTCTCCCCCTTATATCTCCACCTTTCTGCCTCTCTCAACCACTTGCCCATCTCTCTCGGTCGCTCTCACCTACTTACCTCTCTCTGTCACTTTCATCCGCTTGTCTCTCCCACCCACTTGCCTTTTTCACTCACTTGCCTCTCTGTCTGTCTCTACTACTTGCCCGTCTTTCTTGGTTGCTCACACCTACTTACTTCTCTCTGTCACTCTCATCCACTTGTCTCTCCCACCCACTTGTCTCTCCCACCCACTTGTCTCTCCCACCCACTTGTCTCTCCCACCCACTTGTGTCTCCCACCCACTTGTCTCTCCCACCCACTTGCCTTTCTCACTCACTTGCCTCTCTGTCTGTCTCTACTACTTGCCCGTCTCTCTTGGTCGCTCTCACCTACTTACTTCTCTCTGTCACTCTCATCCACTTGCCTCTCTATCTCTCTCACCCAATTGCCTGCCTTTCTCACTCACTTGCCTCTCTTCTCTCTATCTCATTGATATTGTCAATGTATGTGTGTGAAAGTGTGGGAGTTTGTGTGTATTAGTTTTAGTGACTGTGAAGGAGTATGTGTGTGTGAGTTTATGTATGGTTGAATATTCAATATATATGGGGGAAGAGAGAGAGAGAGTATTGCGAGCGCTATCAAGACAAGTTGCCTGAACAAATCAAGAAGCCTGATATGGGGAAAAATGTCACGTGGCAAGAACACCAAGAAACACGCGGTATCCAAGATGTGAATAGCGTAGGAGCCGACAAGACCGCGAAGAAGATGAACGTGGAGAACATGCCTGCTAGCTGCATCAAAGTCCCTGAAACTACAGCTATAACTGAAGCTACCACGAGGGAGAAGATCGACAGCCCACCACAGACAAGAGCCAAACCTACTGAGAAGCAGAGGGAGGAGAAAGACACCAGAGTCGGAAACACTGACTAACCGACAAGCAAGTGGGTTGCCAAGCGTATACAAGTGGAGCTATGAGACGAAGAAATCCTGAAGCAGCTACAAGAAGAGAATCATCACATCCGATTCATGAAGGCGGAGCGGCTCCTCACCTACTTCAAGATACCTACAACCTTCTTCTTCTTCTTCTGCGATCATCCAGAGTTTTTTTTTTTCCCGGATGTGATTGCGCTGTGCCTGTTTACAGCAGAGCTGCGTTCTTGCGCCGTTAGGCTGACACATCCGACTTCTGCGGGCGTTTGTTGACCGGGTTAACCTTCCCGGATACCTACAACCTTGGCGGTGGTGACGTCAGAGGGCAGCGAGATGCCGATTACAGTATCAATCAACAAGAGAATGCAGCAGCCAGAGAGATTCATTCCAAGGATCACCTAATGTTCCAGATGTCAGAGGGCTGGCCACAGCAGAGCAGCATGCCGCAGCAAGACGGAAATCTGCCGGTACTGCGCCGATCACTACACCTTCAAGGAGTGTCCGCTGGCCAAGCTGGGCACGAACCTCCGAGCACCCAACAACAAACGAAAGTGCTCCAACTGGCTACTCAAGCATGGAGCAAGATACTTGGGCTGTCCGTACCTGCAATGACACAGAGACGTGTTAAAGTTTGCCAGCAACACAAAGACACCATACAAGTGGAAAAAGCTCAACTGCAAGACTAGATATATGAGCTAAAGAAGCAAATCGAGCAGCTTCAAACACCGGCACCGACCAGCGACAATGAAAATCTGCTTGCTGAAATAAAAGAGATCCAGCAAAACATCAAGAAAGAAGTGGAGCATATGGCCGAGATGAAGAAGGAAAACGAAGAAATGCTACGCACCATCAAAGCGGAGAGAGAGCTGCTGAAAGCTGAAATGGAAGTAACCCGAAACAAATGAACAGAAGCTATGCAAGAGGATGCAGAAAAGCCACAAGATGAAACCCAGCAAAATACCGAACCGGAACCGCAAGCTAAGACCAACAGCGCAACCACGACACCAAAGAAATCCAAGAGGGAAACATCCCACCAGATCTCTGAAGATGGCATAGAATACCCACCCGGACTCATCCTGGAGGAGCTACTAGAAGATGCAAGATTGGAGGAACTCAGGCACCAGGAATACAAAAGGTGTTGGGATGAAAGAGAAAAGAAGAAACCCAAGAAACTCAGGAGACTGGTAGAATACCCAGATGCATGCTATGATCCTGATTATGCCGACTACTCGTACTACATAGAAGACGGAGAGATCAAACCATGGCTGACTGCGGAGGAAAAATCGATTGGCAGCAGAAACTCAAACTTGAAAGTGAAAACAGGTGCAAGGAGGAAAATGGAAACGTCGAAAAGCTCCTACAGAAACTTCACAAAAAAGGAAACAAAAAGACCAAATAAAAAGTCCTCATAAGGGCTGTACCTGGACGAGCCAGAAGCCTGCACCAACAAAAAGAACCACAAGAGCAGACGAGCACAAAGAATAGCCGCCGAGCACAAAGAATAGCCGCCGAACGACCCCCAGCTGATGTCACAGACACAAACCAACATAACCAGTCTGAGATGGGACTCACAAGACAAGAATTAGTGTGAATGAATCCACAAAAACCTTGGACCTCAAGAATAACCACAGCTGAAAAACGCAGGTTGAACGAGGACATAATTTGGAATTTTTGTTTTGAAAATTGGAATTAGAATTAGAGTTAATGATTTAGTGTTTGTGATTGTTAGTGGGTATATGTGTGTGCATGTAAGGAAGTGTGTGTGGATGTATAATGCTGTGAGTATTTGTGTATTTGCATGTGTGAAAGTGTGTGTGTGCTCGCACGCACGCCTTGCTATATGAATGAATGAGAATATATGGGCATACGATAGAGATAAAGAGAGAATATATGCATGTATAAGTAAACTTTTGTTTGTGATTGTGAGTGAGTATATGTGTATGCGAGGGAGTGTGTATTTATGTGTTATTGAGTGGGTGTATAGCTGTGAGAGATTATGTAAATGAATAAGTAAGTATGTAGGTGTGGGGCAAAATTGACACATTTGTAACTTTAATAAAACTAAATTAAAATAAATGAACAAAAAAGTATTTTTATCAAATGTACACGTGATGCCTTTTTGTTTTATGTTGTTTGAATAATGAAAAAGGGTATTTTTATTTCCTAAATGTACATATGATGTCATTTTATTTCATTTTCTTTTAAAAATGACATCAGTCAAATTCGCTGTTATTGTCCACACACTGTTGAAGACGTTCGCGAAAGTTGTCCATAACTCGGCGGATCATTTCATGTGGAATAGACTCAATTTCTTGATGAATTGCATCTTTCAATTGTTCAATAGATCGGGGGCGATGAATGTATACCTTTGATTTTAGGTATCCCCAGAGAAAAAAATCACACCGGTTCAAGTCAGGTGATCGGGCAGGCCAACCGAGGTCACCTTGGAATGAAATTAAATGACCGGGGAACATCTCTCTAAAAATTTCCATTGAACGTCTAGACGTGTGGGTTGTTGCGCCATCTTGTTGGAACCAAACATTATTTCTGACGTCAAATTCATCCAATTTGGGCCGCAGAAAAGTGTCCAGCAACACGCAATATCATTCAGAGTTAACGGTCACTGTAACATTGTCTTCTTAAAAAAAAAGTACAGACCCAAAATGCCAAATTCTGCTATCGCACACCATACAGTTACATGAGGACTGTGCAAGGGGCGTTCGTGTAACTCATGAGGATTGTTTTGGGACCAATAGCGGAAATTTTGCTTATTCACGCTTCCACACAAATGAAAATGGGCCTCGTCACTGAAAATCACAATAGCAGTACGGGGAACCTGTTGTTGAATTTCCCCACACAAATCATTATTCAAACAACATAAAACAAAATTGCATCATGTGTACATTTGATAAATAAAAATACTTTTTTGTTCATTTATTCTAATTTAATTGTATTAAAGTTACAAATGTGTCAGATCATTTTCCCCTCTGCTGTGTGTCCACCGTGACGAGGTAGAGGGGCTTGTGCGTCCCAATGACCCCAAGAGCTATGCCGACGGTAGCACAGCTACTGGTAGGGCCACCCATGTCGGACAGGTCAAGGGAGAGGGACCAGACGAAGAGACACACAAACCTGCTGCCTTGTAGGTAGACTGGGGACAGTCAAAGGCTAGGGAAAGCACCCCAAATACATGCTTGTCGAAATCGGATGTACTGAGCCACAGGCTTGACAAAGCAGTGCAACGTGAAACCTGCTGCCTTGTAGGTAGACTGGGGACAGTCAAAGGCTAGGGAAAGCATCCCGAATAAATGCTTGTCGAAATCGGATGTACTGAGCCACAGGCTTGACAAAGCAGTGCAATGTAACTTAATTCATGATGTCACAAATCAAAATTAATCGATATGGTGCTAATCCCGTGAAGTCCCATCAGGCGGTGATAGTGCCGGGCCCCCTGCCTCGAGGGGGTCCACCCATGACTACTGGTGGTCACCTTCCCCTGTGCTGTGGAGTCAAGGCACAGAGGAGTAGGTTAAGAGCTATTGACCAAATACCCCGGACACTCAACATACTACAGTGGAATGCCGAAGGAGTTTACAAGAAGAAAGACTCCCTAACACAGCGTCTTCATAAAGATAGAATAGATGTGGCATGCATTCAAGAGACACACCTCAACGCCAATCACAAATTCTCAGTCAGAGGATATCAGGCCACACGTTTCGACCGCGAAGGACACAAAGGAGGAGTTCTAATACTTACACGAAATACAATACCTTGCAGCGAAGTATCTGTGATCTCTGACAGCCAAACAGAAATTATAGGTGTTGATATAATGATAAAGGACGTGAAAATAAGAATCTACAATCTGTATAGCCCAGCAGATAAGGACCTTACACTCTCAAACATGAAAATAACTGACACAAACTGCATCATTGTCGGAGACTTTAATAGCCGTTCAGAAAGATGGGGATACCCAGATACTGACAAAAGAGGAGATGAATTGGAGGACTGGGAAATAGACTCAAATCTCCATCTACTCAACAAAGCGGATGACACACCGAGCTTCTACTCCAGAAGATGGCTTACCACTTCTACTCCAGACTTAGCTTTCTGCACAGGAGACATCCTCCACAAAATCGATCGCCATGTGCTGGACCAATTAGCAGGTAGTGACCACAGACCAATCAAGCTTGAAATGAATATGGAGTATGTTCCACAGGAGCAAAAGCCCTTGCCCCGCTGGAATTACAAACGAGCAGATTGGGACAGATTTGCCATACTAACAGACAAATATTGTGAAAACATAAATACACGATATGGCAACATAAAGCAAATGGTGGAAAGTCTAAACAGAGCGATAATACAGGCAGCCACTGAGTCCATTCCAAGAGGAGCGAGGAAAAATTACAAACCATACTGGACTGAAGAACTACAAAGTTTGGAGGACAAAGTTGAAGATGCCAGGAAGACAGCAGAGAGAGAACAAACAATTGAAGCAAACATCTCTCTCAAAGCCATCTCAGCAAAATATAAAAGAACAGTAAATCAAACAACAAGAGATTGTTGGAGGGAAAAAACAGAAAACCTGAATTTTGACAGGGATGGAAACAAACTATGGAAACTAGTGAAAGCCATGAACAATGAAGGACCTAGAAACAAACAAATAACAATTAAACAAGGAAATGCCTTGCTTACAGGCAAAAAGGCTGCAAATGCACTAATGGAACACTATGCAAATGCAAACCACATTGATATTACAACCGAACAGAAGAAAGCAATCAAAGACAAACAGATACATCATAGAAATACAGAGACAGCAGCAGAATATATGATGGCAAATCTAACAATGGAAGAAATGGAACAGGCAATGATTACCCTAAAAAAGAAGAAATCACCAGGAAAGGATGGAATCACAAATGAAATGCTCATAGGACTAGGCACCAAGGCAAAGAAGAAACTACTAGCAGTCCTAAATAACAGCTGGAAGAGAGGAATAGTCCCACAGGCATGGAAGGAAGCTATACTAATACCAGTCCCAAAGAAAGGAAAAGACCTGGAAGAACCAAATGGCTATCGACCTATCAGTCTACTTAGCTGTGTAGGAAAATTAATGGAACGCATTATCAATGGCAGGCTAACATGGCATCTGGAAGAAAACAAACTCTTAACACCACACCAAGCAGGATTCAGAAAATACAGATCCACTGAAGATCAAATAACCTATATAGCTCAGGAAATAGAGGATGCCTTCCAAGAGAAAAAGCACACACTAGCAGTCTGGATAGATTTAGAAAAAGCATTTGATAAAGTATGGAAGGAAGGACTGAAAGTAAAACTGCAAAACATGCATGTTTGTGGAAAAATGTATAAATGGATCAGCCACTACCTTGAGAACAGAACTGCCAGGACAAAAGTACAAGGACAAACAAGCAAAATGATGCTGCTGGAGCAAGGTGTCCCCCAAGGAGGAGTTCTTTCACCAACATTATTCCTAGCATATATAAATGACATCACAGAAAATTTTCCAGCCAGAGTACACACATCCTCCTTTGCAGATGACCTAGCCATATGGACATCTGAAGAATATATTAGTACAGCTAACAGCAGAATACAGCAAGCCTTATTAGCGCTAGAGGACTGGTCAAAATCATGGCTAGTGAAGATAAGTGAGGAGAAAACAACATGCACAGTGTTCTCCCTCTCAAATAAAACTCAGCAACCTAAACTGGTATTGAATGGAAAAATATTGCGCCATGAAGAAAATCCAAACTATCTAGGAGTCACCTTTGATCGTCGCCTGACATGGAAGACACAGGTTGAGAAAAATCGAACAAGAGCAAGGCAGAGAATGGCAATCATGAAAAAGCTTGCTGGTACAACGTGGGGAGCAGATGAGAAAGTTCTCAAGAAGTTATATACTGGACGGGTGAGGCCAGTACTGGAATATGGCATTGCAGCTTGGGCAACAGCAGCTAAGTCAAACTTTAACAAAATAAGTAGAGTCCAAAACCAAGGAATGCGAATCATAACTGGAAGCCTGAAGACAACGCCTATTAATGAACTAGAAAAGATCACTTGTTTACAACCAATGCAGGATAGAAGAGATAGCAGAGCCCAGCAACAAGCAGAAAAATTTAGAAGATTGACAGACCACCCTATGTACAACAGATTTAATGGTTTTGGAAAGGGAAGACTGAAGCGTAGCAACTTTGTAGAAACTGCAAAACGAAGGATTAGGGCAGATCCTATACTTAACATATCAACAGTCAAGCCCATACACAATGCACACAACTTCCCAGCTTGGAGACAGCAGCAACTGCCTGAGATGATAGAAAACATTCCTGGTATTGAGAAAAAGAACACTCAGCATGAAACCGAAAGAAGAGAAATAACCCTAAACTACATAAAAGAACATTACCCAAGCAGGAATTGGACCCATGCATATACAGATGGATCAGCCAAAAATTCAATAGAGAATGGAGGAGGAGGAATTCTCCTAAATTTAAAAAATGGAGTGAAAAAAACACATTCAATGGCAACTGGAAAATTTTCAAGTAACTTCAAAGCGGAGGTAGAGGCTTTGAAAACTGCAGCAGAAATGCTCCTGATGGAGGAAAATAAAGAGAAGCAAATAGCTATCTTCACAGATGCAAAGTCAGCTGTCTCAATACTCAAGAGCAATAACAGCACAGAACTAACTGGCCTAAGAGCAGCACTCCATGGTCTATGCCAGAAATCCAAAAAAGTTGTAATACAGTGGATCCCATCACATTGCAGTATACCTGGAAACGAAGAGGCTGACAGACTGGCAAAAGAGGGCGGACGACTACCACAGCCTGACATAGACATAACCTATAATGAGGCAAAGAGGTTGATAAAAAGCACTTATAGAACCAAATGGGAATCTGAGCATCCAGACCATCAGAAGGATGATGCATATTACAAACTCGACCGAAGAGAACAAGTAGCAATCTTCAGACTCCGCACAGGACATAACAGGCTGAAATACCACTTGTTCAATAAACTAAAGATAGGAGATACCGATGAATGTAATTGTAGAACTGGAAAAATGACAGCAAAACATTTGCTGCAGGATTGCCCAACGTATGCAGAACAGAGAAAGATATTTTGGCCCACACCTGCTTCATTTGAGGACAAGCTCTATGGAGATATCAACAAGCTCAAGTTGACCGCAGCTTACTTTAACTACATACAGGTTGACATTTAAAGGTGCATGAAGACCCAGAGGCATGAAATGGAATATTGCTTGGATAGCAAATCCATTATGTGGAAAGTCCAAATCGAAAGCTCGCTGTGTGGGCTTCATTAAAGGTGGAAAAGTGTCCTAGTGGCACGAAATGGAATATTGCTTGGATAGCAAATCCATTACGTGGAAAGTCCGAATCGAAAGCTCACTGTGTGGATGTCATCTGCAGACTGCATACTTCTGGTTTCCGGAAGAACAGCCTGTGGTGAACGGAAGGCCCAATATACGGAAGTGAGGCTAAGCAGCCATGTGCAGGACGTGACGATTCCTTGGGTGAGCCCAGTACCAGAGCGCTATGTATCGGCTCTGCAAGTATGGAAGCCTCCTTGGATGGCGGGGAATGCCCATGGTCTGCCCCTGCCTTCCCTTGAGGGCTGACCAGGATCTTTGGCTGTTCTATATGGACCAGCTGGGATGGGGGATAACACCACAACAGTGAGAGTCAAACGTCCTAAGAAACCCCCGGGAAGGTTAACCCGGTCAACAAATGCCCGCAGAAGTCGGATGTGTCGGCCTAACGGCGCAAGAACGCAGCTCTGCTGTAAACAGGCACAACGCAATCACATCCGAAAAAAAACTCCGGATGAACGAAGAAGAAGAAGAAGAAGAAGAACTGTAATAATACGATGCTGCATTACCTCACAAGAGAGAGATAGATAGTATAATAAACTATGCAACCAGATGTTAGGGAAATACTACCTACAATCACCTACTAACTGCATGAAGCGAAGAACTAAAGCTAGGAATTACACCGGCCTTTGTTTCATAACTATCTCTCCGTAGGCTTATCAGTGGTACATGTATTCAGCCCAAACACCCATTGATCCACGAGATTGATCCATCAATCCATATACCCAGGGATTATTTTGTTCAGATGGATATCTGTTTAGTCAAGTATGCCCGGTATGCTTGGGCGACTCCCTTTTACCCAGGCAATGCATTCTTCTTCTGCCGTCCCGTTGTCCTTCTGGGTTTCATATCTGAAATACGATTGCTTTCTTCAACCTCTCGTTTGTCGTGAATCCCACTTGACCTTTCCAATCATGTTTGCCATTAGTCTCCTGTGTGATTCCGATCGCAGTGTTTCCCGTGTGATTCCGATCGCAGTCTGGCTAGTGGTTGTCCTATCTGACGTTAGCCATCATCTGCAACTACTGAGTGCTCTTCTTTAGCCAACAGTCCTTCTCAAATGGCTTGCACGCCATTTTGTGATCCTCGGAATTTGCGTTCCACTCCATCAGATTTATCTATCTGGAATAAATGGTTCACAGATCCTTGACCATCCTACTTTACTTCGGCAGTCCAGACGAAACCGTGATATATGCATCCTTTCCGTCTTTAATACTGCCTCTCCATCTTCCTGGACACTAAACAGCCTGGGATTTATACATCACCATCGCTGGAGTTCCAAACTCACACTTCCTCCTGGGCTGGGCGGTCGCCCAGCTCTCGACCCTGTTGCTACCGCACTCTTGCTCGTTACACACCCTCTCAACTGACTGGATCCAAAATATATATCACCTCTCGAGTTGGCGCCTTTCTTGAATCACGTGACCATGCTTCTCTCCTTGTGAAGGGCTACCCAATCAGTACCTCGCGTACCCTGCTTAATTTGCGTACTACCATCATATCATTAACCCAAATCTACATTGTCTCTGAAGTTCATGGTCCTGAGTTCATTTACTTTTTCCCGCCACCATAAATTTGGAGTAGGGCGTTCTATTCTGACAGCCGAGGTCACTTCCAATGCCGCCTGTACTAATAAATTATGCTACCCCCAACGTTCACCTGTTGTCCATCTGACAGCTTGAACCCAAAGTACAATACATTTGGCACTCCTCTCCATGAGAAACTGCTAGTCAACAATAGAGGATGGCATTGTCGCTTATTCGGTCATGCACTCCAGCTCAACCTATGACTATTTTAAAAACAATCCTGGCCCTCGACCTCTCGGTTTCAAAAATATTCCAGTTTATATTCTCCCGCTAATCTTGGGCGATTTGCTAAAGTCGTCCTGTCTCACTTGGATGGCGGAAAATGCTATGGACTGTCCCTGCCTTCCTTTGAGGGATGACCGTTGTCTTCGACCGTTCCACCTTGGCCAGCATGGTTGCAGACGGCGCCACAAAAGTGAGTCTCCCAGGAATGCTACCTGGTCAAAAATGCACGCTAAAGTCGATGTGTTGGCCTACGGGTTTCGGCCCAAGGGCGCATAACAGACACACCGCAATCACATCTGAAAAAACACTCCGGATGAACGAAAAGAAGAAGAAGAAGAAGTTATCAGTTGGGGTATCTTCATTGCACTCCGGACATGTCCATAGGTGCTCAGATCCTCCCCCTCCCCCCAGCATATGCATCAGCGTCCGGTGCCAGTTCTGTGTTGGTTGACGAGGCGCCTTGTTTTCCCGATGTACCTCTCGCGTCTGGCCATGCCGATTCTTACTCCCAAGTCTTTCATCCTGGACAGCGATGTGGATTCACTGACGTCAAAGTCCTCTGTTCTCGCCATATCTTTGAGGAAGTTAATAACATCGGCACGATCTATGGGCTAGCCATCTACAGGGCGTGCAGAGCCAGCCAGTTTGTCAGCTCGTTCATTTCCCTCGACTCCCGCATGTCCCGGGACGAAGATGAAGGTGACTTTACTGACAACAGACTTCCGCAGCGACTCAGTCCACTGTCTACGTACAGATCCGGCTTCGACCTTCTGAATCATGCTCATTGAATCACTTAGTACACACACGTTGGTATAATGCTGTGATTCCAGCCATATGAAAGCCTGTGTTACTGCCATCACCTCCATCGTCATGCTGCTCGTGGTCATGTAAACCATGTCTGGTAAAGTAACTAAAGGTGTTGACTGAACAATATGACATCGCGAAGGTAGCGTGGCCGAGCGGTCTAAGGCGCTGGTTTAAGGCACCAGTCTCTTCGGAGGCGTGGGTTCAAATCCCACCGCTGCCAATTTTTGTTTTATTTTCTTCCGGGACTAAGCTGTTTGGAACATTGGCATGATGGAACCCCCGAGTTCCCTTTTATTTTATTTTTTTAAGTTGCATATCCTTTACAGGACGTCGCAGTCAACACCAGCACTTTACTGCCATTGTTGATGCCATGGCAAGTCTTTACGTTCGGTAGTTTGCCATTGCTTTCTGGCTCCCATAACAACACGTTAAAACCAGCACGACACGGTCTGCTGCCAAATCGGTCGTCGCGGTGTTTCGAACTCGGGTAAGCGGCATTACGAATCGCGCCCGCAACGCCATCGCCACGGAGACGGCGAGTTCCCATTAAAAATGTAAATAAAATTTTAAACACATACACACACCACGTATAGGACAGCTTCACAACACACAATTACCGTTGTAATTGAAAATTAAATTTAATATAAAATTAAATTAAATTTAAAAAGGGCGTTGTGGCGACAAGCTTTCATCAGCAACACACAACAAATTAACATTGTACTACAGTGCATAATAACCGAATGAGAATAATGGATAGACGAAACAAATGTACATTATTTCAAAACAGTGAAAATTTGATTTTTTTTTTAATTGGGGGTGGGGGGTTGCTACTTATCTCAGAATCCCAGACTGTGAAACCCTAAGGGAAACCCTTCAGTCGCGCTGGCCTCCACTCGTTACAATCAAGTCTACCATTGCACTTGCAGTGTCTTCCCCGTGTTTATATGTTGTGTCTTGCATCTATGTTTGCAGATGAAGTCTAGCCACCGCAACACCCTTTGTCTT